>LPNX010615896.1:6586-113305 GCA_001517045.1 Pseudotsuga menziesii
TGAACTTTCGATCAACAACAACATCATCATCATACTCTGATCTTTCAATCAGAAACATCATCATGAAAACATCATTATTATCAAAATATCAACATCCTCAAAACATCAACATGATCCTTCCTTTCGGAATTACGGGATCAACATGTCTGTGGTACTCAGACGATCCTTCCTATCGGAATTACGGGATTTAGGTCTTTACGGAGTTATTAACGATCCTTCCTTTCGGAATTACAGGATCAACACATCTGTGGAACTTAGACAATCCTTCCTATTGGAATTATGGGATCAAGTCAATGATCCTTCCTTTCGGAATTATGGGATTTAGGTCTTTACAGAGTTACTAACGATCCTTCCTTTCGAAATTACGGGATCAAAATAGTTGTGGAACTCAGACAATCCTTCCTGTTGGAATTATGGGATCAAGTCTTTACGGAGCTACCAATGATTCTTCCTTTTGGAATTACGGGATTTAGGTCTTTACGGAGTTACTAATGATCCTTCTTTTCGGAATTATGGGATCAACACATTTGTGGAACTCAGACAATCCTTCCTATTGGAATTACGGGATCAAGTCAATGATCCTTCCTTTTAGAATTATGGGATTTAGGTCTTTACGGAGTTACTAAAGATCCTTCCTTTCAGAATTACGGGATCAACATAGTTGTGGAACTCAGACAATCCTTCCTCTAGGAATTACGGGATCAACACACGTTCTCGAGTACTGAAGTCACCAGATCAGTTCTGAACCGAAGTTCAAGGATGATACAATCCTACCACATTCACGGGGACCAAGATCTCCGGATACATCTTGAACCGAAGTTCAGGGATGATGTAATCCACAACTTTCATGGGGGCCAACACCTCCAGATACATTTTGAATCGAGGTTCAGGGATGATGCAATCCTGCCACATTCTCGGGGACCAAAGTCACTGGATCACTTTAGGTAAAATGCCCAGGGATGATACAATCCCACTACTTTCATGGGGGCCGAGACCTCCGGACACATTTTGAACCGAAGTTCAGGGATGATGCAATCCTGCCACAATCTCAGGGACCGAAGCCTCTGGATACCATTCTGAACCAAAGTTCAAGGATGATGCAATCCTACCACATTCTCGAAGACCGAGGTCACCGAATCACTTTAGGGAAAATGCCCAGGGATGATACAATCCCACTACATTCTCGATGACTAAGGTCACCAGATCACTTCTGGACAGATGTCCCAGGATGATACAATTCCTCTTCATTCTCAATGACCGAGGTCATCGGATCATTTCTAGATAGATGTCCCAGGATGATACAATCCCTCTTCATTCTCGATGACCGAGGTCACCGGATCACTTCTGGACAGATGTCCCAGGATGATACAATCCCTCTTCATTCTCGATTACCGAAGTCACCGGATCACTTTAGAGTAAGAGCCCAAGGATGATACAATCCTACTGCAACATCACTACTCCCCCTTTCGAGGAAGGTCTTTCTGAACAACACCAAGCTTGTCTCGAAAGTGTTCTAACTTTACCCGAGACAGAGGCTTTGTCAGTACATCATCATCCAAACCATCATCATCTACATCTTCAGTATGTGAATACTGAACTATCACCATCTATATCTCCAGTATGTGAATACTAAAAGCATCATCATCTATATATTTAGTATAGAAATACTGAAAGCATCATCATATCTATATTCAGTATAGAAATATGGAATCACCATCATCTGCATCTACAGTATGTAAATACTGAAACATCATCTATATCTTCAGTATGTGAATATTGAACTATCATCATCTGCATCTTATCTCGTATGTAGAAATACCAGATTTCTATGTGTTACAATGGAACACAGGATTCTCTGTCATCACAAATCTGGTTATCACATATAATCATTGTAGTATCCATCTTCAGGCCAAAGAGACTTTATATCATCTTCTGAATCCATGTGGCTTCACAACTTAGCATGGCAATATGCTATGTATTCTGCTTCAGTCGTGCTAAGAGAAACACTGGACTGTTTCCTGCTAAACCATGAACTCATAGCAAACCCCAAACAAAAGCATCTTCCTAAATGAGATACTTCCAACTCAATATACATCTGTATAGCCATATAATCTGTAGTCATGGTTACTATCGTAATATAGACCAAAGTCTATAGTCCCTTTCAGATATCTCATCACATGTTTTGTAGCTATTAAGTGAACCTGTCTTAGTTGAACTAGATATCGACTCAAGGTGTTCACAACAAAACAAATGTCTGGTCCAATAATCTGTCTATATTGAGTCACATCCACTAACTCTGATGAGTCATCAGCTAACAGCTTCAGGTTGGAGTCCATGGTTGTGGCCATGACTTTGCCTTCCAACATATTGAATCTCTTCAATATCTCTACCGCATACTTTCCCTGGTTGAGAAATATTCCTTCTGAACTTTGCCATACTTCCAAACCTAGGAATAATGTAGTAACCCAAGGTCTTTCATCTCAAATTCTTCTGCTAGTTTCTTCTTGCTTTCCATGATCTATTTCTCATTGTTTGTCAAGAATAAGTCATCCACATATAATAACAGGATGACAGGTTCATCTTCTACAACCCTGAGATAAAGGTTAGGATCAACTTTACTCTTGGTAAAACCCATGTTCGACAAGAAACTATCTATTCTTCCATACCAAGTTCTAGGAGCTTGCTTCAGGCCATAGAGGGCCTTCTTCATCTTGCATATGTGAGTCCATTTGTCTTCAACTTTAAATCCTTGTGACTATTCGATGTAAAACTCTTCCTCAATCATAACATTAGGGAAGGCTTGTCTTTACTTCATCATGGAAGAAAATACCATGATAGCTCTAATCGAAGTATACCCTGCTACTGGGGAAAATGTCTCTTCATAATTAATTCCCTTTTTCTGATAGCCACAAGTCTTTCCTTACTTCTACCTGCAACATATTTTGTCTTGCAAATCCATTTGGAAGATACCACATCTTTACATTTTGGTTTGAGTACTATATTCCAAACATCATTCTAGTATTCTTTCATCATAACATCTTCCATGAGTTTGTCTTGTCAGGTCATCAACATATCCTAGTCTTCTGCATTCAACCTTGAAGGTTGGATCCCACTTTACTCTTGGTAAAGTCTCGATCCATCAAAAGGTTTTCCAAAATGTCGTACCATGTTGAACTCAGATATCTTCTGTAGTCACTCCCCCTGAAGTGGAGTATCATCTTCCCTCTTCATTCTGTACAGGTGGTTCTATGCCTGATATATATTGGTCAATAGAGTATGTCATGTCATAATCTATTCTTTCTGAGGCAAATCACGAACCTTTCTTTGTACACTTGTTCTTGTAGATCCATATGGAAGATACTGCGTACTTCCCTTTATGTCTTGAAATCATATTGTATACATCATTCCCTATGATCAAGTGTTATTCTTTGATCATAGCTTCTTTTATAGCATTCTTTTCTTCATCTTGAGTTATCTCTCGTACCCATGGTGGTCTTCATCCTTCGAGGTGGTTCTACCACTCTCTAAAGATATTTCTTTCGTCATGGTGTCTCTGACACTAGGAGCTTCAAATTCATGTTTATTGGAGTGAATCTTGAATTGTCATCACTTGTTCTTCGGAACAGGTCTCGTCCTTCTTTTCTTGTAGGAGGTTGTACAGGACCTTTCCTATAATTCAAATGCACCAGTTGCATGGTTAGAACTATTTCATAAAACATATGCATAACGAAAAATTCTTATGCATCATGCAACTGTTTAGCCAATACAACATTCATCCATATCTCACAGAAACTTTCTAGATGCCTTCATGACATCATTGAGATTGTGCACTAATCCAATATGACAGCAAAGAGGTTTCATTCTAGATAAGTAGAAATGGAGAGTTGTATAGCACCATGAGCTACTTATGCATATTAGTAGTATACACTCTATCATGCATAACCCATCGACTGAATATAATCAAATGTATAACCAAATAATATCATGAAATGACAATTGAATACTTATCTTTTATTTGTTTCGTGGGTAGACTCCATCTTGATCATTCTGCTTTATCATCTTCTTCATTCATGAAATCATCATTTCTTATCCAAATGATAAGATGAATAAGAGGTTCTTCAAGAATTGAATTCTTCATATTCCTCATCGCTTGAGGGATCTTCTTTGAATGGTGAGAGCTTGATCTTCAATTGCTCCCATATTCTTCTTCTCTTCTTATGAGACGAGCTTCTTCTTCTTCTTCCCAGAATCTGTTGAAAGTAATTACTTCCTTCTGTCACACATTCCTTGAATGAATGAATTCTATGATCATGGGAGACCATTCAAGGTGGCTATCACCACTTCTGCATTCTATGCTTCTTCTTCTACCGCTTCAAGATGTTCTGCATTCTGGATCTTCACATTCTTCAACTATTTTCTCAAAGCCATCTTCTGATTTATGTTCTTATCTTCAAATATATTTATCAAGGAATCAAACATCTTTGGTGTCTTTAGGGGAGACACTTGTGGTACAAGTTGATCCGTGATTGAATCAACAATGATCTTCTTGGCCTTGATCAAGTTCTTCTTGTGTAAGGATTTGAACCTCATCTCCTTCTGGAACTGGAACCTCTCTACTCATGAAGGTGTCCAATTCATTTTCTTCAGAGAGATCAAATAATTCCATGCTTGGAATTTTTTCAACTTCATCAAGCTGATGTGATATATTACTTTGAAATGAGAACCTCAAATGCAAATAGAAAAAGATTAGATCTTACCGATTTGAGGTGTCCATCCTGCTTCCGGAGCTGGCTGATCTAGGGTTTGTTAGAGAAACCCTAATTTTAAAAAATTGGAATCTTTAAGATCTGATTGGATAGAAAGATATATCTCTTCAAATGGAGATCTTCAATGTACTCCTTTTCTGAAAATAGTGGAGGGAAGCTCCCAGAACAGGAAGCCCTAGTTTTCCAATTTCTTCTGCAGAAATGCCTGTCACTGTTTCTATGATATCTCCAAAATTAATGCTCCTCTATGTCTGAAATTTCATACTGAGGTAAACTCACATTTCCCTAATCCAAAAAAATAGTTTTCATAAGAATTGGTTTCACTAATTGGTATTTATGATCTTTTTCCCAAGGTGACCTGTTACAGGACTGTTCAGAACAGCAAAGTTGTAAGGCCTACCACATGTCACTGTTTCATCTTCGGGTTCTGAAATTTGGACCACAGGAATTAAATTCCGTGATATTTCTGGAACATCTTCAGTAATTTCATTTGGACCTCTTTATCCCAGGCTACAGCAATTTTCCCCGGTGTCCTATTTAGGGATGAATTCTGGAAGAGGCTGGAACCCTAACTTGGAGGGATCATATCTCCAAGAATATAGCAAATAAGAGGCTGAATTTTGGAGACAGTGTATATACAAATTTTATATTCGGTCTCTTAAATTTTCAGCTCCTGATCCTTCGCCAATATCAGAATATAGCGAAAGTACCAAAACTTAGCAGTTTTAGTATTTAAGGTTTTTCTAGCTCAGGTCAAACTAGGGTTTGACTTTCCTGGAGTTTCACACAACCAAAAATCTTGATCCAAGTCTCTAAGCTTCGATTTTGATGAGGAGAGAAATCCTATGCTGGGCTCACTCAAAAATTCCTCTTCTGCAAGAAGCCCTAATTTTCTGCACCAAAAACTGAAAATGCTCGGAATCGAATTCCGCTTCGACAGAAAGATGCGCCCTTCAATGGAGAGTCAGCCTAGATTTATTTTGCTGATCGATTGTGGAGAGAGAATCAAAAAGTAAGAAGCCCTAGCTTCTGTAGCTGCACAATGTCTTCTTTCAGGGTGGCTCTGATATCATGTTAATTTTCATATGCTTAACTAAGACATCAGTATTTCATATCATTTTCATCACAAAAGCATATAAACAGGATCACTGAAAGATAGACAAGCACAACCATACAAAAGGAACACAAAGATTTATCCTGGGAAAACCCTAAAGGGAAAAACCCAGCAAAATCTTCCTCAATATAGATTCCTCAAAAAGATAAAAGATAAAATCAGCAAGGAGATCAAAGCCTGATCCTCCTCCTTCTCCAGCTACTTCTCTTCTCCACTAATGCGCTACACAAGTGAGAGTGTGTGTTGCAAATGAGGAGAGCTACACCTCTATTCATATTCATTCGTTCACTTCAATTAACTCATCCGACATGAAGGCTCTAGTTAATCATGTAGGCTCTAGTTACACATGTAGGCTCAAGTAACCACACTAGGGTGCTAGTGACCCACCTTTACAATTAGAGGGGACAACCTCATGACTCTTATTAGTTCTTCTGATTAGAAGCATCGGGGTGCAAGATAATACAAGTGGTTCTCCCGATAGGACCATCGGGGACCACAAAGGATACATATAGAATATTCTTCAAAGTTACAATATTTCAACAACTGATTGGATCGGCAAAATCATGTTGACTAGACCTGTTACTCCTACCTAATATCAGGTCTGGTATCAAAGCTTGGCTAAAGATGCTGCCAAGACGAGGAAGAGCGCATGGAGTTCATGTAGGACATGGTCAAGGAAGACAACTTGCAGAGACAGATGTACATGGATACATGAGAAGGCTGGAAGAAAAACTAGAAGCTATGGAAAGAAAGAATCACTCAGATAATTCAGATGGCAGTGATGAAGAAGCAAAATCCTCTGAAGAAGAAGAAGAATATCATAAAGAAGTTAGAGTTTTGAAGATGTTGATGAAGGCCAGTAGCCAACCCAGAGTGGAAGTACCGATGTATGAAGGTAATTTAAATGTTGAAGAACTCATGGATTGGATTAATTCTCTAAATGAATATTTTGATTTTAAAGAAATTGAAGACGAGAAGAAAGTCAGATATGCAGCTACCAGAATGAAGGGACATGCAACCATCTGGTGGGATGAGCTCTAGATCCATCGAGAAAGAAGAGGTAATTAAAAAATAAAATCTTGGGATAATATGCTACATAATATTAAGATTAACAATTGAATCTTATTAGACAATTACAGAACCTTAAACAGAAGACCATTACTGTAAAAGAGTACACAGAAGAATTTTTTAAACTGGGTATTAGAGCTGGACACGCACAGGGAGGTCTAGAAAGAGTAGCTAGGTATATTAATGGATTAAAATATGATATACAGGATGAACTCAGTTTATTAAATTTGAAAACTATAGAAGATGCATATCAAGTAGCTTCAAAGGTAGAAGAGAAATTGTTAAGGAAACCGAACCAGAAAAATAGAGGAAAGAATATAATAAGAGGAAGAGGATCTCCTAGTAGTTGAGGTAAGAATTCCAAACATGAGATGAGGGTTCTAGCATTCAGTTATCTCAGAGAGGAGGATTCAGAGGAGGCAGAGGAAGAGGTAGGAACAAAGAAGTAAAATGTTATGCTTGTGGAGAGATCGGACATATGTCTTGGAATTGTCCAAGAAATCAGTCTTCACGTGAGAGAAATGTGAATGTTGAAAAGGCTCAAGAAGAGTCAAAAGAATAAACATAGATGAATAACCATCCATAGGAAGGAGAATCTCTTATGTCGGAGAGAGTCCTAGTAAAAACAGAGAAACAAGTACACGAACCAGCTCAAAGGAAAATTTTGTTTAGAACAAGGTGTAAGTCACAAGGTAAGTGTTGTAAAATGGTTATCGATAGTAGTAGTACAAATAATTTGGTTTCCAATGAGATGGTAGAGAAGCTGGGATTGAAGAGGATGAAGCATCCCACTCTCTACAAAGTGTCACAGTTGCATAAAGGACATCAGATCTTGGTGAATGAGCAGTGTAATGTGGAATTCCATATTGGTACTTAAAAAGATGAAATATTATGTGGCATAATGCCTTAGATGTGTGCCATATACTCTTAGGGAGGCCATGGAAGTATGACAGTAAATTTTTTCATGATGGGAGGAAAAATATGTATTCTCTGGAGAAAGATGGGAAGATACATACCTTGTAACCCTTGGAAGATGAATATATTCAAGAAGGTTCAGGATCAAACATTTTGTTGATGTCTAGAAAAGAACTGTTGCATGAAATTCAGAAAATGGAGGATCTACATTTTCTCCTTGTTGGTAAGCCAAAGGTAATTTTAACTTCTAAGAATCTATATGATTTTCCTATTGAAGTTAAAAATTTGATTGATGAATATGATGACATTATTGTGGATGAGTTTCCAAATGATTTACCCCCTATGAGAAGTATTTTTCATCACATTGGCTTAATACCTGGTGCAAGTTTACCTAATAAAGCAGCATACATATTAACTCCTCAAGAAAATGAAGAAATCAAACATCATGTACATGAGTTTTTGGAGAAAGGATTGGTAAAAGAAAGCTTGAGTCCTTGTGTAGTAACCACTATACTTAGTCCAAAGAAATATGGTGGGTGGAGGATGTGCACTAACTCCAGGGAAATCAACAAGATCACTATCAGGTACATATTCCCTTTACCCAGAATTAATGATCTGATGGACTGTTTAAGTGGTTCAAAATATTTTCCAAAATAGATTTGGAAAGTGAATATCATCAAATTAGGATAAGGGAAGGGGATGAATGGAAGATATCATTCAAAACTAATGATGGTATGTATGAGTGGTTAGTGATGCCATTTGGGATTACTAATGCACCTAGTAACTTAATGAGGTTGATGAATGAGGTTTTAAAAGAATTTACTGGGAAATTTGTGATAGTGTATATAGATGACATTCTAATTTTCAGTTAGAATTGAGAGGAACATTTAAGACACCTTAAGTTGGTGTTGAGAACTTTGCAGAAAGAGAAGTTGTTGATAAATCTGAAGAAATGTAGTTTCCTGAAGAAATACTTAGTTTACTTGGGATTTGTAGTTTCAGAAGAAGGACTGAAGATGGATCCTAACAAGGTATAAGCGATTTTAAATTGGCTAGTTCCAAAGAATGCTTATGAGGTAAGGAGTTTCCATGGAATTTCTAGTTTCTATAGGAAGTTCATCAAAAAAATTATTCAGATTTGTGCACCTTTGATAGTTACTTTCAGAGGGAGTAGAAAACCTTTCAGATGGATAGAAGCAACTGATATAAATTTTAAGTTGTCGAAAAGAAAGATAACTAAGAATCCTATTTTGTCTTTTCCCAGTTTTGACAAAGTATTTCAAGTTGGAACAGATGCTAGTGGAACAACAGTGGGAGCTGTTTTGAGTCAAGAGTAGAGGCCAGAGGCCAGTTTTGAGTCAAGAGTAGTGGCCAGTGGAACAAAAATTGAATGAAGCAAAATAGAAATACTCTTCATATGATAAGGCATTATATCTTGTTGTGTAGGCTCTTAAGAAGTGGAGACATTATTTGATGCCTAAAAAATTTGTGTTGTATTCTGAAAATCTTGCTTTGTAGTTCATAAACAATCAGCCTAAATTAAACTAGAGACATGTTAAATGGGTAGAATATTTGCAGAACTTTACCTTTGTTATCAGACATACAAGTTGTAAGTCTAATAATGTTGTTGATGCTTTTAGTAGGATAAATATGGTATTACAAGAAGTTAAGGTTAGTACTTTGGGATTTGAGAACTTGATTGATATGTATAAACAAGATTTAGATTTAAAGGATATATATGCTTCCTGTAAAAATCCAGTTACCCATAATAGAATCCAGTGATTAGATTATATGTTGTAGGAAGGTTTACTTTTCAAGGATATTAAATTGTGTATTACGAGATGTTCAATGAGAGAGAATCTAATTTAGGAAAAGCATAGTGGAGGTTTATCAGGACATTTTGGACAAGACAAGTCTTTTACTCTGGTGAGTAATTTTTATTTTTGGCCAAAGATGTAGCATGGTGTGAAGAAATTTGTTGAAAGATGTAGAATTTGTTAACATGCAAAGGGAAGAAGTTAGAACATAGGATTGTATCAACCCTTTCCTATTTCGGCTAGGCCCTGGAATTTCATAAGCATGGATTTTGTTTTAGGTTTACCTAGAACTCAAATAATTCATGATTCAATTTATGCTATGGTAGATATATTTTCCAAAATGGCTCATTTTATTGCATGTAAGAAGACTAATGATGCAACCAATATTGCTAACCTATTCTTTTTAGAAATTGTAAAGTTTCATGGATTGCCTTTGAGTATTGTGTCTCACAGAGATACAAATTTTGTTGGTCATTTTTGGAGAACTCTATGGAATAAATTGGGGACTAATCTTAGTTTTAGTTCTTCTTATCACCCTCATACTGATGGCCAGACTGAAGTGGCAAACATAATCTTGGGAAACATACTAATAAGTCTCATCTATGAACATTCAAAATAGTAGGACTTGGCTCTTGCTTAGGATGAGTTGGAATACAATGATTCACCCAACAAAAGTACATGTATGAGCCCTTTTCAAGTTTTCTATGGGATGCATCCAAGAGGTGTATATGAACTTAGAGATTTGGGAAAACAGGAAAGCAGAAGTGCAGTGGGTGAAGATTTTGCAATTAGCATGCATGAAATGCAGGAGAATATTAAGAGGAGAATATCGAAAAGAGAAGAAAATATAAATAGAGAGAAAACTTGAAGAGGAGAAAAGTAAAATTTATGGTTGGAGATTTAGTGATGGATTGTCTTAGAAAGGAAAGGTTCCCTAAAGGAATGTATAATAAATTGAAGCTTAAAAATATTGGACCTTGTAAAGTTTTAAAGAAGTTTTATGCAAATTCTTATGATATTGAGCTTCCTTCCGACCTTCAAATTTCACCAATTTTTAATGTTTCAAATTTATATCCTTTCAGATATGCAGGTATCCAGACAGATGGTATGACTTCATATGGAGATTATTCAGCAATAGATTGGAAAGGACAAATTCCATAGAAAGAACAACCTCATATTGAAGCCATCCTTGACAAAAAAATTCTAAGGAAGACCAGGAACAAAACCTTCTTTCAATACTTACTCAAATGGAACAATCAGACTACTGAAGATGCAACCTGGATGATAGAGCAAGAAATTTCCAAGTACAATGTACACCCTGAATATCTATTGACGAATTCTTTTCTTCCCCAGGAGTATGATGCAGGAGCATCCATCTCAGACTTTGTTGACTAGTGAGTCAACATTCCATGTAATCATTTCTAGAAGGATAGGGTTCCCTGTTAGATAGACAGGGTTTGTTTTATTTTGTAATAGGTGGCAATTTTCCATTATTCTCCTTGAACCCTCCGAGGATTTCTTCACGGATATATATTTGCTGATGGGATTTGTTTTATTAGGTCTTCAGATCCAACCTATTCAGATCTAATAGGTTTCCAGTGTGTTATAAAAAGAATTGAATGTAAAATATAGGATCATGAGTGCATGAGTGCATGATAGGATCGAGTTTGGAGTGTAGAGAACAGAGAGTGTATTGAATTTCATGATCGATTGAGTGACTGAAGAATAGATTTTTACTCTCCAAGTGTTTTGAACATTTATGTCTTCATTTCATTAACTAGAATTGTTTATTTAATTCTCTGTTCATATGTATACAAGCCGATTTTGATAGATAAACTCAAAGGCTCGGAGTCCTGAGACGATAAAATTCAATTGCAAAAGGAATTGATCATTTCACTAATCAATTCAGTGAAGACAACAGAGGATTTAAATATCTGCACCTTGGATAGATCAACGGTTGAAAATGGATTCCACAATTAAAATTTATGCTCGAGATAACCATAACTTAATCATCCATACGACTAAAGATCGTAGGCTGGAGATTAGAGGTGGCTGAAGATCAAGGGATAAGGAGGATTCCACTGGAGAAAGAGTGTGGAAGATAAAGGAGAGGTCAATTGCGGAATTTAGAACTAACTGTTGGAAATTAGATGGTGATCGATGGCTAAGATCGATCATCAAATTAGATCGATGGCACACAACAATTCTGCTGGGTGGAGTTGTGCGATTCAGGAAACTTTTCGTGTACGGGGAATTTTCATCAAATCCAATTTAATATGTTTTGAAGTCCACCATCGATTCGAAGGAGGCTATATCCGATGGTCTATAAAAATTCTGTTGATTCAACTAACAAGTTGATTAACAGCAGAGGGTGTGCACGACTTTTTTATGAAATCCGCTTCATTGTTTTTGTATTCCAGCGTAGATCTGGTGGGGACACAGATCTAATAGTCCTTAAGGATTCCATTATTTGAACAAGAAAGCATGTTAACATTTTTCTTGGCTGTGGAATAAACAAAATTGTAAAGTGTTTGAAATCTGGAGGACAACGTGGACGACAGATCATCTTTGTTTAGTTGCTTATTGGATCTGTAAAATCGTGTTGACTAGACCTATTACTCCTACCTGGCATCACTGAGCAAAGTCTTTTTTCTAACGGGTAAATGTGAATCTACTTGAAGCTCATTCAGTTATTTTGGGTAAGTATAATAAAAGAAGGAAGGGTGGTTTCCTGTAAGTTCATCTTTAATGATGTTGTAGAGGTCTAGCTCACTTGATCTCATATTCATAAAAGGGATGACAATGCTTATCTATATATATATATATATGTAATCATTGTCATCCCTTTTATGAATATGAGATCAAGTGAGCCTATATATATATATATATAGTGTTATGCGTGTTTAGTAAAATACTTTCATCTTTGATTGTTTGTTTTTTGTCACAACCTATTTAAGTGATTTACTAGAAGTAACCCTTAACATATTATCAACCTATCATTTTCTAGATTATCTCTTAGGGTGCATCTAAATACTTAAGGAATAAATTTTCTTAGATTATCTCTTAGGGTGCATCTGAATACTGAAGGAATAAATTTTCTATATTATCTCTTAAGGTGCATCTAAATGCTTAAGAAATAATATATCATGCACATCTCTCATCTTAAAGATCAATATTTCTTGAACTATATTAAAAAAATTCAACAATCTCATAACCAAACCAAGATTAGTGGTGAAGATGGATGTATTTTCTAGTGGAAGGAGACATTGGTGATTATATGTTTCCTAGTGTGAGGAAGACATTTCTAACCCACATCATTTAATAGAGGGTATGAGAGGGTATGAGGGGTAATTCACTACTATTAATAGAAAAAAGGAATATGGTACTGAAATAAGAGATTGTGTGATTAACTTAGTGTCTTCAAAACAACCTTTTTAGTGAGGAACATTAAACCAAGGTGGTTTATGCTGAATCATCATTTGAAATAAGTTGAGATTTGGAGTATTAAAGAAAATTAACTTCAAACATTACTGCATTAATCAAATAGGGAAAAGAAGAATTTTTTTTTAAACCTTTATCTTAAAAAACCCATGAAAAACATTTCAACAACAAAACTCCCAATGGTAAAATTATCAACAATAATCAAACAAAACATATATTATCCTAAATAATACAACCACAACCCTTAGAAATAAACAAACTTATACATTCCATAATTACTTATATAATTATTTATATATTGATAAAAATTTATTAATAAAATAATTATTTAATGAATATTTAACAACCTTAAACTTTACAACATAAGCATCAAATCAATATTCATTTATTACAACCAATAATCAATATCACATATAAATAATAAACCAAAAGAATAACCAATTTGTTTCCCATTTGTTTATATCCTAAATTACATTGGTGTATGGTTTGGATTTTGGAAAGATGAAAAAGACAAGAAGAAGACGACAATATGCCATGCCTTTGAATTTTTTTGGTTTTTTAGTAAGACAAAGTTTCATTTCGATCCATTTATGCTTTAAATTATTTGTTTAGTTTTAAAATGGGATCAAAGCTTGGGAGATAATATCTATAGCTGGGATAGTTATTGCATGTCACAATGCTACACTTAATGGGTATAGATAGGGTATCTCCTATATAAGTAGGTTATTGGAAACATAGCACATGCTTGGTGCTAGGTTCACAACCCTTGAATTACTCTTATGTATGAGATGTGCTTATGTATTAGATGTAATTTAGAGAGGAGACATGATGGAATAAAATATTTCCCTTGTCCCTTTAGAGTGGAACTGGGTGAGTTTTTATCCATTATGTCCCCTTTAGTTAGGCATGAGGCACTTGGCTCCTTTAGAAAGTTAGGAGTATATATTAAGTGAGATAGATTGGATTAAGGGTTCAAATTCATTTTTCATTCCTAATTTATCCTTCATTGTATCTTGGAGATCATAATCATGAGCACAAGGCTTTATGCTTCCTTTTTCCTTCAATGAAGGCTTTATGTTTCCTTTGAAAATATTCATCAAGATGAATAAAAAGTATGTTTTGGATATATAATGGTTTGTGTCAAGATACCAAAATATCTAAATTTCGTTTCTCGTATACAAAATCTCTAAATTCCATTTTATGTTTCTTATTTTTTATAACATAAGTTGTAATTACATTATTTGTAACATCAATGTCCACCAATCCCTGGATGTGGGTGAGGTCGTAAAAGGAAACAATGTGGCGGATAGGATGCATGTAATGTATGGGATTCCACATGCTGCAAGTGTGGATTTATAAAGGAAGGTGGTAAGGTGGGTTTCTGGTATGCTTGTGCATGAAGATGATCTACCAAGTTGGTAAGGGTATGATAATAGGGAAGAACAATATTATTTCCATAGATGGAAGTATGATAATTAGGCGGCCGAGGATAAGGGAAATTCTGGAAACTAGTGTGGTGAGTTATGGATTTTCGGGTTTGGATTGGAAGCTCCCTCCTACGTAGCTTCCACATCCTTTAGCCAATGTGGGTTTAGTTATAAGCGTCGAATGGGAGTCTCTATTTTATTTGTGAGTAGTGTTGCTAACCTCCTGTTTATATTTGAGGATGGTCTTAGTGATATTGGTGTGTTTTCCGACTATAATATCGAACCAGTGGGTGCATTAGGGGGCTTAGAGAATGGAAGGAAGTGGTGGGAAAGGTGTGACCAGACCAAGGTTGCATAGGTGGCATGGAATTATCACACTTCCATTTCGTAATCAATTAGAGAATACCTACAAGTAATGGAAGATGGGGTTTTGTATGAGGTCCTGGAGAATTCCCCCTCGCTAGATTATGTGGTTCTAGAGAATTGGATAAAAGACCTAGGATCCATGAGGGCTCGATAGTGTTGGTATGAAAAAAATGTCAAATTGTATTGGGTGATTAAATGTCTTCCGATTCGATTCCTACTGGAAAGAGAGGAGAAGCATGGGGTGGCTAAGTTCAAGTGGCCTTTTGGAAGGAGTTGTATTCTAAGACTTTCCTCATGCATATGAAAATTGATGCAGTGGAGGAAGAGATCAGCTCCCCTACCTCATGTAGATGGGTTAGTTCATTATTGTTCATATGATGGTGTTGAAGGATAACGAGAAGATGGATTGTGATTTGGGTGGTGATGGAAGTTCTCCTCCATTCGCAAAGTATCATATGTTTTCACGATCATGTGGAAAGTCTTTTGATTTGGGAGGTACATGTTTATGGTTAATACTTGTTGGGTTTAGTCTCGTATATTTGGGTGAGTTTGTTTTTTGTTGCAAAAGGGATATATATCTGGTTTACTAGTCACTTTGTGTTTTATAATCAATCTAGATTTTAGGCGTCGTTCTATTTTGCTATTTCTCTAGGAAGGGATGAGTAGATGGAGGGATGTACACCCTATTTTATCCTTCGGGGGAGTGGCCCTAGGGATTAAAGTTGTGCTATGTTCTGATATTATTTTTTTTAAACCCTCATACTGGTAGCAAGAAATATGAAAGGAACTCTTTTGTAGTTTTTTTGTAAATAAGCAGACTATGACTGCTTATTTGCAAAAAAAAACATCAATATCCACCGAGGTTTCACTTTATTAACTATGAAAACATGATGATGCACAAGTCAATAAGTAAAAATCACTTATACCATTGTACTAAGAAGGAAATAAGTTTATGCAGTTTTGTATTCTATATTATTGAGAAATATAGAAAAATATGTGTCTTACATCAAGGTAATCTAATTCTATCAGTCTATATACATCAATGAAAAACTGATATATAAAAAATCAAAAAATCATAAAGTAATTTACTTAAAAAAAAATCTGTGAAAACTATTTCTCCTAAAATACATTGGTAAATCTTTTGAAAAGAAGTGTTAAATTACATAATTTGACGTCACACCAATTATATATTAAAAGAGGGTAATAAAAATTATTGGACTGAGCAATGAGGTGCTCTAGAGCCCAGTATAGAGGAGATGTTGTCACTTAATGCATTTTAATGTAATGTAACGTTATGTTACCAAAAATAAAAGGTTATTAAAAATTTCCATGTTTTCTCATGAAATAATAAAATAAAAACTAGCATAGTAAAATATTGTAATTTTGTTGTAAATATGGATGGTTCATCATTACATCGTAGATCTAATGGTGAATTGAATTAAATATTTGTGCCAATTTTCCTTTTTTCCAAACTTCATACCAATCCTAATATGATTTGAACAATTCATGGGATGAAAGCTTGTTATATTTTCTTAAGATTATAGCAGTATATGTTGATTGCATTCGTCAATTGGATCACTAGAAGATAGACAAAGCATAGAAAATAGCACAAGTATTTTTCACTTGGGAAACCCAAATGGGAGAAAACCCAACAACCTTCATCTAGAGATAATAATTCAGAGATCAAAGTACAATGAAGAAGAAAGAGAAAAATATGGAAAATGTTTCCAAAGATAGAAACCCTGAAAACAATCTTCTTCTGCAGTATATGTGAACTTCTCTGAGCTATTGTGTTGCTTCTATATGAAATAATGAGGAGGTAACCTCCTATTTATAATGTTTTTCCATTAAGAATTTAACTGGTGTTGACTTCACTTGGGGGAGCAATATAATTTTATATTTTATAATTTTATTTTATTTATTTTCTTTCTGGATTTTCACCCCAATGTTTACATTGTTCTTTCTATGGTTTGTATGAATAATTACAACAAGTTCAACTCCCGAAGGAAGACAATACAAGTACAATAAGAATAGCTTCTGAAGTTGCACAAACTCCAACACTCCATCTCAACAAGGAAGGTATTCTTTAGTCTTCATCGACATCACGATCATATGGGTTTCATCTATACATCTATATTGTCTCTATCATCTCTAAACGTACTAAAGGTTGTATTTATGAATTTGTTATATTAGGATGTCTAAGAGAAAATATTTTTCTACATGTTTGTCTCTATTGTCGATGGGAAACTTCCATACCTGGATAGAGAATCATGGACAAGAAAATGTATATTACCATCTACTAGATGTTCAGCTCATCTTCCGATGGGGTACTACCATACCTAGTTGAGAACATGAATGAGTAAATGTACATGACCATATACTACATGTTTGTCTCATCTGTCGATGGGGTACTCCCATGACTGGATGAGAACCTAAATGAGTAGAGATACCTATGCAACCACACAGCCATCTTCTACCTATACAACTCATCTTTCGATGGGATTTCCCCCAGACCTGGTTGAGCATTTGGACAAGTAGAGGAACCTATGTGAAGCTGACCATATACTACCTGTCAGTATCATATGTCGATGGGATTTCTCCCATACCTGGTTGAGAACCTGGATGAGAAAAGGTACGTAGGACAATGTATGGTAAGTGTCTCTCATTCATCTCTCCCTCTAAAGGAGGGATACATTCTCTTCTACTCCAAGTATTCCATGAAATTATTCAAATTTCACCATGGGAAGAGGCTTGGTGAGGTCATCTGTCGAAATATACTATAGCTAGACCGCACCTTTCTGCACCATATCATGTATGAAGTGACATTGAATCTCTATGTGCTTTGACTTGTCATGAAATACAAGATTCACCGACATCTGCACTCAACTCTAGTTATCACAGTGAATCACGGTTTTCTCTAGAATCTGTCCAAACAATCCTGCAAGAAGTTTACAAAGCCAAAATCCTTCTTGGGCTATTGAAATAGAAGCCATATACTCAGCCTCTACAATACTGAGAGCTATTGATTTGTTCTTCCTACTGCACCGGGAAATTAATGTAAAATTCAGACTGAAACAATATCCTGAAGTTCTCTTCCTATATGTAGTGCATCCGGCCCAATAAGAGTGTATAAACCCTTGCAATTTCAAGTCACATTCTGAATCATATCATATACCATATCCCACATTGCCATGTAAGTATCTGAGCACATATTTTGCAACAATATAGTGAATCTTCCTCAGTTCGCACATGAACTGACTAAGAGCATTCACAACAAAACAATTATATGGGTTGGTGTTCATCAGATACATCAAGGACCCAATCAACTAGCAATACATAGCGGGATAGATCAAATTTGAATATGAAGCAGAATCTCTCAACTTCTTCAAATTCATATCCATTGGAGTATCTATGTGCTTCCATTCCAACATTCTGAATCTCTTCAGCATATTCATGGTATATTTTCCTTGACTTAGGAAAATCTTCTTCTACGTTGATCATACTTATAATTACAAGAAGTAATGCATCAACAATGTCATTGAGAAAGGTTGTCTTGACATCCATCTAATACAAATTCCATCCCATAGTTGAAGTAATAGCAACAAGTGATCTGATGGAAGTGTGTCAAGCCATAGGAGAAAATGTCTCATCGTAATCGACTCCCTCTTTCTGAGAGAACCCTCTGGCAACAATCTTGCCTTGTATTATTCAATGATCCCATCAGCTCCATGCAAAGTTTCTACAAAATATGTTGTGCCCATCTAGGTCTTTTCCGACTTACTCCCATATCTTTGGGAGCATAATATGGCTCAAATGGATCAATGGGACTGATCGTTTTATTCATTTCTTCAGACTCCCTCTTAATGTTTGGAGGGAGAGATGATCTCATATCTTCATTGTCATCGATCTCCATATCTTATCCTATTCCTTTTCGAATAGAAATTTCTTCTTCAAAGGTTTCATCCTTCCTGACTTCGATTTGAATTGATCTTGAGATTTATATTTGGTAATCCTTTGAAGACTTGCGATATCCCATGAATATTTCCTTCTTTCCTGAAGGTTCTAACTTGGGCATGTGAATGTAGTCTGGAAAGTAATTATCCATCCTGGTGATGACCAAATTCATCAAGGATCCTTCAATTTTCTTGTTCGAGTCATGACAGCAGTGTCGTCAAGCTTCTATCATATGTAATAGACTAGAATCCTTGTCTTTGAGGGATAACTACCTCTGTCTCTCAGAAGTCGGTTGAGTAAATCTTGTTGAAGCAATAGATGGACCGACATTCGTAGAATATTTCCACTTCTAATCACCAAATCTTTGCATGATATTATTCTAGATCTTAGAGTCATAATACATGCTTCTAGAGGCTTTCTCCTTTCATTCCATCTGTGTATCAATGGGATCACTTGTCCTTGTAGATCATGGAATTCCCTACAAGTCAAATCCCATTAGATGGTTAGCGATATTTCATAATCAATGTATTAACAAAATAATGTAGGAAACCTTTTAGTCAAAGCTTCGACACAACACATGTAAGTCCATTATCCATATGCTTATGGTATCCATTATAGTGTACTAGTAAGAGTGTATACTACTCCAGTATGTTATAGAGGAGTCGTCATCCTAGATGGGTTGTGTAGCATGAAATGCTATTTAACTACCTAAATTTAGAAATGTAGATCTGTGTATTAAAAAAACAACCAGATCTAATCTACTTAGAGAATGTAAAATTAAATTCTTATCTTTTGTAGTTTTGTGGGTGGGATTCCATTGTTAGAGTCTATTGATCTTCATGTGCTTGTTTGACGATCATCACAGTCTGGATCTTCATATCATTTCTTAGAAGAATAACTCTGAATGATCATCCTTCCTTGGCTCCTTGTGAGGAGGTTCTTCTTCTACATCAATAGACGAAGCTTCATGCTTCCTTTTGATTGAAATTTGACAGCTACTGGCATAATGACCGTATTTCTTGCACCTATAGCACTGTATATGAGATAAATCCTTATTCTCTTGTTTCTTCTGATCCGGAGGAGGACTTGATCTCTTATCTTGATGCTTGTGAATGTATGGTTTCCTTCCCCTTCCCTTTCCATTCTTGGAATGAGATATGAATGCTTGAGTTTCCTCAAGTTGAGTGCCATGAAGTCTTTGGTGTGCTGTGATTCCTGTTTCTTCCTGAGTGCATGTAGCCCATAGCTTATCAAATTTCGGCAACTTGGTTCGACCACTTATAGTTTGGATGAAATACTCTCAATATGGTGGGAGAGAATTTAAGGTGGTCATAACGAGATCCTTTTCTTCAAGATTGTCGCCACTAGACTTTAGCTTGTCTCGGAGCTCGATAATCCTCATGAAATATGATGCAATATTCTCATACTTTGTCATCTTCATATTCGACGGTTGATTCCTCAATGTGAGAGTCACATTGATGCTATTGTGTTCAAATATATTCTTTAGGGTTTTGAACATCCTCATCATCATCGTCTTTTTTGATATCTAAGGAACCAAGTGGTCTCTAACTGAATCTACCAAAATCCTTCTTTCTTTGGTATCATTCTTCCTCCAACGAGGTTTGTCTTCTTCGGCTTCTAGTTTTGGGAATTTTTAATTTACAACCTGTAATAGGTCATTTTCTTCTAGTAGAATAAGAACCCTATACTTCCAGGGGATGAAGTTGAAATCTCATTCCAGACGATCTTCAACCTTCATATTGATCATCTTGACTACATATCTGGATCTGAAACCCTAGTAGAGACTAGGTCAAAACTGAAGGTTGGAGTTTTGGAAAATTGACTCCATAGATAAATGCACCCTAGAGAGGCAAGTTGAGAAGAGGTAGAGTCAAGCCAAAATTGTGGAGGGAGTAGGTAAAAAATTGAAACCCTAATTTATGTTGCAGCTGCAGAATTGGGTCAAAATTTGGAAATTATCAAAATTGAATTTTTCCTTCAACAAAAGATGCACCCTTCTTAGAGAGAAATTCTCAAGGCTCTTTTTCTACCAAAATTTTGAGTAAAGGCCTTGAAAGATGAAACCCCAGTTTCGACAAGTTTCTGACAAGGTTATGGCAATGGCTTCTTCTAGTAATGCTCTGAAACCATTTTAGATTTTCTTAATATTATAGTAGTATATTTTTATTGTATTCATCAATAGGATCACTAGAAGATAGACAAAGCATAGAACAATAACACAAGTATTTTTCACCTGGGAAACCCAAATGGGAGAATGTAACATACCTCAAAATTCATGAATAAATAAATAAAATTATATTCATATATCTTCAGACATACTAAGGAAAGACTTAATTGTTATAGAGTATTAATAATAAAAAAGCGTAACCATCGCCACATAAATTGATCATCAATTCCTTAACCATAAAACCATTTCCCAAAGTTAGTTTTCCAAACACTTCACTGTTTAAACCCAAAAATGCTAAGTTTACTATCCCGCAAGAAACATTCCACAATGCAGATTGTGGGTTGTGTAAATTCCAAAATTCCATCGACTAATATTTTACTTTTGGCATTCCGCATTCCACAATGCGGATTACAGGTTGCGGGTTGCAGAAACTTCAAAATTTCATAAAATTATTCTTTTACTTTCTGCACCGTTGATTCCTTATGGAATCAACCCTGACTATCAATCTTGATTTGATGTGAATTGCTGGTTGTGGAAAACTCCAAGATCCATGAAATTAATCTTTTACTTTCAGCATTCCGCATTCCGCAATGCAGATTGCAGGTTGCGGAAACTCCAAATTTCCGTTAGATTAATATTTTACTTCCCACATTCTGCAATGCAGATTGCGGGTTGCGGGTTGTGGGTTGTGGTTTGCGGAAACTCTAAATTTCTATTAAATAAACTTATACTTTCTACACCATTGATTCCTTGCAAAATCAACCCTGGCCATCGATCTGGCTTTGATGTGCGTTGCGGGTTGTGAAAACTCCAAGTTGCGTTAAATTAATATTTTACTTTCCACATTCCACATTCCACAATTTGGATTGTGGGTTGCAGAAATCCCAAAATTCTGTTAAATAAACATTTACTTTCTGCACCATTGATTCCTTGTGCAATCAACCCTAACCATCAATCTTTCTTTGATGCAGATCGCAGGTTGCAGAAACTCCAAGTTCTGTTAAATTAATCTTTGACTTTCTGCATTCCACATTCCGCAATGCAGATTGCGGGTTGTGAAAGTCTCAAAATTCTATTAAATAAACTTTTAATTTCTGCACCATTTATTCCTTGTGGAATAAAACCTGACCATCGGTCTT
This sequence comes from Pseudotsuga menziesii, assembly GCA_001517045.1. NCBI lineage: Eukaryota > Viridiplantae > Streptophyta > Pinopsida > Pinales > Pinaceae > Pseudotsuga > Pseudotsuga menziesii. The sequence goes on from LPNX010615896.1 coordinate 28,782, forward strand.
GCTTTGATGCGGATTGCGGGTTGCAGAAAATCCAAGTTTCGTTAAATTAATCTTTTACTTTCCGCATTCTCCATTCCGTAATGCGGGTTGCGGGTTGCAGAAATCCAAAAAATCTGTTAAATAAACTTTTACTTCTTGCACCATTGATTCATTATGGAATTAACCCTGACTGTCGATATTGCTTTGATGTGGATTGGGGGTTATAGAAACTCCCATAACTTCTACAAACCGTTGATCTCTTTTACACCTTCAATCCTAACTGTTGATTAGATTCTTTGCGGATACAATCTCGACTGTTGATCTGTTTCTTGTGGATTCCCCAATGAAACCTCCGTGACTATTATCAAGTGTTGATCTTCTTTGCAGATACAATCTTGACCGTTGATCTGATTTCTCATGCGGATCAACCAATAACCTTGCGGATTGCGGAAAGAAGGTTTCCTTTCAACTTTTCGGAATTGAACTTCCGCAAATCCATCTCCCGCAACTTCTGTGAACCGTCGATATCGTTTCGGATTAGATCTTGATCGTTTATCCGATTTCCTTTTCATATCTAAGTGTTTTTGGTTTAAAAAGGGTTTTCTTTACTGTAAGTTAATTATATCTGGAGATTAACTTGAAGCTTAACCCTTCTTTGATTCCATATTCCTTGTACATAATTTTAACAGTCAAGAACCTAAAAGTGCTAAGTTGATTAGGGATTCAAACAACAAATTTTAAGTTTTTCTCCGTGTAAAAATAATTTTCATTTACAACATAGGCATAATACAGATCTACGCTATAACAAACATTACAGATTCAATCAACATTTCAAAAAGCATAATTAGTTTGAGCAGAATCGATACAAACAGACAATACATAGTTAAATGTAGAAATACACGGTACGTTTTAAAATAGAGGATTCAATCCATTATATACAGAATCATAAATTATAAATTATTCAAGTATTGTATTCGAAACTATATCCAAATCAATGACAACCAGTTCTACAGAATTATGCTCAGAAAGGATTATTGATTACTACAATAATAACATTGTACATATCTAATATACTTTAGAGAAATAAGGATATTTGATCTACATAAATGCATAACCCTATTTCCTAAAGATATAACTGTAATTAAACATCTCACATGTATATGCTACTGTAACTAGAATTATTCATAAGAAAAAGCAAAGTAGGAACCTGGCACCAATGCTGGGAAAACAAAAGTGGAGAAGTTGTTCCTCCCAACCAACTCCCAGAACAAGAACAAAATATCTCAATGCGCCATCTCTTGTATACTACATATGTTAATCCCCGTCTAATGCTAGCCTCCTGCTGCTCATGGACATACTATTAAATCGTATTTTTCCTAGGACTTGGTAATTTATGAGCCTCCTGCTCTTTAGCAACTCAACTAGGAATGTGGACCTGATTTTTGGGGATAATGCCTCCTGCATCTCAATTTCTCACTTAGTGGTCTATTCCACTTGTCATTTTCCTCTTATGGGTTAGGGAACACTCTTCAACAGCTATATCCACTTTTGTTCCCCTTCAGCATATTTTATTAAATAAGGAATTTTGATTACAACATGTTTTATTCTTGACTTTCATGTCAAAGAATAAAATAATAATCAATGTATTTTCCAGCATAATTAATAAAAATTATTAATTCAGGGGGCATTACATACACCTCCCCTTAAAAGATAACATCGTCCTTGGTGTTATAACTTTTTCTTTTATTCCTCCATGTCATCCTCTTGGAATAAGTATGGATATGCCTCATGCATATTACTTTCCAGTTCCCAAGTAGCTTCTTCCACACTAAGGTGCTTCCATTGCACCTTTACTTGTTCGATGGTACAGTTCTGGAGTAAAAGTTCTCTCCTGTCGAGAATGCGCTTTGGTCCCACTTAGAACTCTCCCTCGGGTTCAACCTGGATTACATTCCAATTAATCACATTGGAAACATCATGAACATATATTTTCAATATAGAAATGTGAAACACATTATGTACTTTAATATTGGGGGGTAGGGCTAACTGGTATGCGACTGACCCTACTTTAGCTAGAATTTCAAATGGCCCGAAATACCTAAGTTCCAATTTCATATACTTTCCCAATCTCAAGGTACTTTTCTTGGGATTTACCTTTATGTATACATGATCACCCACTTGGAACTCTGTAGGAGTTCCTTTTAAGTGAGCATAACTTTTCTCCCTGTCTTGGGAAGCCTTCAAGTTTTGTTGTACATGTTTCATGGTTAGTTCCATATCTTCTAATAAATCAGATCCTAACATTAATCCACCCACGGGGATGCTCCATGAGATAGGAGTATTACATTTATGCCCATATAAAATTTCAAATGGACTCATACCTGCAGAAACTTGGAAATTATTGTTATAAGAAAATTCAACAAGTGTAGGTAGTCTTCCCACTTACCTGGTTTGTCCATAACCTACATTCTTAGCATGTCTTCTATAACCTGTTTTACCCTTTCTGTCAACCCATTCGTTTGTGGATGATATGCAGTACTAAAGTTTAACTGGGTACCCAAGCCTTTAAACAAAGCTTTCTAGAAGTTACCTGTAAACTTCGCGTCTCTATCCGAGACTATTACTTTCGATACGCCATGTAACCTGAATATTTTTTTGATGAAGATGCATACAATGATTTGCTTTGCTTAATTTGTCAACCACAATGTATATTTGACAGTTATAAAATGAGTCGCTTTTCTTAATTTGTCAACCACAACCATGATGTGTCATGTTGTCTGAAATTCTTGGGCAATCCGGTGATGAAATCCATATTTATGGTCTCCCACTTCCATTCTGGAATGGGTAGTGGCTGCAAAAATCCTTTGGGATGTCGATGCTCTGCTTTGACTTGCTGACATTCAAGGCAACGGGCTAAGTATTTAGCCAATTCCTTTTTCATGCTTGGCCAAAAGAAGTCTTTTTTATCATGGTAATCATTTTATGATATCCCGGATGCCCCGAGTATGATCTTTTATGTAGTGAATCCATGACTATCAATTTAATGTCTCTTATGTTTGGTATATATAGCCTATCTTTATACAACAATAGTCCTTGTTGGTTTAGGATAAAGTCTGTTTTTACTTGTTCTTGTTCATTTTTAGCAGTCTTTTATTTTTAAATTTTGATATTCCCCATCAGAATTTCCAGTACTTAAAATATGATCTTCTAGATAAGATTCATAGCTGATCCTTGCACACAGTAAATTCGAGTGACGACTTAAAGCATCTGCTACTTTATTCTCCTTTCCCTTTATATTTTTTATTTCAAATTGATACTCACTTAGAAAGGACAGCCATTTGGCTTGTCTTGCGTTCAAATTTTGTTGATCAAATAATTATTTAAGTCTTATGTTGTATGACCTAAGTAAAAAATTTCTCCCAATTAAGTAATGTAGTCACATTTTTAAGGCATGAATTATATCAGCAAGCTCTAAATCATGTGTTGCATAATTTTTCTCATGATCTTTTAGTTTTATGGATTAATAAGCTACAACATAATTGTCTTGTAGTAAAACTCCACCTAAGCCTTCATTGCAAGATCGCTGCATACAACAAAATCCTTGAATAGATCCGGAATTTTTAAGATTGGGGAGGTGTTTCATAAGTGTTTTAATTTGTTAAAACTTTCCTCACACTTTTTAGTCCACTCAAACTTTTTCCTTTCTTTTGTAAGGAAGTTATGGGGTAGGAAATCTTAGAAAATCCTTCTATGAACTTCCTGTAGTATCCAGTAATTCCATAAATTATCTGATGTCAGATACATTTTTAGGAATCTGTCATTCCATGGCCTTTACCTTATCTGGGTCGAATGAGATTCCATCCTTGGAAACTACGTGTCTGAGGTACTGAATCTTCTCTTTGAAAAATTCACACTTACTGAAATTTGCATAAAGTTGTTGTTCTCTTAATACTTGCAAAAATATTTTCAGATGTTCTTCATGTTCTCGTTCATTCTTAGAGTAGATTTGTCACGTCCCCAACACTTACTCGACAGAGAGGAAGCGACAACATATATCAACCCGGGCAGTCTAAGCCCCATGAACATAATATAAAAAAAATGATTGCCTTGAAATAAAACATTCATAAGTATAAGCAGATGCATAATGCAATATATAGCAAAAGCAAATACATTAATCCAATACGTTCTATTCAAGTATTTAACATGTTCATATACATTCATAAAAATATACACTCGTGAAAATAAAATATAAGGGATTACTTATCTTTGAAAGAAGCTTGTCCTGCAACCAGCTATGTCACTGCACAACCAGCTATGTCACTACAACGTTCCACCCAACCATAGGCCAATGTGCTCTTTAATCTCTTAGAAACATTGCCTCCACTGAGCTGGGCACGATTTCCCCAAGGAATAAGGAGAAATGACATATTATCCCCATAGCCAAGGCTAAACTAAGACTCAGTCAAGCCAACATAGTTGGGTTTATCAAACTCACTCGGGTAGTGGGTTACACTTAGCCAAAAACACATGCGACACAACCAAGCCAACATATGGGTTTATCATTTCAGATGCCACATGAGGATGCACACACAACAATCTCAGTATGGGATCAACAAAACATGGCAAAGGCAAAGGATTACACATGCACCCGGTAATTTACGAATCTCTTAGCATTGTCGATACCAGACCGACTGCTGCAAAATATCAAAAATGAAAACGTTGTTGGTCAATTCAATCAAAAACACCAAATCGGATTTAGAGAATTCATGTTCAGGAAAACAACTGGCAGAATGGAGAAGAACATGAAAGAGAACAATGCTGAATAGGAAAACCAAAATTGTGAAAGAAAACAAATTGTTGAACAGAAGAAAAGTCATGAAGGGAAAACAAAATCATAGAACTGGAGAGAATTCCCCAGGGTTCAGACACCGAGTGATTTTGCTTCCTGTGTGAATAAAGATTGGGATCCAAAAAATGTTACCCCTAGTCAAAATCGTGAGGGGAAGATGAAACATCCATGCGTGAGGGAAAGGAAAACTTTTTTTTGTTTTCTTGCTCAAGTAAAATTAAAAAAGAATGTTTTTCCAAAAAATGGTGCTCTGCCCATTTCGAATTTTTTCCCCACTCTTCCAATTCCCCACTCATTTATCCTTAGGAAAATCATGCCCCCATAGCATTTAGTTGCGTTGACATAGCTGGCTGTAGGTTTTTAATTAATATTGCAATTTTAACATACTACCCAACTTTTAATGTTCAGCTGGCATAAAATATCACCGGCCCAACCTTAATTGCCGAAGCATGACACTAAATAAATGGTGGGGATTTTTCCTAGCTCCACACCATTATTATTTATATCATTTTATTAAATGAAAACAGGGTCAAAACTAGGGTGTTACAAGATTAATATGTCGTCAATGAAGAAAACCATAAATTTATCTATATAGTTACTTAATATGATGTTCATTAAACACATCAACGCATCATGTGTGTTTTTCAACCCAAAGGGCATTATGACAAACTCATAGTGACCATAACGGGTCCAAAAGGTTGTTTTAAAAATATCTTCATCTTTTATTCGCACTTAATGATAACCCAACCTCAAATCTATCTTCAAAAAGATAGTTGCTCCATGAAGCTGATCGAACAGATCATCTATCCGAGGAAGTGGTTTTATCGATTTTTAATAATCATTTTATTTAGTTGCATATAATCTATACATAATAATAGTGTACCGTCTTTATTTTTCACAAACAAGATCGGTGCTCCCCTGGGAGACACACTTGGTCGAATGTACTTTTTATCGATTAGTTCTTCTAATTGTGATTTTAGTTCTCGGTTCGATTATGTTCATTCTGTATGGATATTTCGATGCTGGTACCGCTCTAGGTATCAGATCTATTGTGAAGTCTATATCCCTTTTTAAAGGGATTCCAGGGAATTCTTTCATAAATATATCTTTGAAATCATTTAAATCAGGTAGGTCTTCTAGTTTAGGTTTCATATTGTTTTCCTTATCATTCATTATATAGACTATGAATACCTTACATACTTTTCTTACTGATCTCTTCATTTGCAGAGCAGAGATTTCTATGATGGTTACCTTCCTAGGAATTCCTTTCACTTTTATATTATTTAGATTATTATCAATACATGTAAATGTTTTATCAAAATTGTTTAGCAAAACTTTATGCTCTTCAATCCAATCCATTCCTATTAACAGATCATAAGATCCTAAAGGAAATATATTTACATTCACATGTGTAAGGAAATCATTCAACATTATCTTACAATTTCTAACAATACTAGTAACCTTTCATTTTGTACCCGTGGCTAATTGTACTAGCCAAGACTTATCAAAATTTTCAGGTACTAAATTGCATAAATCAACTATTCTAGGTCCAATGTAACTCAGGATTGTGCCTAGCTCAATTAAGATAGAGATAGGTTGATTGTTTATCATACCTTCAATTTCGACCATAAAAGTATGGTGGTTTGCTTACTAACTTTCCAGTGCAGCGCAGATTCTGTGCATGCTTCTGGCCATATCCCCAACTGTAACTGCTTCTTGCATAGAATGGACATTAAAACTATGTTTCCTCATCGGACAGTCTTTAAGGTATTGTTTCTCTCCACACTCCCCACATTTTAAGGGTTCTTTTCGTGTTGGGTTTTTATTAGGAATAGAATAGGGTATTGTAGAATCTTGAGGTTTAAAACCTTTGTAATTATTACCCTGATCCCTCTATAATTATTTCATGTGTTTTTATGGAACTTATTTTGTTTTCTTTTAGAATCAAAATTATTTGGACTTTGATGTTTCCAAGATGGTATACTTTCTCTATTATTCTTATTTTGTTCATAACAAAAGTTTTCCTTCCTTATCGTTTCCTCTAATGTCTTTGGATTTCCATATTCAGTCCGTTCTTTAAACATGATGGGAAAACAACTAAGCAATCATTGTATATTGGGCTTATCATCAATTATGTAGGGTACATAGCGAAGTAAGCTTAAGAATTTACTACAGATTTCTTTCATTGTCATGGCCCCTAACCTTAGTTCATAAAACTCCTTGGCTTTTTCTTCATAATATTGTTCAGATAAATATTTTCTTGTAAATAGTTTCTTAAATGTTTTCAAGGTTACATACCTTTCTTTTATACCCTTAACTTTCTTTATGTCTTGCCACCATATATCTTCATTTCTAGTCATATTATAAATGGCCATTTTTGCTTTCAACTCATCTGAGTAATTATATATTTGGAAGTACATTTTCATTCCGGACAACCAGGCCTCTGCCTCCTCTCCCTTCTCGATTTCCCCATTAAACATGGGTAGTTTAACTTTCTTGAACTCCACAAATATTTCCTCATAGGGTATGTACTTTTTCTTCTTTTTATTTTCATCACGGTTTTCGCTTGACTCTTGAGATTTCCTATGATGTTTAAATGGCTCTTCACTTGAAGTGTTAGGGTTATGGATAGAAAATTTCAGCTTCCTACCCTTACGTTTATTGTATGGGGAATTTTTAGGCAGGTCCTATTCAAAATTCTTATTTTTATCTTTTTCTTCATTATAGATTTTTGCTACAAGATAGTGTTCAGTTCTTCTTGAGCCTTCTGAAATCACTCGTTATCTTCCTTAACCTTTCTTAATTCAGATATTAGTTCATCCACAATCCTTTTTAATTCATATTTGTTGTCCTGAATTTAGATCTACCCAGAACTCTCCATCCCTTAGGTTACCCTCTTCATTATTTAAAGGTTGTTCTGAGCGACGTTCCTCTTCTACATACATTCCTACATCTGCCATATTTCCTGCAAAATATATTTGTACTTCTCTTTTTTGTGTGTAAGTGAATTTTCAAGACAAAATAAACATGAGTTAGTTTGTTTTTTTCTATAGAAGTAGTGTGTTGAGCCTATTCAAGCCTAGTGTTGAAACCGTGCTCTGATACCACATCTAACATACCTCAAAATTCATAAAAAAAAATATTATATTCATATATCTTCAGACATACTAAGGAAATCCTTAACTGTTATAGAGTATTAACAACCAAAAATCATTAACATGGCCAGATAAATTGATCATCAATTCCTTAACCATAGAACCATTTCCCAAAGTTAGTTTTCCAAACACTTCATTGTTTAAACCAAAAAATGCTAAGTTTATTGTTCTCCCGCAAGAAACATTTCGCAGTTCCGTTTCTGCATTCTGTATTCTGCAATGTGGATTGTGGGTTGTGGAAATCCCAAAATTTCGTCAACTAATATTTTACTTTCCACATTTCCCATTCCACAATGCAGATTGGGGTCGTGGGTTGCGGAAACTTCAAAATTCCATTAAATTATTTTTTTACTTTTCACACTGTTGATTCCTTGCAAAATCAAACCTGACCGTCAACCTTGATTTGATGCGAATTGCAAGTTGCAAAAAACTCAAAGTTACGTCAAATTAATCTTTTATTTTTCTCATTTTGCATTCTGCAATGCGGATTGCAGGTTGCAGGTTGCAGAAACTCCGAATTTCCATTACATCAATCTTTTACTTTCGACATTCCAGATTCCGCAATGAGGATTGTGGGTTGCTGGTTACGGTAACTCCAAATTTCCGCTAAATAAACTTTTACTTTTTGCACTGTTGATTCCTTGTGGAATCAACCCTAACCATCGATCTTGCTTTGATGCAGATTGTGGGTTGCAGAAACTCCAAGTTCCCTCAAATTAATGTTTTACTTTTTGTATCTAGGTTGTGGAAATCCCAAACTTCGTTAAATAAACTTTTACTTTCTGCACCATTGATTCCTTGCAGAATCAACCCTGGTCGTCTATCTTGCTTTGATGCATATCATGGGTTGCGGAAACTCCAAGTTTCATTAAATTAATCTTTTACTATCCGCATTCCGCAATGCGGATTGCGGGTTGCAGAAATCCCAAAACTCCGTTAAATAAAATTTTACTTTCCATAGCGTTGATTCCTTGCAAAATCAATCATGATCATCGATCTTTCTTTGATGTGGATTACGGGTTGCGGAAACTCCAAGTTCTGTTAAATTAATCTTTTACTTTCTGCATTCCACAATGCGGATTGCGGGTTGCAAAAATCCCAAAACTTCGCTAGGTAAACTTTTATTTTTTGCACCGTTGATTCCTTGTGGAATCAACCCTGAGCGTCGATCTTTCGTTGATGCGGATTGTATTAAATTCAGACACAGCAATCTTGAGACAAAGCACTAACTTACAATAGATTCAAGACAATTTAGGCATGAAATGACATAAGGGTACTACAATAGGAGGTTGCGGCTCTGTATAAACAATAAAATCAATAATACAATGTCATGCAGAACTTGCATGAATGGAGACAATTCAAATTCACTAGAGGTAATTTGAATTGCATGGATGGGTGTACCTTAACTGAATGTTAGCAACACTAGATACACTTAGTTAACCACTAATTGTCGAGCACCCAATATGCAGATAGATATTACCAACATACAAAGCATACGAGATTTATTGTCAACCCGAGGAAGTCTTTTATTTCAAAGGATAAATGCACAGTCTATGCTTAAACACCAATCACTGTAAGTGAACACCTTTATCCTCTAACAACTATGTTCATCCCAAGAATCTGTGTAATCCCATTCATCTTCTAAATACTGCAAACTCAATTTCTTTCTACCATGTATCAATGAGAAATGATATAAGATTCAAACAACAATTGCAGATAAAAAGGAAATCCTATTCATATCTCAGAACAAGTCATTCATCTATTCAAGCTGATCTCTCTTGAAAACCATAAACATAAACTGAATATTAGTCTAGAAATTCAATTGCAAAAGATTGAGTTCAGCTACTCTAAGAAACTGGATTACAGAAAGGAAAATCAACAATTATAACAGTAAAGATTAAATTGCAAGGATTCGTCGGACAACAACTTAAACTGCAGGATGAACAAAGCTGTGTACAACTATCACATGAATTGCATAAAGAAAGTAAAAATGCCTATTCAGTCGACTGTCACTCTGTACTACTACAAGAAGATGTAATCCTAATTATACTGTAAATCCACACTTACTGCTGCTGCGTACAAAGGAAATGTAATCAACAAAACATCACACAACAATTGAATTCAGAAATCCTACCTTAACTCAGCAACCTCTGTGGAAGGCGGGCCCAACCTTCACACAGAGATGCTGGATGAACAATGTAATTCCCTCCTAAACCAGAAGTAACTCCTTATATTAAAGACGGAATGATTACACAAAAGTTGCTTCCACCTCTAATACAATGAATGAATTATCTATATTCCAACCCCCTGGGTCGAGACAGCTCCCCATATTTATACATGCAGATCATAACATCCGATCCTATTAAAGGGCAGCCATGAAGATCTCTGATCTTCAGGCGCCCTAAATAACACTATCTATTACAAACGTGGCATGGTAGTGACATAGAAAATGCGAGAAAGCTGTTAACTAGCCCAGGAGTAGCGATCTTTTCAGATCACAATTATATCGAGCAGCAATGTACTAAAAGACCTCCAATTGTAGCGCGTTCTGTTACAGCTGCCCTGTCGCAGCTCGGTCTAGGATATTGCATTAAAACCACGTGCCCTCATTGATGATCGGGGGATGAGGATCCTTTTGAGTAGCGAATATCCCTTCCTTTGATAATTGTTCAGCCCCATCTACCTGCAGTCCACTTATCTCAAACTACCTTCATAAATCATAACATGTTAGCACATTTGAGAGATACGCAACTTTAATTATCACAATCATAAGCATTAATAAGATAAAGCAATGATCAGTCATGCCTTGGTAGTTTGGGGATTAAAGTGAGGACAATAGTTCTGATTAGGATGCTAAATGGTGTAAGACAGGGGAAGAAAAGGTGATTGAAGATGGTTAAAAAGGACAAATTCTAGGCTCAACATCTCCCCCCAACTATCCTGTTGCATGTCCTCATGCAACAACCTGCATCATTCGGAGTCTGAGTCCTGTAGTGAGCTGTGTTCATGGAGGGAGGAAAAGTTGTAGGGAAACTCAAGCACCTCATCTTCCTTTAAAAAGCCTCTGTGAGTAACCCAATACTTCCAGCATCACTGCTCCTCTGCCCTAGTCAAGGAAAAATCCATATTATACGATTTTGTTGGCCACCAAATGAGGGGGAATTTGAATTTCAAACCCAACCAATCAACTCCACACTCCCTCATACTTCCCACATAGCCCTTGACTCTGGAAAGTGCCTGCTTGAAATTTTTGAAACAGTAAGGATCTTGGTTTCTAAGTGCAGAGGAGGCAGCCTGCCATCTATGTTTACTCCCTTCCAATGCTACCTGCTGATGTCTGGAAATGTAGTTGGTGCAAATGGAGATCACTTCTTCTTGCAGTCTCATGATATGTTGTGCCTGGGGGGGTCTTGAAAGAAAACTTCTGTACCATGCCAAAATAATGCCAGGATTCTGGGGCTCACTTCGAATCCATAAGTTAGTGTGAGCTTCATTATGGGAAAAGGTCTGAAAAGACCTTTCCCACTGAGCATGATTGCTCACAAAAGAGGCAAAGGCTCTTACCTGAACATCCCCAGCAAATGGAACAGGATTTGAGTGGCGGTCCAGAGGGCAAGCCATCTCATGCAAGTATAACTCACACAACAGGTTCTGCTCCTCAAAATTGCTTCCAAAGAATGTTTCCAAGAAATTTGCTGAGGTTGTGATTTCGAATGATCTCCCCTTCTGTACAGCCTTCAATTTAAACCAGAAAAATTGCTCAAATAGGAATACTGGATAAGAGGAAGATGGTTTCCTGGTGCCCATGAGTTCTTGAGAAAGTGTGTACATCTGTTCTTTCTCTTGCTACATGGATTGAAACTTTTTCAATTCTCTCAACTTGTTCTGCAGCTCTTCTTCCTGAACTCTGTGGCCCATGCGTTCTTCCAGTGCTTTAATAATTTTTCTATGCTCACTCAAAGAAATCATGCCCTTTTGGAGTTCTTCCACCTGGCTTTTTCATTTGGTCACTTCCAGCCTTAGGGTGGAGACTTCTGTTGTGAGGTCCAAAATTTCCTTTTTATAATGCTCCTCTTGCTCCGAGTCTAAATCAATGAAATTTTTAAAAGGTAGAAGCATTGGTTCTTGTGGGGAAGTGTCCTCCAGCATATCCAAATTTACTATGAGATTTGTTGGTTCTTGTGTAACAGCAACATCCTTCAGACTCTCTTCAGTAGCTACATTCATAGCTTTTAGAAACATTGGTTCTTGTGTGACAGTGTCTTCCTCTTTGTCAACCCGCATTTCTGAATTTTGATTCAAGAGTTGTTGGTTCTTGTGTGGCAGCAACATCTTCCCCTTGGTCAACCTGCATTCTTGAATTTGGTTCCAGAGTTGTTGGTTCTTGTGTGACAGCAACATCCCCTGTATTTTCTTCAACAGCTGCATTCATGGCTTTTAGAGACACTGGTTCTTGTGTGACAGTGTCTTCCCCTTGGTCAACCTGCATTTCTAAATTTGATTCAAGAGTTGCTGGTTCTTGTGTGGCAGCAACATCTTCCCCTTGGTCAACCTGCATTCCTGAATTTGGTTCCATAGTTGCTGGTTCTTGTGTGGCAGCAACATCCCCTGGATTTTCTTCAACAGCTGCATTCATGGCTTTTAGAGACACTGGTTCTTGTGTGACAATGTATTCCTCTTGGTCAACCTACATTTCTGAATTTGGTTCAAGAGTTGCTGGTTCTTGTGTGGCAGCAACATTCCCTAGATTCTCTTTAGCAGCTACATTCATTACTTTTAGAGACACTGGTTCTTGTGTGATAGTGTCTTCTTCATCCTTCTGCCTCTGAGATTGGATATCTTCCTCATTGTGCAGCTCCTCCTCAAGGATTTCGGTGTCACCTAAGGACTGTGTCTATACCTGTTCATCCTCACTCCACTGTATATCTGAAATGATATTCCTTCCAGGGTTATCTTCTAATTGCAACTCAGGAATCCTTGCTGCAGCTTCCAAGGATGTTGGTTCTTGTGTAGCAACATCCTTGCTTACCTCTTCATCCTCCTGTTGTTGCAATTCTTCTTCTATGAGCTCTGTATCATGGGAACATTTTGGATTTACAATGCAAAGCCCTTCATTAGGTTCCAGAGTGTCCTCCATCCCAGGTTCTTCTCCCACTTGCTCGGCCGATTGGGCAAGTATATTCAGGTTTGCTGGTTCTTATGTGTCAGTAACATGTTCAAGTTCATCAATGTTCTGCCCTTGTGGCTCAGCTTCTACAATCTCTATGTCGTGGGAGCATTCTGGGGTTACAATGCAATATTTTTCCCTGACATCATGCATGATTTCATCCTTTTGCTCCTCTGTCACAGGATTGGTGGCAACTTCAGCAAGGATGTGTAAATATGCTGGTTCTTGTGTTGCAGCATCTTCTTTTTCCACAACTTCCTCTATTGTGGCCTTGGACTACTGTACTGTACAGGTGCGAAGTATAATCTTGTGGCCTGCCTCCTTGAAGATTTCCCCACAGGTGGGATAGATCACTCGCTCATCTTCCTTTCCAGGCTTGGTAGAGTTCAATTCCTCCAACTGCTCTGCAGCCTCCACTAATGTATACATTTTCCTTTCACCTTGTTTTCTGCAAGTTTCCTTCCATGTCTCCAATTCCCTTCGAAGTACTTGGACTTCCTCTTTTAATAGTGTGTTCTCCTCCAGAAGTCCTTCAATGCTGGGTTCTTCCTCGATTGGCCTTTGTGGAGCATCCATTGGCCTCGGTACAAGGATTGGGAACTCAACCTATGCCTCTAGGGTTTCCCATCTTTTTCTGACTTCCTCTGTTGCTGCAGCTGATTTAGTTCTTTTCCTTCTGACTGGTGAGGTTATATTTAGTTAATTGATTGATCTTTTCTTTCTTCTTTATGGTTTTTTCTTTTGTGGGACTGGGATATCGGGCTTCATAGCTGAGGTCGAAGGAATATTTTCTTGCTCCTCAGGCTGTTCTTCTTCAATTAAAGTTCCTCCTTCCCACTCAGGTGAGGATTCAATGGTTACTGGCTCAATATTTTCTTTTATTGCCCCAACTCTGTCACCTTCAGGTTCAACTGTCGCAGCACTTGGTGCTGCTCCAGTTTCACCTTCTGCTGGCAAAGCTGTCCTGTTGTCTAGGTTTTCCACAAGGTTTTTATGTACACCCTCCTCCAATTTCTCTACCTGTGCCTCTGGTTGCGCTTCTTCTAATATAGTTTCATCCCCCCCCAACTATATTGGAGGAACTCCGGTCCTCCTGCTGTGGTTGAACCTGTTCCTATTCTATCTGGACACCCAACAAGGGAGCAGGTTCCTAAGCTCGAGCTGTGAATTGCTCCCAAGTTATATTATGCTGAGCAAGGGTTCTTAAAATTATTAATTTGATGAGACCATGGTGGTTCAGGGAGGCAAATGGATGTTTAGCGGCTTGGACGAACGTCGCCATATGACGCAAGTCATGGAGCAAATAGTATGGAATGGTTAATAAAGTGCCATGGTGGAGATGAGAAAGTAAAGGTAGTTCGGAATTATAAAAAGTCTGGTACCTACCTTCACAAGTGATGTACTTCTTGAGGAAGACAGCAACCTGATCCCATGGCCGCGGCAATGAGTGCAGTGCAATCCCTCTTCTGGATGATTGAACTTGCTCCTCTTCTCGTAAAAATGATTTCCATGCAGTCGTCGTGGGAACTCGTTGTCCAAACCATGCCTTTCCCACCTGCAGAATAGAAGTAACCTCGGATATAATGGCTTCGGAGACTTCTATGCGCAGGCCCCACACCTCAGAGTGAGTTTCTGTGAGTTTTAAGGAAAATTGCAAGGCTGCTTCCCGGGTAAAGCCATCCAGTCGCTCAAAAAATTCGAACCAGCCGACGGCTTGAAAGATGGCAAGAACTGTTGGATTTTTCCTAAGTTCCTGTGTATCCAAAGGTTCATGGAGAGCTGGAATCCCCATAGTCCTGGCTGTAGACTAAAATTGATACTCCACAGATTACAGAATCCAAGAATCGAGGTTGCAGCGCAGAGGATGCACGAATCGCTGAGCAGAGATGTTGAGTAAATGGGCAAATTTGGAAAGTTCAGCTCAGAAAAACGTTCGAAATTTTTCAAATTGGGGAAGGTGGCGGTTATTAGTTTTTACGTCGCACGGGGGAAGGATTTAATTAGGCCATAATGGTGATATGATTAAAGGTACGACTGATATCGCTAGATCATATCAATATTTAATCACGTGAAAATCAAAGCCATACCTCGTGAGACTATGTGTCGGATAGCCTGCGAAGAATGGTGGAACGTGCGGTTGCTGACGCTGCGAAGCCGAACTCGTGCGCTGTCATTAAATTGATCATGATGACGAGGATAATGCAATAATTTCTTCCGTCGGTTAAACACAAACCATCTCATCGCCAGGGTCAAAATTATGAACAAAGCGGTCGTCGTATGGTCCAATTCGCCGGCATGAGTAGGATGAATCAGGGCCATATCTAGCAAGTTGAAGCAATTCTTTTGTTAATACTGGAGTTACCTTTGCAGGTTTTCAAAAAAACGGCCTTTAACGCTTTAGACATCCACCAAATGAAGCGGAATTGTAGCTGCCAGGAATAATATCGCAGCCAACGAAAAAGATATTTCAGTCACCAGAAAATGATTCACGGCCGCTGGGAAAAGGATTTACGGCATCGGGAAAAAGTCACAGCTGCCGGAGAAAAGGCTACGGCTACCGGAAAATATGTCGTAGCCACTGGGGAAATATGTTGCATCCGCCGGAAAATGATTCACAGCTGCTGGAAAAAGGATTTTACGGTGATCGCAAAAAAAGTCACGGCTGCCAGGGAAAAGGGCCTTTGCCGCCGAAAAATATGTCGCAGCCGTCGGGGAATATGTTGCAGCTTTCGGAAAATGGTTCACGGCTGCTAGGAAAAAGGGTTTTACGGTCATAGGAAAAAGTCACGGCTGCCAGGGAAAAGGTTGTGGCCGCCGGAAAATATGTCGCAGCCGCCAGGAAATATGTTGCAGCCGCCGAAAAATATGTTGCAGCCGGCGAAAAATGTGCCACAACCGCTGGAAAACTTATTTTGAAAGAAAAGGGAATGCAGCGCAAGAAGGCATAGGAAAATGACTTCGTTCGACAGGCCCAATCTGGTCATTCCCCTGGCGCTTCCCTGCAAATTTTTGAAAAAAATAACAACAAACGAGAAGATCAAATGCAAAAGGAAAATAAAACAATATAAAATGTAGCAGGAAAAAAAAAACATTATTTATGTACAGTGATTCAAACACGATTTACAGTTTAAGGATTGGCAAAGGCAGAGAGAAGTTCCTGCCCTGATGCTAGCTGATAATCTGGATCGGCGGCAATTTGAGAAATGAATGCATCTTTCTAAATAGGCTTACGATACAGTCGTAGCCTGTGGCCATTAGCAAATAATGGTATGCGGTTTTCATCAATGGTCACCAGACGGACAGTGCCGTTTTCAAATACCCTGTCGACCAAGTAAGGACCTAGCCACCTTGTACGTAATTTGCCTTTAAAATCCTTTTTGAACCTGGAGTCATATAGTAATGCCCAGTCTCCCTCATGGAATATTTTCTTTTTAATAAATCGGTCATGCCAATTGGATCTCTGTTGCTGAAGCAACATAGTCTGATCTACTACAGCTAACCTTTTCTTATCCAGTTTGTTTAGTTGATTCAATCTTCTCTTCTGGGATTCTGTTACATCCAGATTCATTTCGGTGGCTGTCTTCAGGGTTTTGATTTCAAACTCGATTGGAAAGATGGCACTCTTCCCGTACACTAAATCATAGGGAAAGAAACCTGTGGTGTTGCACCAAGTCGTGCGATATGCCCACAGTGCTTCAGGAAGCCTGTCAGCCCAATCCTTTCGATGGCTTTTAATTGTTTTAGTAAGGATGGCTTTAATAACCTTATTAGTGCTCTCCACCTGACCATTGGCTTAGGGGTGGTAAGGTGAAGCCACCCTATGCTGCACATGATACTTCCGGAGCAAAGATTCAAATTGGTGTGACATGAATTGCGGTCTCCCATCGGTAACCACTTCCTTCGGTACACCAAAAAGGGTAAAGATTTCACTGTACAGAAAATCCATCACTGCCTGGTCGTTAGCCTTAGCCAAAGCTACAGCCTCCACCCATTTGGTCATATAATCAGTACAAACCATAATGTAAACCTTCTGTCTGGAAGGAGGGCTGATAGGGCCAACAAAATCCAATGCCCATCTATCAAATGGTTCAACTACTACTTGAGGTTGTAGAGGCATCTGATCTGTTTTATTAGGCTGGCCCATCCTTTGGCAGCTGTCACAGGATTGAACATACCTTTTAGCGTCCCTGAACAGAGTCGGCCAGTAGTAGCCCATCCGCGGTGCTTTATGCCCTGTTCTTTTGTTTGCAAAGTGTCCCCCACAAGGTCCATCATGACAGGCTTTCAGTATGGGAAAGATCTCATCTTCTCTTACACATCTCCTAATCTCAAGATCAGGCCCTGTGTTGAAGAGATGACCATTTAGCCAATAGTATCTGGCACTTTGTTGAATGATTTTTCTCTTTTCTCGTTTAGACATATGTGGTGGGAGCTTTCCTGCAACCAAATAATTAGCGACGTCTACATACCAGGGAGAGTGAGATGAAAGTGAGAATAGATGTTCATCTGGAAAAGATTCCTCAACAGGCAAACTATCATCGCTGTTAGTAAGACGGGATAAAAAAATCAGCAACGACATTTTCTTTTCCAGGTTTATCTATAATAGTAATATCAAATTCCTGCAATAACAAAAGCCACCTGGTCACTCTGGCATTGGTGACAGGTTTGTTCATTAAGTATTTAATGGCAGAGTGGTCAATGTGCACAAATGTGGGATACCCAGTAATGTAATGTCGAAATTTATTAATAGAGTAAACAATAGCTAGGAATTCTTTTTCAGTAACAGTGTAATTAAGTTCAGCAGGGGCTAAGTTTTTACTAACATAATAGATGGCATAAGGTACTTGACCATCTTGTTGTCCTAATACTGCTCCAATGGCGGTATCAGAGGCATCTAAGGAAATATGGAAGGGTAGGGTCCAATTAGGTCCCCTTAAAATAGGAGCTGTGGATAGCTTTTCTTTAAGCTTGTCGAAAGCTGTCTGGCATGCCTTACTCCACACAAACTGTGCATCCTTCATTAACAGAGAGAACAAAGGAGAAGCCAGTTTGGAGAAGTTTTCTATAAATCTTCGATAATATCCAGCATGTCCTAGAAAAATTCGCACCTCTTTCTAAGTTGAAGGGGTAGGTATATTTCTTATCACCTTGATTTTTGAAGGGTCCACCTGGATGCCATTGGCAGAGATGAAATTCCCTAATACCACTCCCTCACTCATCATCATATGGCACTTTTCAGTGATTAATGAGAGCTGAGTCTGTTCACAGCGAATTAAAACCTTCCTTAAATTTTCCAGTGCTTCCTCAAAATCCTTGCCATATGGAGTAAAATCATCCATAAAGATTTCCATACTATCATTAACTAATTCAGAGAATATGCCAATTACAGCTCTTTGAAACGTTGCCGGTGCGTTACATAAACCAAAGGGAAGCACTCTGTAGGCAAAAGTTCCCCAGCGGCAAGTGAAGGTGGTCTTATCCTGGTCCTTAGGAGCAATCTGAATTTGGTTGTACCTGCTGAACCCATCTAGGAAGGAGAAGAACTTCTTCCCTGATAGGGTGTCAAGTACTTGGTCAATAAAGGGCAAAGGGAAATGATCCTTTTGAGTGGCTTTATTCAATTCCCTATAATCAACAAAGACCCTCCATTTACCATTTTTCTTGGGCACAATTACGAGTGGAGAAACCCACTTGCTATCTGAAATAGGATATATAAATCCTGCTTCCAAGAGTTTCTAGATTTCTTCCTTCACTATATCCCTCAGGTTGGGGTTCATGCATCGTTGGGGTTGACACACAGGCTGGGAGTCACTTTTAATATAAATGTGATGGGTGCACAAATTAGAGGGAATACCCCTCATGTCTGTGTACTCCCAGGCGAACGTCCCCTTGTGTTCTTTCAAGAGGTTGATCAGGCGCTTCTATTCTTCTAAGGAGAGACTAGGATTGATATTCAAAGTTCTTCCAGGATCTACCTCAATAGGAATGCTTTTTGAATTTTCCAAAACTGGGATTATGTTTGTGTCACCAACTAGTGCTTCTTCCGTAAGATTTTCTTGTTCTTCCTTTCCCAGGGTAATGTTCAGGATTTGATAGACCTCTCTATCCACTAAAGCGGGTTCACTAATAAAATTACTAATAGTATCATCTTCTGTTTCATTTTTAAACGTTAAGGCCTTCCCTAGAGTTAATAGTGGCTGAACATCCTCCTCCTCCTCCTGCTCTATCCAAAGGGAGGTTTCAGCATCTAAGCTTGGCCGAGCTGGAGGATACAGGGTGAGGCTTTTAGTCTCCGTACCATCAGATATAGTCATGGACCCTGATCGAAAGCTGATGTAAGCATCAGCTGTGGCCAACCAAGGCCTCCCCAGGATCAATGGGTGTCCCCCCAACTGTGATTTTGGTTGTAAGACCAAAAAGTCAGCAGGGTATTCCCGTGAATCTACTGAGATGACAAGGTCCTCCAAAATCCCTTCGGGTCTAATGGTGGATCTGTCCGTCAATTCTAAAATGGTAGGTGTCGGTCTAACATTAGTGATCCCAAGCTTCTTTACAGTCTCCATTGTTATGACATTTATCGCTGCCCCTAAATCTACTAGGACGTTGGGTATTTGTGTCTGTCTTACCTGTACAGTGACAGTAGGATTTCCAGGGTCATCATACTTTGTCACAGGGGTATTTCTTGTTATCAAGGAAGATAAATTCCCTATGACATGAACAGTGGGAGGATCTCTGGGTTTCCTTCCTGGTTTCTTAGTGCACTGGTCCCGAACGGTTCTAGCATAAATAGGCACATCTTGAAGAGCTTGAAGAAGGGGGATTTTGACATAAAGGTTTCTTAACTCTCCTAGGAGGTTAAACTGAGGTTGTCCCCCTATTCTTGATAGCATTAATCTCTCAGGATATGGTGGTTGTCTTATCAGCTGGGTAGGATGCATATTGTTAGATTCATCGTTTGATGTTTCAGCCGTTCCATGCTCAGCATCTTCAATGATAGGAACTGTGTCGAATGGATGCTGTGAACTCCTTTCTTCCTTATGCACAGAAGGTGGAGCATATTCTATAATTATGGGTTCTACTATTTTCCCATATCATAAATGAATATCATTACAAGGTACAGGGGAAAGAGAGTAGTGATGGACTGTTTTATTATTTGGGTTAGGATTAGGTTGGGCAGGCAGCTGAGGTCGTATCGGTATATTAGGGACAGAATTATTCTGCAGCTGCAGCTGCGACTGCTGAGGTGGGTATTGCGGATATTGAGGGAATTGAAGGTATTGAGGAGAATATGGTTATTGTTGAGGTATGGGTGGTTGAGGAAACTGATTCCCGGGATGGAAATTCCTCCATCCAGTAGACCACAACGAAGGTTGGTGTGGTGGTTGTGTCCAAGGACTCCATGAGTTAATATTTTGCATTACAGGTTGGGAGGAATTCCACTGAGCATAATTTGAAGGGAATTGTGTATTCACATTTTTCATGTTATTATTCCAATTGCCCATATTATTCAAAAATGGAAACGAGTCTAGAGGCATACCTTGATTTTGAGGTTGCCATGGTTTCTTCTATGCAATGAAATAGGCCGATTCCACTTCTGGAGTTGATCCCTGCAGAACAGCCTTCACTTGGGGGAGTGAGGGACATTCTTTCATGTCGTGGTTCAGCTCACATAGCTGACATACTTCTACTTTATCAAGTGGGCATTCTCTCAGCGGATGATTCTTTCTGCATCGGGGGCAGAACACACCTAGTGTGAGATCCTCTACTGCCTGTTTTTGTTTTTCCTTCAGGACATCGATCTCTGAGGAGATGGAGCTCATCATCTCTGTCTTGAAATTCTCAAGGAGATTACCTATCTCTACACGGGTAGCTCCTCCATTGGACTACTTTTGAGTTCTGTCGAAGACATCACGTTCTAGCTTATCTCGTTTGTCCTGCTTATTGTTCCTGGAAGACCCCCTGGAGTATCTCTTACACAGTTCCACAATATTCCCAAAAGGTTCTTTGGAGATATCTCCCTTTCCAAGCAGGTTTAACATGTCTAAACAATCGTCCCTGATCACTCGAAGCAAAATTATCTTGAGTACGTCCAACCCCATGTTCGTCTGCCCAGCTCTTTGCACATTGTACAACAACCTTTCCACAAAATCCTCTAGACTTTCATCCTCCTTCTGCACCATTTTGAATAATTCTTCTCTTTCATCCTTGGTGTTGCAATATTCCTGATATTTTTCCAAGAACACCTATTTCATTTTATCCCAATTAGCAACAGTTCCTCCCCTAAGACTCATGAACCAACGTAGTGCGTTGTCCTTCAGGGTGGCAGGGAAAAGTTTTAGCTTTTGTGCATCGGTGACATTATCATAGCTGCGACAGAGAATATCGAATTCAAAAAGGAATTCGTCTGGATCTTCTGTCGCCTTTCCATGGAAGCGAGGCAGCACCGATGGTGAGATATTCTTCATAGGGGCTGCCCCTGCTGGCTACTGAATTGGGAATTGCAGTGTAGCCATCGTTCCTTCAGGCAGGGAGTGATTGTCATGATGATAGTTTTCCCCCATTACTTCTTCCTCGTCAGACTCATGTCTGTTATTCATCTCCTCTTTTGTTTTCTCCTCTTCGTTCGTTCCTGCGTTCTTTTCTTCGTCCTTCTCTTCACCCTTCTTCTGTTCCTCGTTCTTTCCCTTGTTTTTCCACTGATCGGTGAGCTTCTGGTGGAACTACGTCCACTCTTCTTCAGTTACAACCTTCCCGTGAATGTGGTAGATAGGACCTCTACCAGCAGGTCCAGTTGTAACAGTTGTGTCCTCCTTGGTAGGGATATTCGAGGAATTCACGACTGCTCCCATATTCTCCACCGTGGACCCTGATGCTAACGCTCCAGGATCGACAGGGTTTCCTCTGATAGGATTTTCTTGATGGAAAGCCCTGGTGGATGAATCAGTTCTGTCCAGAAGATCGTCGATAAATGTTCTTCTGCCCAATGGTGGTCCTCGACCGTGGCCCAAGCCACCTGCACTGTTAGTATATTGTGGGGTTTTGGGAGTTGGGGGGTGATCGCGTTTTACCCTCCTCGTATTCATGCAACCCAAATCATTTCAGCAAAAAAAAAATAGAAAATACTGGCTATAAATAATTACCAGATGCAACTAATGATAGTGTTTAATTTTATCCTTCCCCGGCAACGGTGCCAAAATGTTGAGCACCCAATATGCAGATAGATATTACCAACATACAGAGCATACGATATTTATTGTCAACCCGAGGAAGTCTTTTATTTCAAAGGATAAATGCACAGTCTATGCTTAAACACCAATCACTGTAAGTGAACACCTTTATCCTCTAACAACCATGTTCATCCCAAGAATCTGTGTAATCCCATTCATCTTCTAAATACGGCAAACTCAATTTCTTTCTACCATGTATCAACGATAAATTATATAAGATTCAAACAACAATTGCAGATAAAAAGGAAATCCTATTCATCTCCTAGAACAAGTCATTCATCTATTCAAGCTGATCACTCTTGAAAACTATAAACATAAACTGAATATTAGTCTAGAAATTCAATTGCAAAAGATTGAGTTCAACTACTCTAAGAACTCGATTACAGAAAGGAAAATCAACAATTATAACAGTAAAGATTAAATTGCAAGGATTCGTCGGACAACAACTTAAACTGCAGGATGAACAAAGCTGTGTACAACTATCACATGAATTGCATAAAGAAAGTAAAAATTCCTATTCAGTCGACTGTCACTCTGTACTACTACAAGAAGATGTAATCCTAATTATACTATAAATCCACACTTACTGCTGCTGCGTACAAAGGAAATGTAATCAACAAAACATCACACAACAATTGAATTCAGAAATCCTACCTTAACTCAGCAACCTCTGTGGAATGCGGGCCCAGCCTTCACACAGAGATGCTGGATGAACAATGTAATGCCCTCCTAAACCAGAAGTAACTCCTTATATTAAATACGGAATGATTACACAAAATTTGCTTCCACCGCTAATACAATGAATGAATTATCTATATTCCAACCCCCTGGGTCGAGACAGCTCCCCATATTTATACATGCAGATCATAACATCCGATCCTATTAAAGGGCAGCCATGAAGATCTCTGATCTTCAGGCGCCCTAAATAACACTATCTGTTACAAACGTGGCATGGTAATGACATAGAAAATGTGAGAAAGATGTTAATTGGCCCAGGAGTAGCGATCTTTTCAGATCACAATTATATCGAGCAGCAATGTACTAAAAGACCTCCAATTGTAGCACGTTCTGTTACAGCTGCCCTGTCGCAGCTCGGTCTAGGATATTGCATTAAAACCACGTGCCTTCATTGATGATCGGGGGCTGAGGATCCTTTTGAGCAGCGAATATCCCTTCCTTTGATACGTGTTCAGCCCCATCTACCTGCAGTCCACTTATCTCAAACTACCTTCATAAATCATAACATGTTAGCACATTTGAGAGATACGCAGCTTTAATTATCACAATCATAAGCATTAATAAGATAAAGCAATGATCAGTCATACCTTGGTAGTTTGGGGATTAAAGTGAGGACAACATGTCTGATTAGCATGCTAAATGGTGTAAGACAGGGGAAGAAAAGGTGATTGAAGATGGTTAAAAAGGGCAAATTCTAGGCTCAACACTAATCTAGCCATGATTGACTTTAACTAAGTCCTAACTAACTTGGAGTGCAATAGATGACTGAGTCTAACTGAAAGTATCTCAGACACATGTCACTGCATGTCAATCAGTAGGTAGTAGCACATCACTAACTCCAATTAGCCTTGATGAAGTTAACTGAAGTGATACTAGTCATCAGAAGTTAATGGAGGTGCATTAACTCACTCTAGTTCATCCCAATCAGCCCAAAATAGCAATGAGATGATGGAGGAGACTTTACAACTCATCATAATTGATTTCTAGGTGAAACAACAATCATTTAGCTATTTAGTGCAATTATGACACTCAGATCACCCCAGAATTGCTCCCTGATTGAAGGAGGAAGCCCAGTTAACCTCCCTGATTAAAGGAGGAAGCCCAGTTAACCTCCTTGATTGAAGGAAGGTGTGGGTGTTCTCATGATGATGTCATGGTGTGCTCATATGATGCTAATTCGAGTTAATTAACTTAGGATAGTGATTAATTAGTCCAAAATTGACCAAATAAGTGTGTATATTGGGTAAATGACTCCAACACCCCCCCTTAAGCTATACTCAAGAGGAGTGAGAATAAAATGCATGAAATTTTAGGGCCCCAGCAACAAAGGCCATAGGTCACCCTGTAAAAAAAATGTAACTCTAACAATGCTCAAAATAAAATGCTAAGTGAGAAAAGAGGGAAAACCCAGTGGGAAACCCCCCCCACCCCTCAAGCTGAACACTAAAGAAGTAATCTGATCACCCTGATGTAATCACCCCCATTAGTGAATGGAGGTAAGTGAAATTTTTCTCAGTAAATCTCTTGGTGAATATATCTACAATATGCTCATATGTAGGGCAGTATTGCAGAACAATGGTCATGTCATGCACAAACTCCCTGATGTAGTGCATGTGTATCTCAACATGTTTGGTCCTCTTCCTGGTAACTGGATCTGTGGATATTTTGATGGCACTTTGGTTGTCACAAAATAGGACTATGGACAAAGTACTTCCAATCTTAAACTCTGGAAGAATTCCTTGCAACCAAACATCTTGGATGCAAGCATTCACTGCTCCCGTGTACTCGACCTCTGCTGAAGACAATGCAATGGCAGCCTGGTTTTTGCTAGACCAGAAAATGGAGACACCACAAAACATAAAGACATACCTAGAAGTGGAATTCTTATCTATGGAATCCCCTACCCAATCTGAATCTGTATAACCAACCAACTCTAGCTCAGAATCTACAGCATAGTGAATGTCGTAGGATCTTGTACCCTGAATGTACTGAAGGATCCTCTTGGCTTCCTTCCAATGGATCTCATGAGGCTACTACATCTATCTTGATACAGCATTCATGGAATAACAAATATCAAGCTGTGAATTTGTCAAGTAAAGCAAGCTACCAATCAGTTGGCTATAAATAGTGCAATCCATGGGTGGAGTGGATTTTCCCTCTTCAAGGCTGATCCCTGAGAGGAAAGGAAATGGAGAAGCCTTGCATTCATCCATGTTAAACTTAATTAACATGTCTAAAATTTAATTATACTGAGTTTCCATTATCCCATCAAAGTCTTGGGATATTTCAAGCCCTAGAAATTGTTTCAGGAGCCCCAAATCGCTCATTTCAAATGCATCATGAAGAGCAGTTTTTATGAAAGAAATCGAAGCAAGTGTGCTTCCTGTTATTAAAATATCATAAAAATATAATAATATCATAATAATATTACTAGAATAATTTTGCAAATATACATTCGTATCATATTTTCATCTTTGGAAGTTTTGTGAAAGCAGAAAGGCATCCATCTTGGCATACCATGATCTTGGGGCCTGTTTCAACCCATATAATGATTTCTGCAATTTGCAAACCAAAGAAGGATCTGATGTGTACCCCTTGGGATGATCCATGTATATCTCCTCATGAAGGTATCCATGTATAAAGTCACTCTTGACATCCATATGATGCACCTCCCAATGCTTGGATGCCGCAATGGCCAAAACTAGGCTAATGGAGTCCATCTTTGCCACCGATGCAAAGGTCTCACGATAGTCCACTCATTGGACTTGGGAGAACCCTTTTGCAACCAGTATTGCCTTATATTTTCAGTTTTTTCCATTAGCATCAACATTTTTCTGAAACACCCACTTGCATTGAACTAATTTCCTCCCAGGTGGAAGCGAAACTAGCTCCCAAGTAGCATTTTTCGAAGAGAATTAGATTCTTCGTCCATAGCAGCTTGCCATCTCGGATATTTCCGAGAATGGTAGTAGGAATTAGGATTTTACCCAATAATTAAATAATAGGTCTCATATATCAATGAATCATGACAAGGGAAAGAAATACCTGCTCTTTGAAAATCAGACCGGGATCTTCTTGGATCAGCAGGATTTCCAATGTTTTCCCCAGCGGAAGAGAGTGTTTTCTTGGCTCAAGTTGGGAGATGCGTTTGCATTTCAGAATATGATTATGAACCTGATATATTTTTATCACTGATATCAGACATCATATCAGCAATATCAGATCCATCACTCCCAATTTCATCATCCAAATGATCAGCAGAACGAGAGGGAATTTCAACAGTTTTCTCCTTGACTAGTTCTACCTCTTGGAGCTCTTGAAATTGGACTCTTCTTTCAATTAAAATTTGTTTGGTTCTAATATTTATCAGCTTGAATCCCTTGGATTATTTTGGATATCCAATCAACAAACATTCAACAATTTTCAGTTGAAAATCCTTCCTCTTGTCATGCGAAATTCGGGCCCATGCAGCGGACCCAAAGACCCTGAAATTTGACACATCCGGCTTGTGTCCACAATAAGATTTGAAATGAGTCTTTCCTTTCATGGAGGAGTGAGGTACTCTATTCTAAATGTGAGAAAAAACATTCATGGCCTCATCCCATAAATTTTCATCCAACCCTTTTGCTTCCAGCATGCATGTAGTCATCTCCTTGAGAGAGTGGTTTTTCCTTTCCCCTACACCATTTTGCTGAGGTGTGTAGGGAATGGAATGCTGAATTTGAATCCCACTATATGAACATATTTGTAGCAATTTAGAACTTATATATTCCCCTCCATTATCAAATCTCAGATATTTAATCTTTCTCCCAGAGGCATTCTCAACTAGTGCTTTCAACTCAATAAATTTCTCCAAAACTTCAGATTTTTTCTTGATGAAGAAAACCCAAGTGTATCTAAAAAAATCATCTATGAAGGTAAGTACATATCGATATCCGTTCATGGATGTGGTTGGCACAGGTCCACTAATATCAGAATGAATCAGACCCAAGATACTTGATGCACAGAATTCCTTTCCTCAATCAAACTTGTGCTGAGGGTCTTTGCCCACAATACAGCCTTTGCAAACTCCTTTGGTAGCTTTGAAGGATAGGAGGCCTTCAACCATGCAATTTTTCTGAAGTTGTTCCAAGTACATGAAGTTTAAATGACCAAATATCTCATGCCATAGTCTATTGACCTCATTTCCATGAGTCATATGAGTGGTGGGATTTGCATCCACCACAAAATGAGAAAACTCATAGGCCTTAGCATGATGGTTTGCTAAGCCTGTTGCAACAAGTTTCCCGGATACAATTTCAGTAATTTCTACATCATTGGGGATGAAGGTTACTCTCTTGGGAACTCCAGTTTGATTCATTTGATAAACACTCAGAACATTGGAGGCCAAGGAGGAAACATACAGAACATCAAAAAAATTGCCATGTTCAAGATTTACCGTACATTTTCCTTTCAAAATGATGGTAGAATCATGTGGATGGGAATGATTTTGTTGGTGTCCAGGGATGAGAAGGAGTCTCTACTTTCCATCATGTGATTTGAAGCTCCAGATTCTATGAGGAGATCTTTGGGATTCGAGGTACTTGCCATGAGAACATGTCCTCTTTCTTCCTGGGTATCCCAATCTTGGTTATCTCTCTTCCGAACACTCTCTCGAATATTGATATTGTTTCTCTCGAGGAGAGAAGTCATCTCATCAAGCTTCTTCTTCATGCATTCATGTTCAGGGTGGAATCCCTTCTCGCAATAGGAACACTTGACTTTCTCTTTGCCATGGTTTCCTTTGTTCTTGTGTTTCTTCAAACTGTAAGACTCTTCTTGCTACTGGTTCTTTTCTTTAGGCTTTAGGGCATCAAATTTACTCTTTTGATTCTTCTTCTTTCCTTTACTCTTCGAATATTTTGGCCCCAAAGCAAACAAAGCTTTATCTTTTGAGGATTGAATGATCCCCATCTGCACAAGCTTATCATGCTCGTTTGTGAGGGACTCAATGAAGGCATTAAGAGAAGGCATCTTCCATCCTGGGGTTATGAGATTCCTGGAATGAAATGTGGAAACAAATACTGAGTAATCCACACCAAGTTTGGAGAGAATGGAGAGAATGAGTTGATCATCCTCCTTCTTCACCTCACACTTCTTCAACTGAAGGACTAGATACCTAAATTTTGTGAAGAAATCATTGAGAGTTTTGAAATTGGCAGGTTGAAGAGAAATCAGCTCATTCTCTAGCTGATAAATCCTCAAATCATCCTATTTGTCATACAAGGAGGAAATTTGGTCCCAAATTTCTTTTGGATTCTTCAATCCCATGAGATGGAATAGAATATCCTTAGAGATCAAGAGACACAGAAACCCAAAATCTCCATCCATCTTGTTCCAAAATCTAGCCTTGTCCACAACATGGTTTGGCTCTTCCTTAGTGTTCATTGTGACTCTGTAGAGTCCTCTAGCATGTATATGGATCTCCATGTATCCTTTCCATTGGTGGTATTTGAAAGGAGTAATAAGATATATGGAAGAATCCATTATTCTACTGTAGCGAATGCAGTGAACCTGTAAAAACCTGCAATCAACACAAAAAATTCACCGTAAGGTTAGACATCCTGCATATTCCAGGTTTTCATCACACCCAGCATAATTGATCAAGTCAGCTTGATCAACAATTCCTTTACTTGGGGTATTAAGTGGTAAACCTTCGGCTTCTAGTGCAGTGCTGGAAATTTTGAGTTTTTTGCTCAATTTTGCATGTTAGATCTGTCAAAAATCATGTTTTTCTGAAGAATGAGCTTCATCCCGTCGTGGCCCTGATACCATAATAATTCAATCACAGCAATATTGAGACAAAGCACAGACATACAAGAGACTCAAGACAATTTAGGCATGAAATGACACAATGATACCGCAATAAGAGGTTGCAGCTCTGTATAATCAATAAAATCAATAATACAATGCCATACAGAACTTGCATGAATGGAGACAATTCAAATTCACTAGAGGTAATTTGAATTACATGGATGGGTGTAGCTTAACTGAATGTCAATAACACTAGACACACTTAGTTAACCACTAATCTAGCCATGATTGACTCTAACTGAGTCCTAAATGAATTGGAGTGCAATAGATGGCTAAGTCTAACTGAATGTAGCTCAGACACATGTCACTACATGTCAATCAGTAGGTGGTAGCGCATCACTAACTCCAATTAGTTCGTATGAAGTTAACTAAAGTGATACTAGTCATCAGAAGTTGTTGGAGGCACATTAACTCACCAGTTCATCCCAATCATCCCAAAATAGACAATAACAAGATGGAGGCACCTTTACAACTCAACTTAATGGATTGTTAGGTGAAACAACAATCAGTTAGCTATTTGGTGCACTTATGACCCTCATATCACCCCAGAATTTCTCCCTGATTGAAGGAGGAAGCCTATTTATCCTCCCTGATTGAAGGAGGAAGCCCAGTCAGCCTCCCTGGTTGAAGGAGGAAGCCCAATTAGCCTCCCTAATTGAAGGAGAAGGCTTAGTTTGTCTCCTTGATTGAAGGAAGGAGTGGGTGTGCTCATTTGATGCTAATTCGAGTCAATTAACTTAGGATAGTGATTAATTAGGCCAAAATTGACCAAATAAGTGTGTATGTTGGGTAAATGACTCTAACACCCCCCCTTAAGCTATACTCAGGAGGAGTAAAAATAAAATGCATGAAATGTTAGGGCCCCAACAACAAAGGCCATAGGTCACCCTGTACAAAAAATGTAACTCTAACAATGCTCAAAATAAAATGCTAAGTGAGGAAAGAGGGAAAACCCAGTGGGAAAAAAAAAACCCTCAAGCTGAACACTTAAGAAGCAATCTGATCACCCTGATGAACTCACCCCCAACAGTGAACGGAGGTAAGTGAACTTTTTCGCAGTAAAGTTCTTGGTGAAGATATTTGCAATGTGCTCATCTGTAGGGAATTATTGCAGAACAATGGTCATGTCATGCGCCAACTCCCTGATGTAGTACATGTGTATCTCAACATGTTTGGTCCTCTTCCTGGTAACTAGATCTATGGATATTTTGATGGCACTTTGGTTGTCACAAAATAGGACTGTGGACAAAGTCCTACCAATATCAAAATCTGAAAGAATGCCTTGCAACCAAACAGCTTGGATGTAAGCATTCACTGCTCCCCTGTACTCAGCCTATGCTAAAGACAATGCAATGGTGGCATTTTTTTTGCTAGACCAACAAATGGGGACTCCATGAAGTGATACTAGTCATCAGAAGTTGTTGGAGGTGCATTAACTCGCTCCAGTTCATCCCAATCAGCCCAAAATAGATAATGGCATGATGGAGGCACCTTTACAACTTAGCTTAACTGATTGTTAGGTGAAACAACAATTAGTTAGCTATTTGGTGCACTTATGACACTCAAATCACCCTAGAATTGCTCCCTGATTGAAGGATGAAGCCCAGTTAGCCTCCCTGATTGAAGGAGGAAGCCCAGTTAGCCTCCCTGATTGAAGGAGAAGGCTTAGTTGGCCTCCTTGATTGAAGGAAGGCGTGGGTGTGCTCATGCTGATGTCATGGTGTGCTCATCTTATGCTAATTCAAGTCAATTAACTTAGGATAGTGATTAATTGGGCCAAAATTGACCAAATAAGTGTGTATGTTAGGTAAATGACTCAAACATATTGCGGGTTGCAGAAACTCCCATAAATTCTACAAACCGTTGATCTCTTTTATGGATTCAATCTTGGTCGTTGATCTAATTCTTTGCAGATACAATCTCGACTGTTGATCTGTTTCTTGCAGATTCCCCAATGAAACCTCCGCGACTATTATTAGCCATTGATCTTCTTTGCGAATAAAATCTTGACTGTTTGATCTAATTTCTCATGCAGATCAACAAATAACCTTGCGGATTGCGGAAAGCGAGTTTCCTTTCAACTTTTCGAAACTGAACTTCCGCAAATCCATCTCCCACAACTTCTGTGAACTGTTGATCTCGTTACGGATTAGATCTTGACCGTTGATCCGATTTCCTTTTCGGATTTGAGGGTTATTGGTTTAAAAAGGGGTTTTGTTTTACTATAAGTTAATTACTTCTGAATATTAACTTGAAGCCTAACCCTTCTTTGATTCTGTCTTCCTTGTACATAATTTTAACAGTCAAGAACCTAACTACGCCAAGTTTATTAGGGATTCAGACAACAAATTTTAAGGTTTTCTCTGTGTAAAAATAATTTTCATCTGTGACATAGGCATAATACAGATCTATGCTATAACAAACATTATAGATTCAGTCAACATTCCAAAAAACATAATTAGGTTGAGTGGAATCGATACAAACAGATAATGCATAGTTAAATGTAGGAATACACGGTACGTTTTAAAACAGAGGATTCAATCCATTATATACATAATCATAAATTCTAAATTCTTTAAGTATTGGATTCGAAACTATATCCAAAATCAACGACAACCAATTCTATAGAGTTATGCTTAGAACGAATTATTGATTACTACAGTAATAACATTGTACACATTCTTAAGAGAAACAAGGATATTTATTCTACAGAAATGCATAACCCTACTCCCTCGAGATATAACTTCAATTAAACATCTCACATACATATCCTATTGTAATTAGAATTATTCATAAGAAAAACAGAGTAGGAACCTGGCACCAATGCTGGGAAAACAAAAGTGGAGAAGTTCTTCCTCCCAACCAATTCCCAGAGCAACCAAATTACTTGCTCCAGAACCCCGGAGCATGTTCATTGAACCACAAGAGAAAAATATATCAATGCGTCATCTCTTGCATACTCTTTTTGTTAATCCTCGTCCAATGCTAGCCTCCTGTTGCTCATGGACATACTATTAAATAGTATTTATCGTAGGACTTGTCATTTATGAGCCTCCTGCTCTTTAGCAACTCAACTATGAGTGAAGACCTAATTTTTGGGGATGATTCCTCCTGCATCTCAAGTTCTCACTCAGTGGTGTTTTCCACTTGTCATTGTCCTCTCGTGGGTCAGCGAACACTCTTCAACATCTATATCCACTTTTGTTCCCCTTCAGCATATTTTATTAAATAAGAAATGCTTATTACAACATGTTTTATTCTTGACTTTCATGTCAAAGAATAAAACAATAATCAAAGTATTTTCCAGCATAATTAATAACAATTATTAATTCAGGGGGTATTACAGAACGCCTTCTATTTATAGGAACGCCTCCTATTTATATTGTTTTGCCATTAAGAATTTAACTAGGGACGACTTCACTTGGGAGAGCAATATAATTTTATATTTTATAATTTTATTTTATTTATTTTTTTGCTGACTTTTCACCCGAAGGTTTACATTGTTCTTTCTAGAGTTTGTATTAATAATTACAACAAGTTCAATTCTCCAAGGAGGACAATACAAGTACAATAAAAATAGCTTTTGAAGTTGCACAAACTCCAACAAACCTAAGGTAAGAGCCCCCATTTTGGCTTAACATTCTTTGATTGAATAACACACCTTTCTTTATCATGTAGTTTGTTGGGATGTAGAGAGATATGATGGATTAGTAGAACTGAATATAATTGAAACCTTTCTTTATCATGTAGTTTGTTGGGATGTGGAGAGATATAACGGCTTATTAGAACTCAATAGAATTGAAACTCCTCAGTAACCCCTAGATTCTAAATATAAGAATTGTGATATGTGATATGAGAGGGGACGAAGTTTTGCATTCATTGAATAATAACCAAAAAGTAGCTAGTCAAATGGATGTAGCTTTGGTGGTTGGGAGGAATTAATGTTACCCTCCCCACCCACGTTCTACTCTTGTAAGTGACATGATGCTCTTGTGGAGCCCTTTGTAACAAATGTGTGAATGATGAGCTGGCCAAACCTTAATTCAAGAAGTAACCCTCTAACAAATGGTGAACCACATTTCAAAAAAAAAAACCAAAAAATAGCCAATAACTATAAAAGATATAATCTCCTTTACTTTCATGATGTTCAATCCTTTAATTTCGGGATGTTCAAGTCTTAATATATATTTTGTTTGATTGTTTTTTGGATTGACCTAAACCCAATGAAATCTCCTTTACTATCATGATGTTCAAGTCTTAATATAAAAGTAAGATATAAGATATAATCTCCTTTAATTTCGGGATGTTCAAGTCTTAATATAAAAGTAAAAGTATTTTGTTTGATTGTTTTTTGGATTGACCTAAACCCAATATCTAAGATTCTTCACATTTTCTCTTGGATTGACCCGTATGTGTTAAGCTTGACTTTATCATTACTTTTGAATTTCTCGATCTTCTTTGACCCGTATGTGTTACGCTTCAATTTATTATTACTTTTGAATTTATTACTCCTTTTGAATTTCTCGATTCTTCTCGGCATGCAGTATGGAGTTCAAGGAATAGGGGTCCAAGAAGGAGCTTCATCATTTATGATGTAGGCTCCCTAAGGGACGAGACAACCGATGTTTTCTTTGAAGTCCGCTTCCTTTTTTGATCCATGGAGAATGTGGAAAAAGAGGGAGGAGGAGAAATCTTGCAACATGTACCACAACCTTTGCAAAGTGTTGTTGGTGCCAGCAGGAAAGAATCCTGATAGATGGGTAAGGAAGAAAGCACTGCTTTTATTAGGATGATTCTCCCAGCGTTGGTGAGCTATTGACCGCCCCAGGATGCAATTTCTTACTTGATTTTTCTTATAACTTCCAACCACATCGATGATTTATTGGATCCTAGAGTTAAGGGAATCCTGAGGTATTTGATATTTTACCATGTGGCATGTCCTGAGAATCCCAATGAGTGAGATATTCTCTATATAGTGTATTGGTCTACGTTCCACCCATACATAACGCTTTTCCTCTGGTTGATGAGAGCTCCAGAAGTAGAGCAGACATTTTGAAGAATTTCTTTAAACACCTTTGCAATATTTATGGAAGCTCCACCCAATAATAAGGAGTCATCCACAAATAAAGCATGATTAATAGGGTCAAGATCTTTCAACAACCTTATTCCTGGGAGATTCCCTACTTTTTGTTCTGCAATTAGCTTTCTATTTAAGGAGTCTGCCACCAGGATGAACAAGAAGGGGGAGAGGGGTCAACCTTGCCTTATTCCCCTCAAGGCTTGAAAATAATTTGTTAGTATTCAGTTCATAAGAGGAGTTATCCTTGTCTTGTTCATGAAATCTTTAATCAGATTCAAGAATTCTGGACTAAACCCAAAGGAGAGAAGAACTCTATAGAGGAAGGAGAGTTTTACCCTGTCGGAGGCATTTGCCATGTCAAGCTTTATGAGCTTCCCTTGCTCCTTGCGTTGGTGGTTGGAATGCATGGCTTCTTGCACCTGAATGACATTGTCCAGGATGTGTCTCCCTTTGAAAAAAGCACCTTGAGTGGGGGAAATGAGTTTCCATATCAATGGCTTAATTCTGTTAGCCATTAAATTGGTGAGGATTTTGTATGAGACATTGCACAGTGAAATTGGTCTAAATCTATCAAAAGAGCTCAAATTTTCCTTCTTTGGGTATTAAGGCTAAGAAGGTGGAGTTAATACTGCCTCCCACTTTAGCTTTTTGTTGGAAGGATTTGATCATTCTCAACAAATCAACTTTTATTGTTTCCCAGCATGTTCTGTAAAAATGGATTGAGAAGACATATGGCTCGGGGGATTTGTCCGACTCCATGGACCATATGACTTTACAGCTTTCTTCTTCTATAATTATCTCCATGATGGCTGAATTATCTCCCCTGCTTACAAGGGAGGGTATATGAGAGAGGAAATCAGAAGTAATCTCCTCACAGCCATCACCTTCTTCATTGTAAAGGTTCTGAAAGTGTGTCTCTGTTGCCACTTTGAGATTATCTTAGCCTTTGTAGACTGTCTCATTTGAAGAGGCTATTTTAGTGATATGGTTTTGAGAAAGACGTGCTTTGTATTTCCAATTGAAGAATGAGGTGTTTAGGTCTCCATATTTAAGCGACAAGCTGCGAGACTTTAACCTCCAATACTCCTCTTCTTGGCGGAAGGATTGAAGGGTTTTGATTTGACCAGCATGTTCCTTTTCAAGATCTAAAGTGCTGAGATATTTTCTTTCCATTTCCATGTACAAATATGCCAGATGTTGAATAGTCTGCCTTCGAAGGCTTGATGGAGTGTTAATGGGATTTTTTATCCAATATTTCAGGGCAAGCTTTGTAATCTTGAGTTTCTGCTCCCACATGAAGCTTCTGGAGCCTGTGATCGGGGTGGACCAGGCCTTTGTACTACTTCCATGAAACCTTCTTTTTTTGGTTAGAGAGGGCTGTAACGAAAAGGTAGAGGGCCCAAGTTTATTCCTCTTCCAAAAGTAAGAGGATGGGCTTATGATCAAAGGTGAGATTTGGGAGGATTTTTGAAGAGATTATCCTCTTTTCCAGTAGGAACGAGCTCTGAACAAGGAACCTATCCAATCAGGCTGAAATGTGGTTAACCCCAATTCTGTTGTTTATCCAAGTGTACAGTCCTTTCGAGGGTTTGAAGTCTAAGAGATCCCATTGCTGAACAATATCCTCCACAAAGGGAAGCAATTGATCCCTTCCATTGTTGCCACCTTTTTTTTCTTTCGGATCAAAAACTATGTTGAAGTCTTTGGCTAAGATAATGTTCGTGGGAGAGTAAATATCTAGAAAGTCTGAAAGAGATTTCCAACACTCTTTATTTTCAGAGGAGAGGACAATGACATAAAGATTGAAGAGTGAGAAGGTTAACTTACTTGAGGAATGTCGAAGCTCAGTGGAGATCCAATGTTGAGTCTCTAAATAGTAAACATTTTAACTAATATCATTATTAAAATGATTTTTAATACATAAATTGTGTTGATAATATAATTTATTTGTTTATTTATTTAAATTTTGTTTTATTTATTTAGTATAGCTAATAAATTGTTTTGAAGTGATGTGCAATATATATATATATATATATATATATATATATATCATTGTTATTGAAATCAATTGGAATTGTAAGTGTTTTGAATCCATTTTTTTTATTTAAAATTGAAATTTGAATAAAAAAACATTAAGATTTTGCCAAAGATTGTATCATCATATTCTTCGGATGCTAACAAAAGAGTCCAAAACATCTAATGTTTAGAGTACTTCTTTACTATTTTAAGTGATATATATTTGTAAATATTAAATTATCATTTAGTATATTTTATAAATGCAATAGGTGTTTTGCCTCTATTATACATGAAAATTTGGAAATGACTCAAGGAAGAGATGCTAGAACCACCTTTGGAAATTGAGTAAGTCTATAAATTTATTTTGGTTGGATAACTGTAATTGGGCTTCATAAAGCATCAAAAATCTCACAAGGAACTAGCCATCTAGTTAGTTAACTTAAATCTAACTAATTTAAAACAAGCAATTAAGAACCTGAAATACAATGATTATTGTTATTATTTTTGTCTTGTTTTTAGGTTGTTATCATTCTTACTAATGTTCAATTTGGCATGTGAAAAAGGTGGTATGTTTTCAACATTTATTACTCTAATTTTATGTTCATGTAAGTTAACATAAATTCAAGCAAGTTAGTTGACTCAATTTTATTAGACTCACAAAATCACTGGAGAAATTTTCCCTCCATAGAGGCCATAGAAGGCCTAGAAGAATCACCCACAACTTCTCAATAAAAACTGGCTCCCTTTTGAGATCACAATTTGGGTCCCAATTCCTTAGAAAAATCCCATATAGTCCCCATATCCAACCAAAACTTACCACATCTTCCTTACTCCAAAATTAAAACTTAGCCAACTTCTTATTAGCACATGAAAGGATGGTATGTATCGAAGCACATGCACTTAGTTCTCCTTGAGTCATCCTTTCAAAGAACCCGGTGCAATTAATTTTCCACGGAATTTGCCAATTACAACCTTAGCCATCAATTCTTCCATGTCACTCACCTAGAGACCTTCCTCTGCCACCATTCAAACTTTACTGAATCTACATCATATGCATTTAATGTTATTATATATATTTAGACCTTTATATTCACTTCAACCTAAAGCATGTGCTGTTAATCCTTCCTCACAATGAGAAACCCTCAATAATCATTGATCTTTGAAGATTTCTTTAGCCTCAACATTTGTCAAAATCCTTACTCTCTTCTACTTTCTACAAAGAACGGATTATTGTCCTTATCCCCCTTTTCTCCTTAACCAATGAAATGGCTTAGGAATTACCACAACATAAAGGAACACTGAGATCTCCAACCTACATGTGCCTCTATGGCATGGTTAACAACACTAAAACTATGTCATGTGAACCTTGGATTCATCCCTTGCCATACCCTCAATCCCACCAACCCTTTCATTTCCTTCATATCATCATCCATGGAAAAAATCAATACTGGATCGATTGGTTCATCTTCATAATCCACTATGCCCTCTAGGTCATACATTGTCCCAAACCACAATTTAAAAAAAAACTAAAACCCTTTCTTCTCACGAAAAAAACTTCATAAAAGTGCCTCCATAAGTAATATGTATTTGTAAATATGGAATTATAATTTAGAATTGGCCATATGTCCTCTTGGTTAACCAAGGTTGGCAAGTGCGATGAGGGGGGTCGCTCTTTGACCCCATAGGAAAAGATGGGAAAAAATATGCTTAGGGATTGAGAGTTATGATGAAAAACTAGGTGGAAGTTTTGGTTGTTTGGAATTGGTTGAAGCAAGCTAAAAGTATTGAAATCCACCTCCTAAATTTAATAGTGTTACAGAGAGAAATTCCTATGGCTTGGGGTACCACAACAGACAGCTTTGACTCCAGAAATCAATCTTTCCCAATATGCAATAGAAATAAAATGCCTAACACTAAAGGATCAGACCTCGTACCTTATTCCGGACGATTGAAGTAGATCCCCATTGAGCTTTCCAATCTTCAGATTGAATTGATATAATACTTCCTCAACAACAAAATAAACAATACAAGCATACTATATATCATGGCGTTAGATCTATTCTAGCATATATAATCAATAATGTAAAAGCATTTGACATATTCCAATGGATACAACATTCAATCAAATACACATCATTGGACAGGAAAAGATAGTTCTTATTAATATAAATCAGAGATTACAAGATAGATACAACCTCTGACGGCACGTCTGTGAACCGGAGAAACTGAATCCCCCACTTGGGCCTCCACCACCTCAATCCTCCATCTCTCGATAGCAAGCTCACTAGCAAAGGCAAGCTTGGGAAGAACACAAAAGTGCTCCAAAGGGACAAAGGGATGCAGACTCAAGTATAGTTCTGGCAACAATGGACTATAGTTTCTTTGCTTCAATCTCTCTATATGCCTTCAATGTACCAAGGGGTTCCTTATATAGCTTCAAAAGGGATAAGGAAGGGTCAAATCCAAGCGATCTCAAGGCATATGGAAGGCCAGGATTCGAATGAGTCGGATCCATGTCAAGGAAAACTCCAAAAGGATTTGGATTATTCACACATCCCGGTGTACGCGGTTATAGGGGTCAAACCCGCGTATGTACGCGGTTATCGGGTAAAAGGCCGCGTATATCATTTTTTATATGGTTTTAGGGATGATCAAGGAAACATCAAAGGATAAAAGGTGGTCCAGAGTCTGCAGTGAGATAGGGGAAGGCCATACAAAGTGTGATTCACCTAGAGTGGTGAAAATCGCTATAACAAATAGGCACGATTCAATGGTCTTAATTCAGCATCCATCTCTTGGAACAAATCCAAAATATTTAATATTAGATCGTCTAGGATCCAGAGTGAAGCTAATTGTATTAAGGAGATCAAGTCCTATCATGTGTTGAGGTTTCTAAATAAATATGGTGATCAAAAGGCTATTTGTGATTTGCCACAACTGCATTTAGATTAAATTGAAATTACAACTTGAATGCAAAATTTGTGAAATTGAAATTCCAACTTGAATACAAAATTTCTAAAATTGCAATATGCAAACTACAATAATATAATTGTTAAAATTACAATTTCTAGATGTTATTATTCTAATTACTCATTAAAAATTTGCATTTTTAATTTAGGGGTTGTTAAAATTGTAATTCTTGATTGATAAAATAACATTTTTCATTAAAATAAAAATGTGAAAAAAATTGTAAAAATTTTTGAATTTATAATTATTTAAATATTCAAATTTCAATTTCAATTTTAAATAAAAAAATATGAAAAATATTAAAATTACAATTACTTATTACATTCTTGAAATTGTAAGACGTGCCTAAATGATACAGCCGAGTCAATACTGGCCAGTGGCCGCCCATACCTTCGCTTAGTCTAGATGGGGACGGCTCCTCTGTCACCTCGGCAAGAGCTATCCATAGAGCTGCATAGCATTTAATGCTGTTGCAGAAGGCTTGATGACCCTTGGATCTTGAGCAGCTCAAGATCTAATGACCATCAAGCTTGCTTGAGTTGCATTAAATGCTCTGCAGCTCAATGGATAGCTCTTGCTGTCACCTGCGCCATTGTACATGGCCCATTGGACAAGGCAAGCAGCATTTACCAGCATTTATGCGCCCATCAGCAAACATTTCAGGGAACTACAGTAACAGGGTTCCGGCAACTAGGAAAACGCTGTTAATCCGAAAGGAAATGGAGAGGTGGGTCTATATAGCCACGTCAGCCCACGTGAATATCCAGATTGCCGAATATCCAATTTAATGAAAGTGACGAAGTATTCTTTTCATTATTTTAGTGGAAGTGGCCGAGGATTTTATCCCAGCGCGGTATTCTTTTTATTAAT
Organism: Pseudotsuga menziesii; assembly: GCA_001517045.1. Classification (NCBI taxonomy): domain Eukaryota; kingdom Viridiplantae; phylum Streptophyta; class Pinopsida; order Pinales; family Pinaceae; genus Pseudotsuga; species Pseudotsuga menziesii. Next base: position 68,683 of record LPNX010615896.1, read on the forward strand.
TTAATAGAAATGCCGGATGATTTGATCCAAGTGCGGTATAATTTTCATTAATTTAGTGAAAGTGGCGGAGGATTTTCCATTATATCTTCCGTTTAACTTTAAGCCCGTAAGTGTTACGTTTGAACTTCTCGATCATTCTCGGTGCACGTGAAAGATTTACTGTTCAAAGCAGGGATGAAATTTGGCGGGTAAATGTCCGTCATGGGCCAATTTACAGAAAACATTTCAGATTTTGATTGTTATTGGCAATTTTGACAAGTGTTCGTCATTTGAAATTCCAACCTTGGTTTAAAGGCGAATTTCTATAAATAAACGAAAATGCTGCTTAAAATGCTTCAAAACTTGGAGAGGTTCTATATGGGAGGCAATAGCTTACAAGGAAACATTCCAACAGAAATAGGGTAATTGTAAAGCTTAGGGCTTTTAGAGTTGGAGGATAATAATTTCCCTGGAAAGATTCCTAATTTTATTGCCCACCTTAAGCAACTAAGATATCTTCATCTTAGCAACAACCGATTATCTGGTAATATACCTACAAATTTAGGAAAATGCATAAACTTATTAGATCTAGACTTATCATCCAATTTGCTTAGTGGGTCCATATCTCTCGAAGTAGCATATCTTACAAATTTATCTTTCACTTTCAACCTTTAGAACAATTTATTGCATGGATCCATCCCTTTGGGATTGAGCAAGATGACTATGGTTCAAGCTATAGATATTTCTTTAAATCAATTAACTCGATACATTCCAAGTGGGATCGGAAGCTGCAAAGAATTAGAATACTTGAATCTTTCTTGCAATACACTTGAAGGCCCAATTCCAATGTCACTCGGTGAACTTCAAATTCTTGTGGACATTGATTTCTCCTCCAATGATTTGTCAGGTGGAATACCCATGTCATTGGCAAATCTCAAAATGCTCAGGAATTGAATTTCTCTTTCAGCAACTTGTCAGGAGAAGTCCCAAAAGGCGGAGTTTTCAAAATTCTTGGTGCCATAGCATTTATGGGAAATCTTGGGCTCTGTGGACCCTGGGTAAGTCTACCACCATGCTCTTCCGGCAAACATAAAAGTGTTTCACATCTTAAAAGGGTTATTATGGCTATTGTTGCAACTACAGTCATTATTTTACTATGTTTATTTTTGGTATTTTTGTGGAGACGAAATCACAAGAGACATATTCCTATAGAGGTTGGGACATCTTTAAATGTGGGGCATCGAAGAATTTCCTATGGAGAGCTCATCACTGCAACAGAGGAATTTACTAATGCCAACTTGTTAGGATTTGGAAGTTTTGGAAAAGTGTACAAAGGGGTTCTAAATGATGGCACAATCATTGCAGTGAAGCTTCTAAATATTGAAAATGAAGGGGCTCACAAGAGTTTTTACAAGGAGTGCAAAGTATTGAGCACAGTGAGGCACCGAAATCTTATTAGAATCATTACCTCTTATTCAGACCACCAAATCAAAGCTTTGATATTCCCATTCATGTCAAATGGAAGCCTAGAGAAATGGTTATATCCTGGAGATGGAGCTACAAGTAGTTTTAGTTTGATTCAAAGGTTGAATATAGCAATAGACATTGCACAGGGCATGGCCTATCTCCATCACCATTATTTCATACAAGTGATCCATTGTGATCTGAAACCAAACAATGTGCTTCTAGGTGAAGATATGACAGCATATCTAATAGACTTTGGCATTGCTACCATATGTTTTGCAAACTCCGAGGATTTAGCTCTCACATCCACATATGCACTCAAGGGATCTATAGGGTACATTCCTCCAAGTATTATTTGAGATAGATAGCATGTTAGGGAATGCCATGACTTTTCTATTTTATTAAAACTTCTAATGATAAACATTTTAATGTGGATGTTTGAATGCAGAGTATGGATTGGGTGGGCGTGTCACAACAAAAGGTGATGTTTATAGATATGGGGTAGTGCTATTAGAGATGCTCACTGGAAAGAAACCCACCCACAACATGTTTGTGGATGGAATGAACTTGCATAAATGGGTGGGTAACTATTTTCCAAACCAAGTTGGGGAAGTAATGGATAGGAGTTTATTAAGGAGGAATAGCACGATCATTGAAGAAGATAAGGAACTCAATTGTATCAATCACCTTGTAACTGTGGGTTTTCTTTGTACAAAAGAATCCCTTGAAGGACGACCTACTATGATTGATATTTTGGGTATCTTACAAAAAGTAAAAGAGATGTTTTGGCAGCTAATGGCATTCCAAAATTCCAATCAGATATAACACATTTGCTAGGAAGCACAAGCACTGCTTGCAATAACATTGGTGAAGGCCAAACTTCTTCTACGCTATAGTCTAGTGTAATGGAGAAATGGTTGTATAATTGGACATAAAGTAATTTGAGTCTCATTCTCTTCTCCTTTTGAAAGCAACCTATTTATTTGACTCTTATTCCCTACTCAGAGGATGTATGCTTGATGTTGGGTTCAAGTGAGTGTAAAAACTAAAATTGTATATATCATCAAGAACATGTTGGAAATGTTTATGGATCTATAAAATCCCCTTTCTTTATTTTAGAAAAACTTTATACATACATATCTTATTACATCTACAATAAAATGCATTACAATTCAATTTTATTTGTGTTCTTTGAGCCATATAAGTGTACCAAGAAGTATGTATTTGTTTAGAAGATTAAACATAAAATCAACATTTTTTTCCTCGTTCATGAAGTTATCACTTCAAATAAAAACCCATAACATGTTAACAAATACAATGTTTTTTATACTTTTCCATATATTTAGGATTACACCAAAACTTTGAGTTTGTAATTGTGTTGAAACATATCAATCAATAAGACATGACAACCTTTATCTCAACTTTGTTGGGATTTACGTTGAGCACTAACTTTTATAGACCTAAAAGGAATTGGGTTGGACAGTTCCTTTAATAGAGAGTTACTTAGTAAATTGAGTATAGGAAATTATTCTTATGAGCCAAAGATTTAAAGTTTGATTATATTTTTAAGATTTAGAATTTATCGTTACACTTTCAATTATTTAAAGAAAACCAATTATTTTAATTAATATTATTTTTTAATAAGTAAAGGATTTTATTAAAAATACATAATCTTAAATGAAGACTCATGAGAGAGAAATAGTTGGGCACATAACTAAATCATTTTTTTCCAAATGAGCTAAGAAGAACTAGGGAGTTGTATTTCCTAGGGATAATCAATAGACTAAGAAAAAACATACATTTAAGCCTTCTAGAAGCACATTTTTCCAACAATTAATTGAAAAATAGTCATACTGACATAAAAACAAAGTCAAATAGAAAGTAGTGGCTTCTAACATGAAATAATAAACTCGATACATCATTTCCTCCCTTCCTTATAAGGCACATTGGGATCTATTTGATTATTCTCACCTCCACCTTCCTAGGTGTTGGTGAAACAAGTCCATCAAGTAGATGCAAGGTAGAAGTTGGTCTTCATCTTGTTGAGCTCATTGATTCTGCAATTCAACATGATTTCAATAATTTATTGATGTTCACTATGGTTCTCTGAATTAAGGTACTTTCCTCCAAATCTTGCTGCAATATATTCCTTATTGTGTCAAAACAATGCTAGGAGATGTTCAGTGTTTGTACTCTCCACATAGTTTTCCCAAGATGTTTCACTAGTTTCCTATTGTATTTACAAAGGACCTCATCCATCATGGATAATCTTTTACAATTACAACTTTTTCCAAATCCTTCAAAACCTTTATGGTTTCCTTAGAATGCAATTATATATGCTTTTGTGATAAAACTAGACATATGTTTGTGGATCATATTTGGAGTATATCATGGATCAGATTTGAAGTAGATTATGGATCAGATTTGAAGCATATTATGAAGCAAATTTAAAGTAGATTATGGAGTAGATATGAGGGAAATTATGGAAGTGCTGGAAGATTTTATCCCAATGCGGTATTCTTTTTATTAATTTAATGGAAGTGCCATAGGTTTTCATATGCTTCCCTCGTCAATTGTACAAACACTCAAATCATCTTAGGGAATATATCTGGCAAACAATAGCTTACAAGGAAATATCCCAATGGAAATTAGGCAACGTAAAAGTTTAGGGCTTTTAGATTTGGTGGAAATAGTTTCACTGGAAGGATCCCTAGTTCTATTTCCTACCTTAAGTAGCTAAAATATCTTTATCTTAACAAGAACCAATTATCGGGAAATATACCTATAAATCTATCGAAATGCACAAACTTATTACATATAGACTTATCATACAATTTGCTTGGTGGGTCCATATCTCTCAAAGTAGCATATCTTGCAAATTTAGCTTTGTATTTCAACATTTCAAACAATTTATTGCATGGACCCATCCCTTTGGGATTGAGCTAGATGACTATGGTTCAATCTATAGATATTTCTGCAAATCCATTAACTCAATACATTCCAAGTGGGATCAGAAACTGCAAAGAATTAGAATACTTGAATATTTCTTGCAATACACTTGAAGGCCCAATTCCAATGTCACTCAATGAACTTCAAAGACTTATGGACATGGATTTCTCCAATAATTTGTCAAGTACCCATGTCATTGGAAAATCTCAAAATGCTCATCAAATTGAATTTCTCTTTCAACAACTTGTCAGGAGAAGTCCCAAAAGACGGAGTTTTCAAAAGACAGAGTTTTCAAAATACTTGGTGCCATAGAATTTATGGGGAATTCTAGGCTCTGTGGACCCAGGGTAAGTCTATCACCATGCTCTACTCACAAACATAAAAGTGTTTCACATATGAAAAGAGTTGCTATGTTTATTGTTGTAGCGACAATCATTATTGTATTGTGTTTACTTTTGGTATTTTTGGGGAAACAAAACTGCAAGAGGCATATTCCTATAGAGGTTGGGGCATTAAAGAATTTCCTATGGAGAGCTCAACACTACAACAACGTAATTTACTAATGCTAAATTGTTAGGGGTTGGAAGTTTTTGGAAAGTGTACAAAGGGGTTTTAAATGATGGCACAACCATTGCAGTGAAGCTTCTAAATATAAAAAATGAAGAGGTCCACAAGGGTTTGGCAAGGAGTGCAAAGTATTGAGTAGATTTAGGAACCATAATCTTATCAAAATCATAACCTATTATTTAGACCACCAAATCAAAGCTTTGATATTCCCATTCATGTCAAATGGGAGCCTAGAGAAGTGGTTATATCCTAGATATGGAGTTGCAAGTAGTTTGAGTTTGATTCAAAGGTTGAATATTGCAATAGACATTGCACATGGCATGGCATATTTCCATCACCATTGTTTCATACAAGTGATCCATTGTGATCTAAACCGGACAATGTGCTTCTAGGTGAATATATGACAACATATTTAATAGACTTTGGCATTGCTACCATATGTTATACAAACTCCAAGAATTTAGCTCTCACATCCACACATGCACTCTAGGAATCCATAGGCTACATTCCTCCAAGTATTATTTGAGATAGATAACATGTTAAGGAATGTCATGGCTTTTCTATTTTATTAAAAATTGTGAATGAGAAACCTTTTAATGATGATGTTTGATTGCAGAGTATGGTTGGGAGGAAATGTCACAACAAAAGGTGATGTTTATAGCTAGGGAGTAGTGATATTGGAGATGCTCACTAGAAAGAAACCCATCCATAACATGTTTGTGGAGGGAATGAAATTGCAGAAATGGGTTGGTATCCATTTTCCAAACCAAGCCGGGGAAGTAGTGGATAGGATTTTATTAAGGAGTACTAGTACTATCATTAAAGAATATATGGAACTCAATTGTGTCAGTCACCTTGTAATTTTGGGTTTTCTCTATACAAAAGAATCCCTTGAAGGATGAACTACTATGAATGACACTGTGAGTATGCTACAAAAAATTAGAGACAAGTATTTGGCAACGATTGGCATTCCAAAATTCCAATGAGATATAACGCATTTGCTAGAAAGTACAAGAACCGTTTGCAATAACATTGATGCAGGCCAAAGTTCTTCTATGTTATAGTATATTATAAGGGAGCAATGGTTGTATAATTGAACCATAAAGTAATTTAAGTCCATGTAGGTTGAGTCTCATTCTCTTCTCCTTAGGTAAGAAACCTATGCCATGAAGAACATAAAATTACATATATTGGGTTCAAGTTAGATTAAAAAATAAAATTACATATGCCATGAAGAACATATTGGAAATTTTATGCGTATGTAAAATCCCCTTTCCTTATATTAGGAAACTTTATGCATATAAATCTTACTACATCTAGAATGAATGCACTATAATTCAATTTTATGTGTTGTTGTAGCCATATAAGTATGCTAAGAAATTTATATTTGTCTTGAAATATTAAAGAGACAATCAACACTTTTGTTTCTACACCATTCATGAAGTTATCAATTCAAATAAAACCAAATACATGTTGATGGATATGATGTTTTTATACTTTTCTAGGATTACAACAAAACTTTGCAATTAAAATTGTGGAAAATTATCAATCACTAATACATAACAAACTTATTCTCAAATTCGTTAGGAATTATGTTAGGAAACCAACTTTCATAGATTTTAAAAGAATTGGGTTGGAAACCTTACTTTACTATAGAGTCACTAAATAAAATTGAGTAGAGAAATTGTTATTATACTAGGAGATTAAAATTTTGATTATATCTTTAAGATTTACAATTTGTTCTCACACGTTATGAAGTATTTATAAAGAATTAATTATTTATTGATATTAACTTTTTTATAAGTAAAATATTCTATTAAAAAATACATAGTGTTACAAAAAGACTCATGAGAGGGAGAGAGTTTGGCACCTAACTAAACCATTTTTTCTAAATAAACTAACAAAACTAGACAATGTAATTCCATAGGGATAATCAATAGAGAGAGCTCCAAGGGTTAGCTCAATTGGTAAGACGTGCGTACACTCTCTCGGTTCGGGAGGAGGTCACGGGTTCAATCCTTGAGTCTTTTCAGGTTAGGTCTTCTGCTAGGATGGCGGCGGTTTACCACCTCTACCATCCATTAATGTGGGAAAGTATTGTTGGGTTTCCCGTGGATCTTTCCATCTGAAAAAAATCAATAGAAAGCTCTTTTAGAAGAAAAACATACATTTATGATGTAGGAGTGTCCATAGATCGCAAACAAGGAACCAACAAGGAAAATAAGGACAAATCAAGGTTGTTTGTGGCCAGAAGAAACTTGGAGATGCATGCCAAAGAGGAGGGCCACCAACGGCCAAGATTAATTCATAAAAAAATTGGTGACCACCATTGGAGGAAGGGTTGGCTTTTGGGAATGCGCATGAAGCTGAAATGCTCCAATGACTAGGATGAAGTGGGATTGAGTGAACACCAACGATCTAGATTTAATCTAGAAAATACAAGTAAATTTTGAGTTTTGACATTTTTCCATTTCATGAAAGGTTTTACGACAATGGTTTTCAATGCGTAATTTAAGTTTTAAATGTGGGCCATAAATGAGGGGATGTGTGGCACCCTTTGGGTGAATCCCATTCCATTTTGTTTAAGCTCATAAAATACTCATTAAATAATTAAGGGAGGTCTTAGTTTTATGGCGAACAATATTTAACATGTGGTAGAGTAATAAATGATGCGGCGGCAGCATTGTGGGCCATTGGATCTCAACCTGTTTGAGATCCAATGACCCACAGTGCTGCCACCACAACATTTATTACTTTGCTGCATGTAAAATATTTTTCTCCTAGTTTTATTGGTATGGCCAATTAAATAAACATTAATGTTCATTAAATAAGTAAGGGAGGCCATAGTTTTATTGGTATGGCCAATTAAATAAACATTAATGTAAAGGGATTTTTTTTTTGGATAAAGAAGAATTGAGAAGAAGATAGCGAGGGAAGAGACACATAATTTGTTGTTGTCAAGGAACGAGAAAGCGGGTAGAAGAAACAAAACGAGAACAAAGATCAGTGAGGAGATAAAATTATGGTTTTTTTGAATTTTTTTGAAGGAATGTAAAACCCTACGTGAGGCTGAACCAAGGAGGATAGTTATGAAAATTATTTTTCTCTATAATTTTTTATAATCACAACTTTTCCTAAAGACTCTGAATGTAATTTATAATTTCCAAGTTTTAATAGAAAGAAGAATTTTTTTTATTGGCTTTCATTGTGAAATTGATGGTTGTGTTGTTTGAATAATGTTGTGTATTTTGATATATTTGGAGCCCTATAGTGTTCTACTTGTGTTTGAATCCTGCAGGTCTACACCAAGTTTGGTATCAAACCCGAAGTATCTTGTTGAAGAGAACAATTCCAACTGAAAGGATTGTTGGGTATAATTGCTCAGTAAGGTTTTACAGTTCCAATAAAGAGGTTTGTTGGGTAGAAATGTAAAGAGGGTAAATTGTGTAAAGGACATTATGGCAAATAGAGGATGATTTAATGTGAATTGGAGAGGTAGAAGGTGACGTGGTGGAGCTATAGATGATATGAATTAGGCATTGAGAGATATCCAAGCAAGATTGGAATCCATAGAAGCAGTTCATGGGAAAGGAGTTGCAGTTGAACATCACAATGTGAGTGATGAGGAAGTGGAAGCTGAGAATCCACAAAAAGAAGTTGGGGCACCTGAAGGCCCAAAAGAAAGAATTATTAAATCTAACCCAAATTAGAAACACCCACCTATTCAAGAAGTCTGAACCTAGAAGAGTTGATTAACTGGGTTAGAGACATGGAGAAAATTGAAGATCCTAAAAGAGTGAAGATGTCTTGCATGAAGCTGAAGTGGAATTCATTATTATGGTGGGATACTATGCAACTTGAAAGACAAAGGAAAGGAAAAGACAAAATCAGGAATTGGGACCAAATGGTATTCAAATTGAAAGGTAATTTTTTGTCTATTGATTACACTTTAAATTTGTAGAATAAGCTGTAGAATTTGAGGAAAAAAGAAATGACTATTAAGGAATAGACAAAAGAATTGTATAGGATATCTATTAGATTTGGGCATAGTGATGATGGGGAGGAAGTCATCGTAAGATATATTAATTGACTGAGGTATGCTATACAAGATGAGGTGAGTATTGTACGGATTAGGATAGTGGGGGAAGCAAACCAGTTTGCTTTAAAGGCAGAAGAGAAATTGTCAAGGAAGAGTTCAAGTGTTAGACAAAAAAGCATCTATTAGAGGAAGGGGAAGAAATATCTTAGGAAGAGGACAAATCAGTGGAACTAAGCTAGAAGAAAGTGGTAGTGAAAAGGATGTAACCCAAGACATTAAAAGGGGTAATGAATCCTATAGAGGTAAAGGAAGTTATAGAGGGAATATGAAATCCAGAGGTAGAGGAGCTGGGAGGTCACCAATGATCTAATACAAATGCCAAACTCTAGAGCATAAGGCCTAGGAATTCCTTGAGAGTTTGCATACTACAAGAAGATCAAACAATAGAACCCATGTTGATCAAGGAGTCGAAAGCACATCTATATCCATAGCTTGGGGTAATATGGATGTAGCTCAACCGGAAGCTAGAGAGAGCTTAATGTTTAGAAGAATTCTATTGAAACCAGAAAACCAGTCAAAGGTAAAATAACTTGACCAAAGGAAGTCCATCTTTAGGACCATATGAAAATTGGAGGTAAGTGTTGTTCATTAATCGTAGATGGAGGAAGTAGTGAAAATATAGTGTTAAGAGAATTCATAGAGAAATTAAAATTGAATTGTGGGCCACACCCTCAAGCTTATAGAGTCTCATGGTTGCAAAAGGGGAAACATGTCACTATTTATAAACAATGCTTAATTAATTTAAAATTGTTAATTATCATGATAATGCGTTATGTGTTCTAGTACCAATGGACGCTTGTCATCTACTGCTGGGTAGACCTTGGAAATATGATAGAAACATTGTGTATGATGGAGTTACAAATACTTTTTTGCTTGAAAAAAATGGAAATGAAACTTTGATGATGCCTTTGAAGGAAGAAGAAGGAGGAAACAATAACAACAACCATTATACTGATATGAGGATAATGTTATTTTCGGAAAAAACATTTTTGAAGAAAGAAAGAAAAGAAAATTGTTGTTTTGCTATCATACCTAAGGGTTTGATTTTAGAAGAGAATAGGACAGCTATACCAATAGAGGTGAAGGAAATGTTATTTGAATTTAGGGACATCATTTATGAAGAGATGCCAAAAGGATTGCCACCTATGAGAAGCATTTCTCATGAATTTGACCTCAATCTCGGATATGGTTTACCAAACAAAGCACCACACATGATGACACTAGATGAAAATGAAGAGTTAAATAGATAAGTGCATGAGTTGTTAGAAAGAGGGTTGATCAGGGAGAATTTTATACCATGTGCAATACCTACTGCACTTGCACCTAAGAAAGGAGTAGAATCGAGAATGTGTACTGATTCTAGATCCATTAACTGGATAACCATTAAGTATAGGTTTACCTTACCGACAATGGATGGCCTCATGGATTGCTTGAGTGGAGTAAGGTATTTCACTAAAAAGGATTTAAAAAGTGGTTATCATCAGATAATAATTCGTGAAGGAGATGAGCGGAAAACAACGTTTAATACAAAGGAAGGACTTTTTGAATGTCTGGTTATGTCATTTTGTTTAAGGAATTTGCTCCAAGTACTTTTATGAGATCGATGAATGAAGTGTTGAAACCTTATCATGGTAATTTTGTTGTGGTTTACTTATATGACGTTCCAATTTTCAACATGGCAAAAGAGGAACATCTTAAATAGTTGAGACATGTATTAGAAAGGATAAAGCAAGAAAAGTTGCTCATAAATCTGAAGAAGTGTACTTTCATGAAGGAGGAGCTAATATCTCTTGGGTTTTTTATTTCACAAGAAGGTTTAAAGATGGATCCCGAAAAATTGAAGGAAATATTAGAATGGCATGTTCCTAAGAGCACATTTGAAGTGCATAATTTTCATGGATTGATTACCTTTTATAGAAAATTCATAAATAATTTCAGTTGGATATGTGCACCATTGACCGCTTTCATGAGGAAAGGAGAATTAAAATGGAGTGCTGCTACACAAAAGGGATTTGAGCTATTGAAGGAAAAGATCACTGCTAGACCAATTTTGGCCTTGCTAGACTTTGACAATCTTCCAAGTAGATTGTGATGCTAGTGGGACAACCATTAGAGAAGTTTTGAGACAATAGGGAAGACCAATTTATTTCTTCAACGAGAAGTTAAATGAAGCTAAACAAAAATATTACGTTTATGATCAAGAATTCTACGCTATTGTTCAATCATTAAAGAAGTGGAGATATTACTTGCTACCCAAAGAATTTGTTATTTATACTGATCATCAAGCATTAACATATTTAAAAAGCCAATCTAAATTGAATCAAAGACACATGAAATGGGTTGGTTTTATGCATAGTTATACCTTTGTATTGAAGCATAGATCAAGGAAATCAAATAATGTGGTAGATTCCTTGAGTGGGATACCATCTTTGTTGAATACTATGACCATGGAAGTCACAAGATTGGAAGGGATGAAGGATTTATATGAATTTGGCCTAGATTTTGCTGAGTCTTGGAAAGCATGCAAAGATCCATGGAGATGTAATAAAACACCAAACTTAGATTACTTCATTCAGGAAGGATTTCTCTTTAAGAACCATCAATTGTTTATTCCAAGAGGATCTATGAGAGACAATTTGATTAGGGAGTTTCATAAGGGAGGATTAAGTGGACATTGTAGCGTGGATAAAACCAAAGCATTAGTAGAGGAGCGCTATTATTGGCCAATAATGGCTAAATATGTTATTAAATGTGTTACACACTACATAATTTGCTAGCATGCAAAAGGAAAGAGTCAAAATACTGGGTTGTACACGCTATTGACAATACTGAAAGCACCATGGGAAGACATCGACATGGAATTTGTATTAGGCTTGTCAAGAACCCAACAAGGTAATGATTCAATCTTTGTTGTTGTAGACAAATTTTAAAAAATGACACATTTTATTCCTTGTAAGAAAACTAATGATGCTACGAGCATAGTTGTTTTGTTCTCCGAAGAAATTGTTAGATTACATGGATTTCCTAGAAGCATAACCTTCGACTGGGACAATAAATTCATTGGACACTTTTGGAGAACCTTGTGTAAGAAATTGAATACTAAATTGCAGTTTAGTTCAGCATAACATCCACAAACTGATGGGAAAACTGAAGTTTCAATAGGAGTCTTGAACATATTTTAAGATGTCTAATAGGCGAAAGGCCAGGAAAGTGGGATGTTGTGCTTGCACAAGATGAATTCGCATACAATAATTCAGTTAATCGATCTACATGTAAAATTTTATTTCAAATTGTTAATTAAAGGTCACCTAGGGGAGTGGTAGACTTGTCACCATTACTAGGGAGAATCCAAAAGAGTGCCTATGCTAAATCATTTGCAGAGTAGATGAAAGAAATTCATGAACATGTACATAAAAAAATTAAAGACAAGGAACCAACAACATAAGTAGAGGACTTATGTAGAAAGAAAGAATAAAGTTTTTGATGAAAAAGACTTAGAATTGGCACATTTGAGAAAAGAAAGGTTTCCAAGGAGAACATATGCTAAATTGAAAATGAAAAAAATTGGCCCATGTAAAATTGTAAAGAAAAATTATAATAACGCATATGTTTTAGAGCTTCCAACAAAGTTCGACATTTATATGAGTACCATTTATATGTTAACCCATTATTAATGTTTCTAATTTATATGAGTATCATGAATAAATAGTTGAATAAAGTGATGATTGTATTACTGACTGAAAGAACAAATTCGTGAGCGTAAAAGAGAACACATTCCAAAATGTTTATATGAAATAAAAATGGGAAGAACAAGGAGCCAAAATACAAAAGGAATATTTGGTTCGTTGGAAAGGAAAAGAGTTGGAGGATGCCACTTGGATCCCAGGAGCTGAACTGGAACGTGTTACACAACTAGTTCACGAAGATAGTGATGATGACATGAACATGAGATCACTTTTTTCTCTACCGGATGGAATTGATACACGAGAATCCCTCAATGGAAAACAAGGAATCGACAAGGAAGCATGGACAAATCATGGTTGTTCATTGCCACATGAAACTTGGAGATTCACGCCAAAGAGGAGGGATGCCAACGACCATGGTCCAAATTAATGGCTTCCATGGTCCAAATTGATGGTTGTGTTGTTTGAATTCTTTTGTGCAGTCTAATATATTTGCAGCCCTGTAGTGTTTAGTTGTGTTTGAATCCTGCAGGTCTGCACCAATTTAAGCTTTCTAGAAACAAAATTTTCCAATAATTGATTGAAAAATAGTTAGAATAACATAAAAATGAAGTGAAATAGAAACTATCGACCTCCAACATGAATAATAAATTGAAACATTATTTCCCGCTTTCCTAATATGCCTCGTTGAGCTTTATTAGAATATTCTTCTCACCTCCACCTTCCAAAGCACTAGTGAAACATGACTATCAAATAGATGCAAGGTAGAGGTTTGTCTCCATCTTGTTGAGTTGGTTGATTGTGCATTTCAACATGCTCTCAATGATCTATGGTGTTCACTATGTTTCTTTGAATTAAGGCATTTTCCTTTTAAGCTCGTTGTAGTATATTATTTACTATATCAAAACAATGTTAAGAAATGTTGGGTGTTTGTATCTATTCACCCATTGTATCCAAGATGTTTCACAAAATTATTATTGTGTTTAGAAAGGACCTCATCCATCATGGATTATCTTCTAGCTTTTACAAATTTTGCCAAATTCTTCAATGCCTTTATGGTTTCCTTATAATGCAATTATCTACACTTTGTGATAAAACTAGAGATATGCTTGTGGAAATAAACTCAAAGTTCAAAGATAAATTTATATAAATAAACAAATAAACTCAAACCATTCCCATTATGTTTGAGAGGAAGATAGATATTCCTTTTGTTTTCTAGTCTAGAGATTCCCATTCTTTTATTCATTCTCTTTGTCATTCCTTCAGTTGTTTTTGTACTTCAATTATATAATCATTACCATTTCCATATCAACAATGATTTTAATCAAGAGTATCTCATTGGTTCATGTTTGCAATTACTTATGATCAATCCCAATATTTACCCACTTTTTGGAAATGAAATGTTTCATTCTCTAAGTGAGCAAGTGTCATATGCAGTCAGGGTATACAGAGACTACTTTCCCTAAATGTTTAAAACATGGGATTATAAGGTATACTAATTTCCTCTTTTTTGTATTATCTCCTTTCTTAGAATACTCAACCTTAGTAATAACATTTTCATTTATCACATTCCCTATGAATTGGGGTATTTGTTTCGCTTAAGGAAGCTTTAATTGTATACTAATAATATCCAAGATTCTATTATGCCCACTCTTGGTGGTTGTCATAGTTTATTGATATTCTTTATGAGAACAAACAATATGAGTCACATGAAGAATTCCTGAAGAACTATGCATTCTACCCAATTTATAATTCATTGGATTAGGAAGAAACAATTTGAAGGGTACAATCCCGAACTACTTGGGAAACATATACTCTCTTGAGGACATAGATTTAAAATACAACCACCATTGTGAGAGTTCTCCTTATGAGTTGGACATACCAATCCATGTGAAAATAATATCTCTTCACGCTAACCATCTCCAAGGACAAATTCTACTATCCTTATACTCTCACCACACCAATCTTATAACAATGTATGCCACCATGAACTAGTTAGCTAGTCACATTCTGTTAGAGTTGTGCAACAAAAACACCCCATTGACAGAAATCTATATTTCTCTTAATTGATTGAGTGGAAATATTTCCCGCTCCTTTATAAATTTTATGAACCTTCAATTCATCGCCATGGGGGGTAACAAAATCAATGAAATAGTGTCGATCAAACCGAGTAAGATAATTTAGCTTTAGGAACTTTTGGTAGGATTGAATCAATTGGTTAGTGGTAGTACCATGAGCTTACCCATTATTTCTATGCTTACAAATTGTTCCAAACTAGGCTTAAGATACTTCTCCTATAATAATTTCTACGGATGTTTTCCCTTTTCTATAGACCGCCTCTCTACAAATATGTACTTGGGCATAAATTGATTAAGAAGACAAATACCTCCACATATTGGAATCCTCACTAGTTTATCATTGTTTTCTTTTAAAAGAAAATATTTCATAATGGAAGTCTCCTCTTCACTTAAAATGATTCAAAACATGGAAAAGTTATATGGGTGTTCCCAAGAAGATGGGTAACACTTTTTGGCCAAAAGTGATGGTGAAAATTCAATTTTTTACTCATTTATTAAATTGAATCTCTCAAAACTCATATATTCTTTTTGAATTCCGACATGTAAGAAAAAAAAACTGTTATTATCTCATAACCATTTGAGCAATGGGGCGTAGACATTATTGGAGAGATTAACCCAAACTCTTCACTGCAACATTGGTATATCCTCACAGCTACGGACTATTTTACACGATGGGTGGAAGCGTCTCCTTTGTGCAAAGTGAATGAGGATGCAGTCATCAATTTCATGCAAGAGAACATCATAACCAGGTTTGGGGTTCCAATTTCTCTTGTTTTTTACAATGCATCTTATTTCTCGTCTTTCAAGTTAACTGAATTTTTTTGTGAAAAAGGAATCAAATTGCATTATTCAGCAAATTATTATCCACAAGGAAATGGGTTAGCAGAATCAACAAATAAAAATTTGATTCGAATTTCAAAGAAAACTGTTATCGAAAGTCAAATAAATTGGCACATATCTCTTCCTAACGCACTATGGGAAGATATGGTTACCCTGACGATTTCCTTAGGATTTTCTCCTTATACTCTAGTCTATGAAAAGGAAACCATATTACCCCCAAACATTATGCTTCCATCCTTACAGTTAGATCAAGCCTCAAGAGGATCCGATAGTGAAGTTTTACAATCACGAATTAATACTCTGTTGAAGCTTGAAGAATCAAGACAAAGGCCAAAGATAGATTCAATCAACATCAAGATATTGTCAAGAGATGGTTCGACAAATGAAAATCTGGTAAGAGGAACTTTGAAGTAGGAGACTTAGTCCTAAAGTGGGATCACCCGCATGATGAAAAGGGAAAACACAAGAAATTTCAACATTTATGGATTGGCCCCTATCAGATTGCTGAGAAGCTTGGCCCCTCAACTTACAAACTTCAATATTTACAAGGACAGGAAGAAAGTATTCCTGTAAATGGCCTCGTTCTCAAACAATATTTTACCTAATATCTAGGAGCACTTTGTACATAAATAAATCCTTTATTTTTCACGATTTTTTCTAGTTTTTTTTCTTTTTTCGGTTTTCTTAGGTTCATAGTTTTTGTTTGCTTATAATAAACCATCTCAATATTTGACGCTTGGAAGTATATGAATCTGAATAATATCAAAGATATTTGAAAGTTAGGAACTGCTTATGGGAAGACATGCATAGTAAAGTTTGATCAATATGAGATTCTTCAGTTGTTTCCTAATTATAGAAAGGGAAACCAACTTCAATCCCACATTTGAGTCATTATAAGCCCTGTAAAATAACTAAGACTCATGAGTTCTGGATTATTATCATGGGGCTCCATCCATTCTCACATTAATATCTGTTTGAGGAAGCCTACCATGATAGACCCACGGAAAGGAAGCAGGTCTGACGGATGTATGACATTCAAAATGATCCCATGTTATAAATCAAAAAGCCAAAAGGCTTATATTGAAGAGTTGAAATTCCCGGATATTTAGTCTCCATCAAAGAAATGATGCTGATGGAATAAACCATCAGATCAAAAGGGATGCATAAACAACCAATATCAGAAAGTTTCTTCTTTGTCCATGAGCATGATGAGCAAACAAATTGATCACTCACACAAAAGGACATTATGGATGGAAGAACCCAGTAAGAAAGCAATCAAGAAAGTCTCAGGAGACAAATTTCATTCATAAAAGAAGCATCAAAAGAATGCTTATAGCATGGGAATGAGGAACAAATGAATACATATGTCTGACTCTTTTACGAACTTGTGGAGTCATATCTAGTGGCAACTAAAAGACAAAAGTAAAATGAATTTCATATTTCAGCCCTGGGAGAGTTATCAAGACCTCTAGTTGTGGTTACCCTACTTCTGAAAAGGTGACGGCTGATGTGATGAACAAAGTTATATCGCTGGATAAGTATGGATTTCTAAAGAGCCTCGAGGAATAGATTGAAATGATTATTGCATACTCAGAATCTAGTACCATGTAGCAGTCCTGATTTCCAAAGATAAATTTTCAAAAGATCTATGTTCACCAGCTAGTCGCCAATTGTTGCTTGCGCAACTTCTTCCCCAAATTTTTTGGTATTTTAGGGCCCCTCCTTCTACTTTGTTTAAAAGGATACTTAGACTAGTTTTTTAACTCGAAGAATTCCACCCTAAACACTTAGTTTTTCTAAGGGATTGAGCAAAATAAGTTTTTTGGATAAGTAAAATGAACAGTTTTTCTCCGATGTATCTGAGGAACTTGGCCAGTTACTCCAATGTATTGGTGGAACTTGTCCAGTTCATATGACATGGTCCGCTGGATCAAAAGATAGTTCTCTTCTCTCGTCGTTTTGATGTAACTCAAGGAATTTTGCCGACACTATCGGGAGAAACTCATGAAATGTCATCGAAACGATTAGAGGAACTTGGCGAATGATCTCGAATGAATGACGAATGTCGAGCTTTCGGGACAACTCAGGATAATCCACCGAAATGGTTTTCATTGAAAATTATCTTGCCAATAAGCTGAGCATCGACACATTTCATCGGAGGAACTCGGCAAGTGTTGTCGAAATGTTTGAAAGGAACTTGGGGAGTTTTGCTGAAACGTTCACGTGACACAACGCAAGAGGAAACGTAACAAGGATGCCACCACGATCGGTGTAACTTGAGAAATGTCACCAAAAATTCAACGTCACTATTTCATTCAAAGCGACCGAGAAATATGTTTCCCTCCAAACAACGTTTTAACTACCAACCATCGCATTAATTAACACCACCGCTGCATTTATGACTAATTTTTTTTGTTTTTTTATAATAATATGGACATGTTTTTTTTTTTTTTTTTCACAAACGTTGTTCAACCACGCTATTCAATCACTGAAGGACGAGTTAGAAGCCCTTATGCTTAGTCACATTCTGTAACCTCTAACCATTTGACAGGTAGGCTCCCCATACCTCATGAACTCTTATTGGTTCAAAGTTGAATTTTTTGAAAGGTCGTAGTTGTAATAGATCCAACTATTGCTACTTTCATTCTTCCTCTTTCCCTATATGTGGTAGAAGTATGGCTGTAATGTGCTCTCATGGGTTTGTGCTTAGGTTTTGTGTTATATATGCAAGGGCCAATATTTTGTCCCTAGTAGACCCATTTGTGTGGGTGTATTTTTAATTGTGCCCTCTCGGTAGTAGGTTGTAGCAGCAACTTGCTGCACACCTGGTTACATAACTGATAAATCATGAGCACCTACGGGGCACAGGGTATTTTAAAACCAGTCGCATAGAAACAACTCATCCATGATATCTATTCATTCTATCCATCTCTGAAGTTTTCTTGTTGCCAGATTCTTTCCTTGGATTTTAAAACCCTTGGTTAAACTAATTCACTAGAAAGATGGCTATTCATTTATGTTTCTTGGGGGAGGAATTAAACATGGGAGAATTTTGAAACTTGGTAGGTCAATGCAAGTCTAAGAACAACCTAGATGGGAACCTGCTTGAAGTAGATGTTGATGCTTTCAGCCTGACTGATTTTTCCTTTCCATAAGGAAGCTTTGTTTTGTAAACTTTCATTTTTTCTCCTCTTTGTGGTTTTATCAAAGTTGCATTTTTCCATTTGTTTTCTTCTTGGGAAACAATTTGAAAAGAAAAATCGTTTTAAGTGTGTTGTTGAGAAATTGTGTTTTTCAAACTATTGTTAGGATTGGTTAAATTGTTGGAGTCAAACCTTACTTACTGGATATAATGATATTACGTAGATTGCTGCTAAACTTTGACCCTTACCTAGTTCCAATTCAATGTGTATGGGAAGAAAACAGTGATGAGAGGAAAGAAGGTTATTCTAGGGAAGTTAGTTGTGAACCAGAAGCCACCTTTATGAAGAAGGGTTTACCACCTGTATACAAGGATTTTAAGAGAGAATATGCCATCTTCAGGCCACCTTTTTACCAGACAATGGACCACCTCCTTACATATCCATTCCATAAATAATAGGTTTTTTCCATCCCAATACCAAGACCTAGTTTCAACTCTCTTTTTAGATCTATCAGTTCGAGAGTCATTATGTCTCGTCCACACTCCAGAGTGCCTTTATACCTCCACTTGTCTTGGGACTTGGATGAGTGAGGAAAAATTGGTAGCAGGTTTATTCTTGGTGTTCTTCTTTCAAAGGAAAGCATGGTATTTCATAATTAGAAGAACCCATTTAACGGGACTACAATGCCATTACTTATGATTGTATATTTGTATACTTTCAATACAATGATGCATTCCTTCGCATAAACTGATTGGCATTTTCATTTTGTATAAGATATCCTTGGTTATTTTTTTAAATCAATTGCATTATTACTAGTTCAATTCACTTCTCATTATGCTCGCGTTCATGTATCACGGGTTCCATTTTTCACCGAGTTGGGTTACCTCACTGAGAAGAGTGTGAAAACAGACTCTGAGACAAAGAATTTCCACAATGACTAAGAAAGGTACTAAGAAGAAGTCAAAGGAAAGTGGGGAAGACTCAGATGTAGAGATTATTCCTAGCACCAGGACAGAAACCATATTAGAAGACACAAAGGAGCTCACAGGAATTTCCCCCGAATTCAAATGGGGGGGACTTTATCAGATAATGAGAGACCGGGAAATCCCTGACACAGGTCTTGAAAAGATGGTTTTATATCAGAACATAAGAAGGTCGGGAATTACTAAAGCTGCCATGTGTCAAGATATTTTTCCTTGTTCAAACGTTATTGGGTGGATTCTACCTCAAACGGATTCCTCCTCAAGGATTATTTCTGATGTTAAAGGGGAGGCATTTGCCTCATTTCATCCATCCCACATACCAACGACTTACAACTTACCTCCAGTACAGATCATGATGACTGAAGACCAGATCAAAGGGATAAAAGTTGATCCCTTGGAGTACGCTAAGAAGATGGTGGTACCCAGAAAACAATTGAGACAAAAGGTGAGCGGGGAATATGAATCTCAGAGCTTAAGGACCCCATTCAAAATTATAGCCTTACTGCTGAACATGTTTTTTGGAAGAGCTGATGGAACTATTTACAAACTAAATTGGGTGCCTTTGATATACTGCATAGTGTTTGAAGACACGGTCTTTAATTGGGAAGATATCATCTCAGATATCCTGTCATCATGTGTCGTAGCCGCACAAGGAGGTTTGACCTAGAGGAGGGAAAAATTATACATGTCTTCTTACCTCATTGACTGTATTTTGACTAGAAACCCGTTTGCTAAGTTAGGGTGCATCTGGAACAAGACTGAGGCTCTAGTCTACGTGGCTTACCAAATCCTCTGGGCCAAAAAATACGCCATCTATTACAAACTCATATGTGAAGATTTCCTTATACCCCTCTACTGGATAATCTTCCGTAAGGAACCAAACTGCTTATATGACAATGTGATGGCAGTCATAAGCGAGTATGGGTACTATTACTTCTCGTGGGAGGGAACATACATTAGAATGTATGGATGTTCTCAAGCTCCATCCCTTTTGCCAATATACGCCACAGACTTTGTAGTCCATACAGAGGCTATCAGGCAAGGATTCTTAAATGGGGTTGGAAGCTTCTTACATGATATGAAGAAAGCAACTTTTCCCCCATTTCCTTTATGTATTGGAGGATATAAATTTTCCAAGGTAAAAGGAACTGAATATTTTGTAAAGGAGCTAGAAACAAACCATTTTGGAGAAAAGAGTTTTGCAAGAAATGACAGTAGAGGGAAGGTCCTTGAACATTGTGTGGCAGTGAAAATTCATTTTTAATATGCAAACTTCTTCAAAAAATACAAAGAAGTGTTCAGCAGAGAAAATAATTTGACTAATTTAAACAAGCATTTTTCTCGGAAAAGTGGTGCCAGCGGTAGCAAAGATGGTAGCACTATGATGGAGACAAAGCTGTAGAAGCAAAAAGAAGAATCTATAAAGTTGTGAAAGGTAAAAACTGAGAAAAGGCTAAAAGAAGAAGCCGATAAGAGGCAAGTAGAAGAGGCCCAAAGGAAACAGGAAGAGGAAAGATTAAGGAAACAGATTGAATAAAGAGCACGAAAATAAGCCGAGGAAGTGGCAGAAGAATTTAAAAGAAAGGAGGAAGAAGATAGGATCATGGAATCTCTAGACAAAGAGGCAGCCGAAAATGAGCTAATGGACCTAGACCCTCTTGGCTCAACAAGTGAAACAATGACCGGTGGTCACATTCCTTTTGGGGAACTCAGTCTCACCCCATTCACCCCATCGAAGAAACACATTATGGCTCACTTGGACACTATTATATTTGAGAAAACAAGAAATATCATCATGAGGAGGTCTAAAAAAATATTAAAAATGGGTACACTAGTTGACGTGGTTACCGTCATAGAGAATACTATAATGGAGGGTACCCATAAGGACCCAAAATCCATGGCTTCAGTGAACATAGTAGCTGCACAGGCCGGCGCTGATAATGTTGATAGATTGATAGATGATGTATACAGAAACAAAGAAAAGATGCTCAAATTAAAGGATAATCTGGTAAAAATGCAAGTAGAAGGTATAGAGTTAAAGAGGAAGCATGATGCCATTCTCTCAGAAAAAGAGAGACTACTTAATGAATACCAGATTATGGAAACATAAAAGGAGGCACTGAATGTACAGTTGGTGAATATGGAAGTTTGAAGCCCGAATCTCTCAACTAGAATCAAGAGAGATAGTTGCGAACCAACAGATCGAAGAGTTGAAAACTCGGGTGGGAGAATTAGTTGAACGAAGGAATCTTTGATGAAACAACTGGAGCTAGCTAACAAGAAAAGGAAATACGCTACTCCTTTATGTGTCAAGCCTACAAAATTTAAGAACATATGCATCATTTTCAGGTGATCCTCACAGGATAAATTTACAAGGTGAGGTTAATTATGGCAAGACTGAAGGTAATCGCAACAGAATCATTGGCTTTCAGGAAAAGACTGTTGGAAGTAGCAGAGAAGGTCAAAAGTCAAATGACATGGAGGGAGGCTAATTTCATTTCTCGTATACAAAATCTCTAAATTCCATTTTCTTTTTCTTACTTTTGATAACATAAGTTATAATTACATTATTTGTAACATCAATATCCACCAATCCCTGGATGTGGGTGAGGTTAGAAGAGGCAATGATGTGGCTGATAGGACGCATGTAATGTATGGGATTACACATGCTGCAAGTGTGGCTTTATAAAGGAAGGTGGTAAGGTGGGTTTCCTGGTGTGCTTGTGCAGGTAGACAATCTACCAAGTTGGTAAGGGTATGATAATAGGGAAAAACAATATTATTTCCATAGATGGAGGTATGATAATTAGGCGGTTGAGTATGAGGGAAATTAGGGAAATTGGTGTGGCAAGTTATGGATTTTTGGGTCTGGATTGGAATCTCCCTCCTGCATAGCTTCCACATCCTTTATCCAGTGTGGGTTTAGTTATGAGTGTCGAAGGGGGGCCTCTATTTTCTTTGTGAGCAGTGGTGCTACCCTCCTATTTAGATTTGAGGATGGTCTTGGTGTGTTTTTCGGCTATAATATGGAACCAATGGGTGCATTAGGGGGCTCAGAGAATGGAACGAAGTGGTGGGTGAGGTGTGTGCAGAACAGGGTTGCGCAGGTGGCATGGCATTATCACACTTCCATTCCCCAATCAATTTGAGCAGACCTAGAAGTAATGGAAGAATGGAAGATGGGGTTTCGTATGAGGTCCTAGAGAATTCTCGTTCATTAGGTTATGTGGTTCTATATAATTGGATAAAATAACTTGGATCCACAAGGGCTCAGTAGTGCATGTATGAAAAAACTATCATATTGTATTGGGTGATTAAAGGTCTTTTGATTTGAGTCCTACTAGAAAGAGAGGAGAAGCATGGGGTGGAAAAGTTCAAGTGGCGTTTTGGAAGGAGTTGTATTCTGACACTTGCCTCCTGCATATGAAAATTGATGTGGTGGGGGAAGAGATCATCTCCCCTATCTCCTGTATATGGGTCAGTTCATTATTTCTCCTATGGTGGTGTCAAAGGATGACAGGAAGATGGATTGTGATTTGGGTGGTGATGGAGGTGCTCCTTCATTCACAAAGTAACAAATGTTTTCATGGTCCCGTGGGAAGTCTTTTTATTTGGTAGGTCCATGTTTATGGTTAATACTTGTTCGGTTTAGTCTCGTTTATTTGGGTGAGTTTTTTGTTTGTTGGAAAAGGGATATATATTTGGTTTACTAGTCACTTTGTGTTTTATACTTGGTCTGGATTTTATGCGTTGTTCTATTTTACTAGTTCTCTAGGCATGGATGAGTAGATGGAGGGATGTATCCCATATTTTCTCTTTCAGGGGAGGGGCCCTAGGGAGTAATTTGTGCTATGTTCTCATATAGTTTTTCTGAATCTTTAGGCTTGTAGGAAGAAATATGAAAGGAACTCTTTTGTAGTTTTTTTGTAAATAATTAGTCTATGACTTCTTATTTACAACAAAAAAACATCAATATCCACCGGGGTTTCAATTATATATGGTGTTCACTATGTTTCTTTGGATTAAGGAATTTTCCTTTTAAGCTCTCTGTAGTATATTACTTACTATATCAAAACAATGCTAAGAAATGTTGGGTGTTTGTATCTATTCACCCATTGTATCCAAGATGTTTCACAAAATTATTATTGTGTTTAGAAAGGACCTCATCCATCATGGATTATCTTCTAGCTTTTACAAATTTTGCCAAATTCTTCAGTGCCTTTATGGTTTCCTTATAATGCAATGATCTACACTTTGTGATAAAACTAGAGATATGTTTGTGGAAATAAACTCAAAGTTCAAAGATAAATTTATATAAATAAACAAATAAACTCAAACCATTCCCATTATGTTTGAGAGGAAGATAGATATTCCTTTTGTTTTCTAGTCTGGAGATTCCCATTCCTTTATTCATTCTCTTTGTCATTCATTCAGTTGTTTTTGTACTTCAATTAAATAATCATTACCATTTGCATATCAACAATGATTTTAATCAAGAGTATCTCATTGGTTCATGTTTGCAATTACTTATGATCAATCCCAATATTTAGCCACTTTTTGGAAATGAAATGTTTCATTCTCTAAGTGAGCAAGTGTCATATGCAGTTAGCGTAGACAGAGACTACTTTCCCTAAATGTTTAAAACATGGGATTATAAGGTATACTAATTTCCTCTTTTTTGTAGTATCTCCTTTCTTAGAATACTCAACCTTAGTAATAACATTTTCATTTATCACATTCCCTATGAATAGGGGTATTTGTTTCGCTTAAGGAAGCTTTAATTGTATACTAATAATATCCAAGATTCTATTATGCCCACTCTTGGTGGTTGTCGTAGTTTATTGATATTCTTTATGAGAACTAACAATATGAGTCACATGAAGAATTCCTGAAGAACTATGCATTCTACCCAATTTATAATTCATTGGATTAGGAAGAAACAATTTGAAGGGTACAATCCTGAACTACTTGGGAAACATATACTCTCTTGAGGACATAGATTTAAAATACAACCACCATTGTGAGAGTTCTCCTTATGAGTTGGACATACCAATCCATGTGAAAATAATATCTCTTCACGCTAACCATCTCCAAGGACAAATTCTACTATCCTTATACTCTCACTACACCAATCTTATAACAATGTATGCCACTATGAACTAGTTAGCTAGTCACATTCTGTTAGAGTTGTGCAACAAAAGCACCCCATTGACAGAAATCTATATTTCTCTTAATTGATTGAGTGGAAATATTTCCTGCTCTTTTATAAATTTTATGAACCTTCAATTCATCGCCATGGGGGGTAACAAAATCAATGAAATAGTGTTGATCAAAACGAGTAAGATAATTTAGCTTTAGGAACTTTTGGTAGGATAGAATCAATTGGTTAGTGGTAGTACCATGAGATTTTCTTTCTATGCTTACAAATTGTTGCAAATTAGGCTTAAGATACTTCTCCTATAATAATTTCTACGAACGTTTTCCCTTTTCTATAGACCGCCTCTCTACAAATATGTACTCCATAGTCTTGGGAATAAATTGATTAAGAAGACAAATACCTCCACATATTGGAAGCCTCACTAGTTTATCATTGTTTTCTTTTGAAAGAAAATATTTCATAATGGAAGTCTCCTCTTCACTTAAAATGATTCAAAACATGGAAAAGTTATATGGGTGTTCCCAAGAAGATGGGTAACACTTTTTGGCCAAAAGTGATGGTAAAAATTCGATTTTTTACTCATTTATTAAATTGAATCTCTCAAAACTCATATATTCTTTTTGAATTCCGACATGTAAGGAAAAAAACTGTTATAATCTCATAACCATTTGAGCAGTGGGGCGTAGACATTATTGGAGAGATTAACCCAAACTCTTCACTGCAACATTGGTATATCCTCACAGCTATGGACTATTTTACACGATGGGTGGAAGCGTCTCCTTTGCACAAAGTGAATGAGGATGCAGTCATCAATTTCATGCAAGAGAACATCATAACCAGGTTTGGGGTTCCAATTTCTCTTGTTTTTTACAATGCATCTTATTTCTCATCTTTCAAGTTAACTGAATTTTTTTGTGAAAAAGGAATCAAATTGCATTATTCAACAAATTATTATCCACAAGGAAATGGGTTAGCAGAATCAACAAATAAAAATCTGATTCGAATTTTAAAGAAAATTGTTATCAAGAGTCAAATAAATTGGCACATATCTCTTCCTAATGCACTATGGGAAGATATGGTTACCCTGACGATTTCCTTAGGATTTTCTCCTTATACTCTAGTCTATGAAAAGGAAACCATATTACCCCCAAACATTATGCTTCCCTCCTTGCAGTTAGCTCAAGCCTCAAGAGGATCCGATAGTGAAATTTTACAATCACGAATTAATACTCTGTTGAAGCTTGAAGAATCAAGACAAAGGCCAAAGATAGATTCAATCAACATCAGGATATTGTCAAGAGATGGTTCGACAAATGAAAATTTGCTAAGAGGAACTTTGAAGTAGGAGACTTAGTCCTAAAGTGGGATCACCCGCATGATGAAAAGGGAAAACACACGAAATTTCAACATTTATGGATTGGCCCCTATCAGATTGCTGAGAAGCTTGGCCCCTCAACTCACAGACTTCAAGATTTACAAGGACAGGAAGAAAGTATTCCTGTAAATGGCCTCGTTCTCAAACAATATTTTACCTAATATCTAGGAGCACTTTGTACATAAATAAATCCTTTATTTTTCACGATTTTTTCTATTTTTTTTTCTTTTTTCGGTTTTCCTAGGTTCATAGTTTTTGTTTGCTTATAATAAACCATGTCAATATTTGACACTTGGAAGTATATGAATCTGAATAATCTCAAAGATATTTGAAAGTTAGGAACTGCTTATGGGAATACATGCATAGTAAAGTTTGATCAATATGAGATTCTTTAGATGTTTCCTAATTATGGAAAGGGAAACCAACTTCAATCCCACATTTGAGTCATTATAAACCCTGTAAAATAACTACGACTCATTAGTTCTGGATTACTATCCTGGGGCTCCATCCATTCTCAAATTAATATCTGTTTGAGGAAGCCTACCATGATAGACCCACGGAAAGGAAGCAGGTCTGATGGATGTATGACATTCAAAATGATCCCATGTTATAAATCAAAAATCCAAAAGGCTTATATTGAAGAGTTGAAATTCCTGGATATTTAGTCTCCATAAAAGAAATGATGTTGATGGAATAAACCATCAGATCAAATGGGATGCATAAACAACCAATATCAAAAAGTTTCTTCTTTGTCCATGAGCATGATGAGCAAACAAATTGATCACTCACACAAAAGGACATTATGGATGGAAGAACCCAGTAAAGAAAGCAATCAAGGAAGTCTCAGGAGACAAATTTCATTCATAAAAGAAGCATCAAAAGAATTCTTATAGCATGGGAATGAGGAACAAATGAATACATTTGTCTGACTCTTTTACGATCCTGTGGAGTCATATCTAGTGGCAACTAAAAGACGAAAGTAAAATGAATTTCATATTTCATCCTTGGGAGAGTTATCAAGACCTCTAGTTGTGGTTACCCTACTCTTGAAAAGGTGATGACCAATGTGATGAACAAAGGTATATCCCTGGATAAGTATGGATTTCTAAAGAGCCTCGGGGAATAGATTGAAATGATTATTGCATACTCAGAATCTAGTACCATGTAGCAGTCCTGATTTCCAAAGATAAATTTTCCAGAGATCTGTGTGCACCAGCTAGTCGCCAATTGTTGCTCATGCAACTTCTTCCCCAATTTTTTTGGTATTTTAGGGCCCCTCCTTCTACTTTGTTTAAAAGGATACTTAGACTAGTTTTCTAACTCGAAGAATCCCACCCTAAACACTTTGTTTTTCTAAGGGATTGAGCAAAAGAAGTTTTTTGGATAAGTAAAACGAACAGTTTTTCTTCGACGTATCTGAGGAACTTGGCCAGTTGCTCCAATGTATCGGTGGAACTTGTCTAGTTCATCCAACATGGTCTACTAGATCAAAAGATAGTTTTCTTCTTTTGTCGTTTCGACATAACTCAAGGAATGTTGCCGAAACTGTCGGGAGGAACTCATGAAATGTCATCGAAATGGTCAGAGGAACTTGGCGAATGATCTATAATGAATGATGAATGTTGAGCTTTCGGTACAACTCAGGATAATCCACCGAAATGGTTGTCATTGAAAATTATCTTGCCAAGAAGCTGAGCATCGGCACATTTCATCGGAGGAACTCGGCAAGTGTTGTCGAAATGTTCGAAAGGAACTTGGGGAATTCTGCTGAAACGTTCACATGACACAACGCAAGAGGAAACATAACAAGGACGCCATCATAATTGGTGTAAATTGAGAAATGTCACCAAAAATTCGGCGTCACTATTTCATTAAAAGCGACCAAGAAATATGTTTCTCTCCAAACAACGTTTTAACTGCCAACCACCGCATTAATTGACACCACCACTGCATTTATGACTAATTTTTTTTTGTTTTTTTTCTATTAATATGGACGTATTTTTTTTTAGTTTTTTATCACAAACATCATTCGAACACGCTAGTCAATCGTTGAAGGACGAGCTAGAAGCCCTTATGCTTAGTCACATTCCGTAACCTCTAACCATTTAACAGGTAGGCTCCCCATACCTCATGAACTCTTATTGGTTCAAAGTTGAATTTTTTGAAAGGTCGTAGTTATAATAGATCCAATTATTGCTACTTTCATTCTTCCTCTTTCCCTATCTTTATATTCCCTATATGTGGTAGACGTATGCCCGTAATGTGCTCTCATGGGTTTGTGCTTAGGTTTTGTGTTATATATGCAAGGGCCAATATTTTGTCCCTAGTAGACCCATTCGTGTGGGTGTATTTTTAATTGTGCCCTCTTGGTAGTAGGTTGTAGCAGCAACTTGCTGTACACCTGGTTACATAACTGATAAAGCATGAGCACCTACGGGACATAGGGTATTTTAAAACCAGTCGCATAGAAACAACCCATCCATGATATCTATTCATTCTATCCATCTCTGAAGTTTTCTCATGGCCAAGATTCTTTCCTTAGATTTTAAAACCCTTGGTTAAACTAATTCACTAGAAATACGGTTATTCATTTATGTTTCTTGGGGGAGGAATTAAACATGGGAGCATTTTGAACCTTGGTAGGTCAATGCAAGTCTAAGAACAACCTAGACGGGAACCCGCTTGAAGTAGATTTTGATGCTTTCAGTCTGACTGATTTTTCCTTTCCATAAGGAAGCTTTGTTTTGTAAACTTTCATTTTTTCTCCTCTTTGTGGTTTTATCAAAGTTGCGATTTGCCATTTGTTTTCTTCTTGGGAAACAATTTGAAAAGAAAAATCATTTTAAGTGTGCTGTTGAGAAATTGTGTTTTTCAAACTATTGCTAGGATAGGTTAAATTATTGGAGTCAAACCTTACTTAATTGATATAATGATATTACGTAGATTACCACTAAACTTTGACCCTTACCTAGTTCCAATTCAATGTGTATGGGAAGAAAACAATGATGAGAGGAAAGAAGGTTATTCTAGGGAAGTTAGTTGTGAACCAGAAGCCACCTTTATGAAGAAGGATTTACCACCTGTATACAAGGATTTTAAGAGAGAATCTGCCATCTTCAGGCCACCTTTTTACCAAACAATGGACCACCTCCTTACATATCCATTCCATAAATAATAGGTTTTTTCCATCCCAAGACCAAGACCCGGTTTCAATTCTCTTTTTAGATCTATCAGTTCGAGAGTCATTATGTCTCGTCCACACTCCAAAGTTCCTTTATACCTCCACTTGTCTTGGGACTTGGGTGAGTGAGGAAAAACTGGTAGCAGGTTTATTCTTGGTGTTCTTCTTTCAAAGGAAAGAATGGTATTTCATAATTAGAAGAACCCATTAGATAGGACTACAATGCCATTACTTATGATTGTATATTTTTATACTTTCAATACAATGATGCATTCCTTCACATAAACTGATTGGCATTACTTTTGGCATTGGCATTGTCATAAACTGATTGTATATTACTAGTTCAATTCACTTCTCATTATGCTCGCGTTCATGTATCACGGGTTCCATTTTTCGTCGAGTTGGGTTACCTCACTGAGAAGAGTGTGAAAACAGACTCTGAGACAAATAATTTCCACAATGACTAAGAAAGGTTCCAAGAAGAATTCAAAGGAAAGTGGGGAAGACTCAGATGTAGAGATTATTTTTGGCACCAGGACAGAAACCGTATTAGAAGACACAAAGGAGCTCACAGGAGTTTCCCCCGAATTCAAATGGGTGGGACTTTATCAGATGATGAGAGACCAGGAAATCCCTGACACAGGTCTCGAGGAGATGGTTTTATATCAGAACATAAGAAGGCCAAGCATTACTAAAGCTGCCATGTGTCAAGAGATTTTTCCTTGTTCAAACGTTATTGGGTGGATTCTACCTCAAACGGATTCCTCCTCGAGGATTATTTCTGATGTTAAAGGTTAGGCATTTGCCTCATTTCATCCAGCCCACATACCAACGTATTACAACTTACCTTCGGTATAGATCATGATGACTGAAGACCGAATCAAAGGGATATAATTTGATCCCTTGGAGTACGCTAAGAAGATGGTGGTACCCAGAAAATAATTGAGACAAAAGGCGAGCGGGGAATATGAATCTCAGATCTTAAGGACCCCATTCAGAATGACAGCCTTACTACTGAACATGTTTTTTGGAAGAGTTGATGGAACTATTTACAAACTAAATTGGGTGCCTTTGATATACTACATAGTGTTTGAAGACACGGTCTTTAATTGGGAAGATATCATCTCAGATATCCTATCATCATGTGTCGTGGCCACACAGGGAGGTTTGACCTAGAGGAGGGAAAAATTATACATGTCTTCTTACCTCATTGACTGTATTTTGACTAGAAACCCATTTGCTAAGTTAGGGTGCATCTGGAACAAGACTGAGGCTCTAGTCTACATGGCTTACCAAATCCTTTGGGCCAAAAAATATGCCATCTATTACAAACTCATATGCAAAGAGTTCCGTATACCCCTCTACTCGATAATCTTCCTTAAGGAACCAAACTGCTTATATGACAATGTGATGGCAATCATAAGCAAGTATGGGTACTATTACTTCTCGCGGGAGGGAACATACATTAGAATGTATGGATGTTCCCGAGCTCCATCCCTTTTGCCAAGATACGCCACAGATTTTGTAGTCCACAAAGAGGCTGTCAGGAAAGGATTCTTAAATGGGGTTGGCAGCTTCTTACATGATATGAAGAAAGAAACTTTTCCCCCATTTCCTTTATGTATTGGAGGATATAAATTTTCCAAGGTAAAAGGAACCGAATATTTTGTAAAGGAGCTGAAAACATACCATTTTCAAGAAAAGAGTTTTGCAAGAAATGACAGTAGAGGGAAGGTCTTTGAACATTGTGTGGAAGTGAAAATTCATTTTGAATATGTAGACTTCTTCAACAAATACGAAGAAATGTTCAGCAGAGAAACTAATTTGACTAATTTAAACAAGCATTTTTCTCGGAAAAGTGGTGCCAGCGGTAGCAAAGATGGTAGCACTATGATGGAGACAAAGCTGCAGAAACAAAAAGAAGAAGCTATAAAGTTGCTAAAGGTAAAAACTGAGAAAATGCTAAAAGAAGAAGTCGGTAAGAGGCAAGCAGAAGAGGCCCAAAGGAAACAGGAAGAGGAAAGATTAAGGAAAGAGATTGAATAAAGACCACGAAAAGAAGCCGAGGAAGTGGTGGAAGAATTTAAAAGAAATGAGGAAGAAGATAGGATCAGGGAATCTCTAGACAAAGAGGCAGCCCAAAATGAGCTAATGGACCTAGACCCTCTTGGCTCAACAAGTGAAACAATGACCGATGGTCACATTCCTTTTGGGGAACTCAGTCTCACCCCATTCACCCCATCGAAGAAACAGATTATGGCTCACTTAAACACTATTATATTTGAGAAAACAAGAAATATCATCATGAGGAGGTCTGAAAAAATATTACAAATGGGTACACAAGTTGACATGGTTACCGTCACAGAGAATACTATAATGGAGGGTACCCATAAGGACCCAAAATCCATGGCTTCAGTGAACATAGCAGCTACACAGGCCGAAGCTGATAATGTTGATAGGTTGATAGATGATATATACATAAACAAAGAAAAGATGCTCAAATTAAAGGATAATCTGGTAAAAATGCAAGGAGATGGTATAGAGTTAAAGAGGAAGCATGATGCCATTCTCTCAGAAAAAGAGAGACTACTGAATGAATACTAGATTATGGAAACATAAAAGGAGGCATTGAATGTACAGTTGGTGATTATGGAATTTTGAAGCCCGAATCTCTCAACTAGAATCAGGAGAGATAACTGCGAACCAACATATCGAAGAGTTGAAAAATCGGGTGGGAGACTTAGTTGAGCGAAAGGAATATTTGATGAAACAATTGGAGCTAGTTGACAAGATAAGGAAAGACATTACTCCTTTATGTGTCAAGCCTACAAAATTTAAGAACATATGCATCGTTTTCAAGTGATCCTCACAGGATAAATTTACAAGGTGAGGTTAATGATGGCAAGACTAAAGGTAATCGCAACAGAATCACTGGCTTTCAGGAAAAGACTGTTGGAAGTAGCAGAGAAGGTCAAAAGTCAAATGACATGGAGGGAGGATAATTTCATTTCTCGTATACAAACTCTCTAAATTCCATTTCCTTTTTCTTACTTTTGATAACATAAGTTATAATTACATTATTTGTAACATCAATATCCACCAATCCCTAGATGTGGGTGAGGTTAGAAGAGGCAACGATGTGGCGGATAGGACGCATGTAATGTATGGGATTACACATGCTGCAAGTGCGGCTTTATAAAGGAAGGTGGTAAGGTGGGTTTCCTAGTGTGCTTGCGCATGGAGACAATCTACCAAGTTGGTAAGGGTATGATAATAGGGAAAAACAATATTATTTCCATAGATGGAGGTATGATAATTAAGAGGTCGAGGATGAGGGAAATTATGGAAAATGGTGTGGAAAGTTATGTATTTTTGGGTTTGGATTGGAATCTCCTTCCTGTGTAGCTTCCACATCCTTTATCCAGTGTGGGTTTAGTTATAAGCGTTGAAGGGGGATCTCTATTTTGTTTGTGAGCAGTGGTGCTACCCTCCTGTTTAGATTTGAGGATGGTCTTGGTGAGCTTGGTGTGTTTGTCGGCTATAATATGGAACCAATGGGTGCATTAGGGTGCTCAGAGAATGGAAGGAAGTGATGGGTGAGGTGTGTGTAGAACAGGGTTGCACAGGTGGCATGGCATTATCACACTTCCATTCCCCAATCAATTTGAGCAGACCTAGAAGTAATGGAAGATGGGGTTTGGTACGAGGTCCTAGAGAATTCTCGTTCATTATATTATGTGGTTCTAGATAATTGGATAAAAGACCTTGGATCCACGAGGGCTCGATAGTGTATGTATGAAAAAACTATCACATTGTATTGGGTGATTATAGGTCTTTTGAGTTGAGTTCTGCTAGAAAGAGAGGAGAAGCATGGGGTGGAAACGTTCAAGTGGCATTTTGGAAGGAGTTGTATTCTAACACTTGCCTCCTGCATATGGAAATTGATGCGGTGGGGGAAGAGATCATCTCCCCTATCTCCCGTATATGGGTCAGATCATTCTTTCTCCTATGGTGGTGTCGAAGGATGACGGGAAGATGGATTGTGATTTGGGTGGCGATGGAGGAGCTCCTTCATTCACAAAGTAACAAATGTTTTCATGGTCCTGTGGGAAGTCTTTTGATTTGGTAGGTCCATGTTTATGGTTAATACTTGTTTGGTTTAGTATCGTTTATTTGGGTGAGGTTTTTGTTTGTTGGAAAAGGGATATATATCTGGTTTACTAGTCACTTTGTGTTTTATACTCGGTTTGGATTTTATGCATTGTTCTATTTTACTAGTTCTCTAGGCATGGATGAGTTGATGGAGGGATGTATCCCCTATTTTCTCTTTCGGGGGAGGGGCCCTAGGGAGTAATTTGTGCTATGTTCTCATATTGTTTTTCTAAACCTTTAGGCTGGTAGCAAGAAAGATGAAAGGAACTCTTTTGTAGTTTTTTTGTAAATAAGTAGTCTATGACTTCTTATTTACAACAAAAAAACATCAATATCTACCGGGGTTTCACTTTCTTCACTATGAAAACATGATGATGCACAATTCAATAGGTACTAATCACTTATACCATTTTACTAAGAAGGAAATAAGCTTATGCACTTTTCTCTTCTATATTATTGAGAAATATATAAAAATAATTTTCTTACAACAAGGTAATCTAATTCTTTTAGTCTATGTACATCAATGGAAAACTGATATATAAAAAATGAAAAATTCATAAAGTAATTTACTTTAAAAAACAAAAATCGTTAAAACTATTTCTCCTAAAAGACATTGGAAAATCTTTTGAAAAGAAGTGTTAAATTATACAATTTGACGTCACACTAATTATATATTAAAAACAGGTAATACAAATTATTGGACCAAGTAGTGAGGTGCTCTAGAGCCCAGTATAGAGGAGATGTTGTCACTTAATGTATTGTAATGTAATGTAACATTATGTTACCAGAAATAAAAAGTAATTAAAAAAATTCATGTCAACTCATAAAATATAATAAAAACCAAACAAAAATTAATTAAAAAAATATATTCCAACTCATTAAATAAAAATTTCAAACCTAATAAAAAGTTATTAAAAAATTCCATGTTTGCTCATAAAATAATAAAAGAAAAACCGACATAGTAAAATATTGTAATTTTGTTGTAAATATGGATGGTTCATCATTACACAGTAGATCTAATGGTGAATTGAATTAAAGAGTTGTGTCAATTTTCCTTGATTCGAAAGTGCATACCAATCCTAATATGATTTGAAGAATTCATGGGGTGAAATCTTGTTATATTTTCTTAAGATGATAGCAGTATATGTTGATTGCATTCATCAATAGGATCACTAGAATATAGGCAAAGCACAGAACAATAACACAAGTATTTTTCACCTGGGAAACCCAAATGGGAGAAAACCCAGCAACCTTTGTCTAGAGATAATAATTCAGAGATCGGAGTACATTGAAGAAGAAAGAGAAAAATATGGAAAAGCTTTCCAAATATAGAAACCCTGGAAACAATATTCTTCTACAGTATATGTGAACTTCTCTCTCGCCTAGAAAACTATGAACTTCTTTGAGCTATTGTGTTGCTGCTATATGAAATAATGAGGAGGGGCACCTCCTATTTATACTATTTTCCCATTATGAATTTAACTGGGGCTGAATTCACTTGGGGGAGCAATATAATTTTATATTTTATAATTTTATTTTATTTATTTTCTTGCTAGATTTTCACCCCAAGGTTTATATTGTTCTTTCTAGGGTTAGTATGAATAATTACAACAAGTTCAACTCTCGAAAGAGGACAATACAAGTACAATAAGAATAGGTTCTGAAGTTGCAAAAACTCCAACACTCCCTCTCAACAAGGAAGGTATTCTTCGGTATTCATCAGCATCACGATCATCTGGGTTTCATTTGTACATCTATATTGTCTATACCATCTCTAAACGTATTGAAGGTTGTCTTTATGAATTTGTTCTATTAGGATGTCTAAGAGAAAATATTTTGCTACATGCCTGTCTCTACTGCCAATGGGAAACTTACATACCGGGATAGAGAATCTTGGACAAGCAAATCTATATGACCATCTACTAAATGTTCGTCTCATCTGCCGATGGGGTACTCCCATACCTGGATGATAACCTGAATGAGTAAATGTGCATGACCATCTACTACTTGTTCATCTCATCTATCGATGGGGTACTCCCATGCTCGGATGAGAACCTGAACGAGTAGAGGTACATGTGCAACCAAACGACCATATGCTACCTGTCCAACTCATTTGTCGATGGGATTTCTCCCATACCTGGCTGAGCATATGGACCAGTAGAGGCACCTGTGTGAAGTTGACCATCTAATACTTGTTTGTCTCATCTGCCAATGGGATTTCTCCCAAACCTGGATGAGAACCTAGATGTGAAGAGGTACCTAGGAAAAGGTATGGTAAGTGTCTCTCAGTCATCTCTCCCTCTCAAGGAGGTATACATTCTCTTCTACTCCAAGTCTTCCACGAAATTAATCAAATTTCACCCTGGGAAGAGGCTTGGTGAGAACATCTACAGTCTGGTCATTTGTCAGAATATGCTGTAGCTCGACCGCACCTTTTTGCACCATATCACGTATGATGTGATATTGAATCTCTATGTGCTTTGACTTGTCATCAAATACAAGATTCATTGACATCTGCACACAAATATAGTTATCACAGTGAATCACAATTGGCTCTAGAATCTGTCCAAACAATCTTGCAAGACATTTACAAAGCCAAACTTCTTCTTAGGCTGTTGAAATAGAAATGATATACTCAGCCTCTGTAGTACTAAGAGCTACTGAGTTCTTCTTCCTACCGCGTCAAGAAATTACTGTAGAACCCAGACTAAAACAATATCCTGAAGTGCTCTTCTTATCTGTAGTGGATTTGGCCCAATCTGAGTCTATAAACCCTTGCAATTTCAAGTCACATTGTGAATCATATCGTAGATCATATCCCACAATGCCATGTAAGTATCTGAGCACATGTTTTGGAACAATCCAGTAAATCTGCCTCGATTCGCACATGAACTGACTAAGAGCATTCATAACAAAATAATTATCTGGGTTGGTGTTCGTCAGATACATCAAGGTCCCATTCAATTGGCGATATATACTGGGATAGATCAAATTTGAATTTGAAGTAGAATCTCTCAGCTTCTTCAAATTTGTATCCCTCGGAGTATCTATGTGCTTCGAGTCCAACATTCTGAATCTCTTCATCATATTCATGGTGTATTTTCCTTGACTTAGGAAAATATTCTTCTGCCTTTATCATACTTCTAATCCCAAGAAGTAATGCATCAACAATGTCATTGAGTAAGGTTGTCTTGACATCCATCTAATACAACTTCCATCCCATAGTTGAAGTAATAGCAATAATTGATCTGATGGAAGTGTGTCAACCCATAGGAGCAAATGTCTCATCATAATCGACTCCCTGTTTATGAGAGAAACATCTGCAAACAATATGGCCTTCTATTAATAAATGCTCCCATATGCTCCATGCGAAGTTTCTACAAAATATGTCGTTCCCATCTAGGTCTTTTTCGGCTTACTGCCATATCTATGGGAGCATCATCTAGCTTGATTGGATCAATGGGACTGATTGGTTTATTCATTTCTTTAGAATCCCTCTTAATGTTTGGAGGGGGATATGATCTCATCTCTTCATTATCATCGATCTCCATATCTTATCCTCCTCCTTTTCGGATAGACATTTCTTCTTCAAAGGTTGCATCCTTCCCGACTTCGATTTGAATCGATCCCAAGATGTATATTTGGTAATCCTTTGAATACTTGTGATATCCCATGAATGTTTCGTTCTTGCCTGAAAGTTCTAACTTGGGCACGTGAATGTAGTCTGGAAAGTAATTATCCATCCTGGTGACGACCAGGT
The DNA here is from genome assembly GCA_001517045.1 of Pseudotsuga menziesii. Taxonomy (NCBI): domain Eukaryota; kingdom Viridiplantae; phylum Streptophyta; class Pinopsida; order Pinales; family Pinaceae; genus Pseudotsuga; species Pseudotsuga menziesii. The sequence goes on from LPNX010615896.1 coordinate 106,094, forward strand.
TCATCAAGGATCCTTCAATTTTCTTGTTCGAGTAATGACAACAGTGTCATCAGGTTTCAATCATATGTAATAGACTAGAATCCTTGTCTTTGAGGGATAACTCTCTCTGTCTCTCAGAAGTAGGTTGAGTAAATCATGTTTAAGCTACAAATAGACCGACATTCGTAGAAGCTTTCCGCTTTTGATCACCAAATCTCTGCATGAGATTATTCTGGGTTTGAGAGTCATAATACATGCTTATAGAGGCTTTCTGCTTCTATTCCATCCGTATATCAATGGGATCACTTGTTGTTGTAGATCATGGCATTCCCTACAAGTCAAATCCCATTGAATGGTTAGCAATATTTCATAATCAATGTATTAACAAAATAAAGTAGGCAACCTTTTAGTCAAAGCTTCGACACAACACATGTAAGGCCATTGTCTGGATGCTTATGGTATACATTATATTATACTATTAAGAGTGTGTACTACTCCATTATGTTATAAAGGAGTCATCAGCCTAGATGGGTTGTGTAGAATGACAAGATATTTAACTACCTAAATTTAGAAATGTAGATCTGTGTAAAACATATTTAAAAAACAACCAGATCTAATCCACTTAGAGCATGTAAAATTAAATACTTATCTTTTCTAGTTTTGTGGGTGGGATCCCATTGTTAGAGTCCATTGATATTCATATGCTTGCTTGACGATCATCACAGTCTGGATCTTCATCTCATTTATTAGAAGAAGAACTACAAACGATCATCCTTCCTTGCCTCCTTGTGAGGAGGGTATTCTCCTACATCAACAGTTGAAGCTTCATGCTTCATTTTCATTGAAGTTCGACAGCTACTGGCATAATGACCGTATTTCTTGCAATTGTAGCACTGTTTCTGAGACAAATCCTTATTGTCTTGTTTCTTTCGATATGGGGGAGGACATGATCTCTTATCTTGATGCTTGTGAATGTATGGGTTCCTTCCCCTTCCCTTTCCTTTCTTGGCATCAGATACGAACGCTTGATTTTCCTCAGGTTGAGTGCCATGAAGTCTTTGGCGTGTTGTGATTCTCATTTCTTCCTGAGTGCATTCTGCCCATAGCTTATCAAATTTTGGCAACTTGGTTTGACCACTTATAGTTTGGATGAAAGACTCCCAAGATGGTGGGAGACCCTTTAAGGTGGTCATAACGAGATCCTTTTCTTCAAGGTTGTCTCCACTGTACTTTAGCTTGTCCTGGAGCTCGACGATCCTCATAAAATATGAGGAAATATTCTTAGACTTCGTCATCTTCATATTCAATAGTTGATTCCTCAATGTGAGAGTCACATTGATGCTAATGTGTTCAAATAGCTTCTTTAGGGTTTTGAAAACCCTCGTCATCGTCGTATTTTCTGAGATCAGAGGAACCAAGAGGTCTCTAGCTAAGTCTACCAAAATCCTTCTTCCTCCAGCGAGGTTTGTCTTCTTCGACTTCTAGTTTTGGGACGTTTTCTTTTACAACCTGTAATATGTCATTTTATTCTAGTAGAAGAAGAACCCTAGACTTCCAGGGGGTTGGAAGCCCCTTCCAGGTGATCTTCGACCTTCATATTGATCATCTTGACTACATATTTGGATCTAAAACCCTAGCAGAGACTAGGTCAAAACTGAATTTAATAGCAAAATGCATCCAATATGAATTTATCCCTCCGTATGTTTTATGCTTGAATTTATCGTTACTTTTTTTATTTCTTGATCCTTCTTGGCACGTAAATGTTACGTTTGAATTTAATAGCAAAATGCATCCAATAAAAATGAAATATTATTTTTAATTGGATTTTTTATTTAAAATATTGGTGAAGAAAGTAAGTCTAATAAAAATAGAATATTATTTTTAAATGGATTTTTTTTTATTTAAAATATAAATAAAGAAAGTAAGTCTAATTAAAATTATTGAAATATTAGAATTTTAAATAAATTATTATTATTATTTTAATTTATCTATTTATATAGAAATTCAAAGTATGATTTTATTTAATACTATGTTTTATATACGAAATATAAAATTAATTAATATTTTATTTTATAGATTTTTTATAAACTAAAATAATTATTATAAAATTTATAATTTTTAAATATTAATATAAATTTAAATAAATGATGATTTCTCTTTAAAACGATTTTTTTTATAATATTTAATTTAAATTTAAATAAATAAACATTTTTTAACATAATTAATAAAGACTAATACACTAAGAGCATTAGAGTAAAAACTTTTCTAAATATGGTTAAACTTTTCTTTGAAAAATGTAGAAATATAATACCATCTTTGTTAAGCAATTTAAACTTAGTTATATATAGTTTTGAAAAGAAATATTATTTTGTGTATGATACTTGAGATTAAAATAATAAAGTTTAAAACTTTTTATATTTAAGTAATATTCATTTTTTAAAATAAATTTGTTATATATATTTAAATATTTTAAGTAAAACAACTGTATATTTATGTTTAAAAAATATACATAAATGCACATAAGATATACTGATATTTTTGAAAAAATTAAGTAAACCTGTTTTGAAAAACTAACAAGTATTTTGATATTTTTGAAAAACTAACATGTGTTTAAGTATTTTAAAAAATACACATAAAATATATTGATATTTTTGAAAAACTAATAACATTTGTTTAAGTATTTTAAGTAAAAAACCTATATATTTTTGTTAAAAAATATACAAAAAAGCACATAAGATATATTGATATTTTTGAAAAACTAACAACATTTGTTTAAGTATTTTAAGTAAAAAAATTATATATTTATGTTAAAAAATATACAAAAAAGATATATTGTTATATTTGAAAAAAATAAGTAAAGTGTGTTTTTTGAATTTTATAAATTCAAAGTTGCAAAAGTAAATTTGTTTTTTTTATTCAGAGTGAATCAAAAGCCATCAAAATGTGCCTCCCTTACCGGGTAATACTAAGCTATCATCAGTAACAATGTTACTATCCTGGTCCACTACATACATAGAAATATGAAAACATTGTTATCCATATAACAGAGATAAGCCACCAAGTCACAACATAGATCCAGAACATACAGAATCAGTCTGAGCCAGGAGAACAACCAGAGCCCAAGTATCTGATCTATATATGCCCACCCCTCTGGTAAAAACTCTCTATGACATACTAAAAGATCCTGTGCCAAATAGAAAAAAGGAGACAGAGCTCTGGCACCATGCTCAAAAGAGCTTTAAATTGCCACTCATACTGATAGTACCATCCATAATTTCCAAGAAAGAAAGGAATCTCGGGGTCAAAATAAGGGCATCTTTGGATAAGCTATCTGCTTTTTGGTTGTGCTCTCTATAGAAATGACTAATGTTCAGCCAAGAAAAACCACCCATGAGTGTTCTGATATGATCACACCAATGGACCAGCTCAAGAGAAGCAAGTGAAGCTTTTTTGTTTTCCCAGTTTATGATAACTAAGGAATCCCCATAGACATGCATGTAAGGGAGGCCCATTTTATCCGCCACAAGAAGAAGAGACCACAAGGCCAGGAGCTTTGCTCTGGTATTGGTCGAGTGACCACATCCAAGCTTGACATAGATGGAGTATGCACTGTTGATCACAATATGAACCCCAGCTCCACCATGGGAGTCTACAGCTGGTCCATCGAAGAAACCACATGGATACACCATATCCGAAGCAACTGCAATAATTCCGGTTTTTACCTTTTGATTCATGACCGGGTAGTACTGCATCAGATGACTGATCTGATATATAACACTACTAATAGAGTCCTGAACCCCTTCAAAGATACAATAGTTTTGAGACTTCCATATGCTCCAGCAAGCAAAGAACAACAGGTATCTACAATCTGAGTGCTTAGCAAATTTTGATAACCATAACTTAATCACATTTGCAAACAAGTTTCCAGAGAGGAGTGAATCACACTTATAGATACCACAGAGCTCAGACCACACCGAGGACGTGAAGGAGCATTCCACAAATAAATGTTGAGTATTATCTTTAGTGTTGTGACATAAGACACATCTGCTTGAACCAATCCATCCACGCTTTAATAAGTTATGCCAAGTCAGAATTTTATTAAGAAGTTCCAACCAGATAAAACACGTTATCTTCAAAGGAAATGTACCATGCCAAATCCTAGCCATGGGAAAATCACTTTGAGGATCCAACAACGTATTTTCCATCAAGTCATACACTAGCACAGCAGTGACCATGCCATCCTTTTTATTGTAAGTCCAAAGGATTCTATCAGCCGAGGGTTTAAGTTTTATACCTCCATTCTCAAGACTATTAATAAAACCATTCCAGCAAGAAGCCCAGGATGTCCCCAGCTCCAAATCCTCTGTTGATAACCAATAGTTTCGAGCCTCTACTAAAGGGTTTCAAGCATCCTGTAATGTCTTGATACCATAATCTTGTAGATTGTAACATCCCCGACCCTCCAACTGGCAAAGAGGACGCTATCGATGCTGCTATCTACCTGGGAAACTAGCCCCATGAACATACAATGATAAATATTGAAATGCATTGAAGTAAAACATGCATAGATGCATAATTATTCATCATACAGTGGAAGCAACTACATTCTATTCAAGTATTTCAACATGTTCATCATTTTCATTAAACAACAAATACAATTTGTAGAGATGAAATAGACAAGAATACTTATCTTATGAAGAAACTCATTCCGCAACCAGCTATGTCGCTGCAACATTCCACCCAACAATAGGCCAGTGTGCTCCTTAATATCTCAGCAACACTGCCACCCCCGAGTTGGGCATGATTCCCACAAGGAATAAGGAACCTAAGCAGGCTCACACATAGCCAAGGATACCACAAAATTCAGCCAAGCCAACACAGTTGGGTTTATCAGGCTAAGAGTACACAACAACACATAACCAAGCCAACAAGTTGGGTTTATCAGGTTATCAGGAGATGGAAGCATTGTCTACTAAGCTAGTGGGATCACTAAAGAGCTAAGGGTGCCTACACCAGAACTAGCTTGACTCCTAAGACATCCACACACACCCAACATAAGGAATCATTCTCTTCTCTGCTGCACAGTCCCTCAGGCCATGACTTCCCTTCCAGTGCTATTTAGGGGGTGTGGAGAAGAGAGCCATTCCTCTAGCTCTATCTATGAGGCTCTTGCAAAACACTAGGTTTGTCAAGCAAACTCCTTTCCACTCCTGCACTGCCCAAAGACCAATTGCATACACAACAATATACACAATTTATGGGTTTAGGAAAACAATTCAGCCACAAAATTAATTGCCAAGGAGGGTAAGAACAACCCACTAATAGCAAATCATATCCTAGGCACGTTTTGGCCCTAACATGGCTAAAAATGAAATAAAAAACAACACCCACGAGGATGTGGTCTCTCCTCTAAATCGTTGGGAAACACAAAAATGATTTTCAGCTTGGCAAACATTGGGGAAATGCAATAGAAATCGTTGGGGAAGAAACCCAACCACAAGAACATCACAAAAAAATGAAATTCTCAACCTCCCTAAAATGAAGAACGACTGCCCACGTGAGGGAAAAATACACACAGCAAATCCAAAATCGTGAATTTCACACTCAACAAATTCCCAGCCACTTGAGGGAGCCCCAACGTGGGTGAATGATGATGATGAAAACGCCCAGGAGCCCAAATCGTGAAGGAAGAACATACCACAGGAAAAATCGTGTAGGTAAAACAGCTCCCTAGCTTCCCTGTGTGAGGCCAAAAATGAAGAATGTGGATGTATGGCCAAATGGGCATGCATTTTGGGTGTTTACTTGCCCCAAAAGTCAAAATTGATTTCCCCCAAAAATGGGTTTTCCCCAAATTCGAATTTCTTGCCCATACTCTTCCCATCCTCATGCAATAACTAACTCAACCACATTTTGGCAGAATTTAATGATTGGGGAAAAAGACAAAATAGGTAGATGAGGGTTTGAAGGGTTCTCCCTTTGACATTTGTCTTTTCCCCATTGGCCCAAAGGTTTAAATAATTTCCCTCCCTATTCCTTAGGAAAATCATGCCCCCATCTCTTTTAATGTTGCATAGACATAGCTGGTTGTGGGTATTTTAATTAAAATGAATATTTACATGATGCCAAAAATTATAATGTGTCGGATAGCATGATATACCATCGGCAATGATTTTGATTCCCAAAACATAAAACATTAAATCCATGGTGGGGATTTTTCCTTTAGCTCCACACCATGATTAATTACAATATATACATCATATACATTTAATGCAAACGAGGTCAAAACCAGGGTGTTACATAGATATTCCATCAGATCCAAAGGTAGATAGGGAGAACCAGAAGATCCGATGATAGGATCCACTCCAATTAGTACACTCCTTCCATCCCCCACCTACCATCCCAAACCTCTTCCAAGCCAAGACAAGGTGTTTAAAAAACCATTGCAAAAAATCGAAGTTCCTCTTACCAAGAAATGTTTTGTTCTGAGCAATACTTCCACAGACTGGTTATTCATATATTTTGCCTAAATCACTTGGTGCCATAAACCAGTACCATGTAGTACCAACCACAAGATCTTTAGTCGCAACGAAATTCTAAACCATTCAAGATTTTTTATGCCCCATCCACCTCATTCGATGGGCTTGGAAAGCATCTGCCACTCCACAAGGTGATAGTGTTTGCTCTCACCCGTGGATCCCCATAGGAAAGCAAAGATTAATTTTCACAACTTGGTACAGGTGCAAGGGCAAACTAGTATACATGCATACTCGATAGAACCAATTTTATCAGGACCAACCTTCCTCCAAGAGAGAGAAATTTATGTGTCCAGTAATGTATCCTCCTTTCAAAGTTTTTTATCAACCACAACTAGTATTTAATCTTATAACCCAATGGCTTGATATAGTAACCCAGGTATTTGAAGCCATTTTGAATGAAATTTGTTGTGTTATGGTGTAGTTTATATGATCATCATTATTAGTTTTCTTTCTCTTGCTTCATGTTAAGAGAAAAACCTTTTTTTGATGTTACATTTAGAAAACTAATTTTTTATTTACAAATGAGTATGATCTACAAATGAAAATAAGACAAGTGTACTCTTGAGATTGATTTTACAGTAATCATTCAAAATTGAAAATAAACAGTTCAAAATTGATTCTATGACCCTGATGGAGAATTATCATATGAATTTCTCCATCCTTCTAGGCGTGCTGATTACCTTTGAATTTTGCT
>LPNX010615896.1:113728-145086 GCA_001517045.1 Pseudotsuga menziesii
AGTAGTTGCATAATCATATATTTATGGATAAGAATTTGCCAGTATGAATATTCCTTATGAAACATTTCTAACCATTCAAATGAATTTGACTTGTAGGAAAGATCGCGTACATAATCACCTACAAGAAAAGAAGGATGCGACTTGTTTTGAAGAACAAGTGACGACAGATAAAGAATAATATGATGAATGTAGTGACATCATTGACGCAGAACCTTCCAGCTATGAAGAAGTAACCAAGAAGAAAGGGAAGACTAGTTCAAGAAGAATGATTTATAGAATGCAGTATTGATACATGAAGGGAAGTTTGTAGTTCCATCATACAGTAGATGGAAACATCATGGGATACAAGGCAAGATTCATAGCATGAGGCTTCTCATGAAAAGAGTGCATAGAGTACGAAAGACAGAGGGAGTATGATGCTTCACTTTAGAGGGAGTGACTATAGAAGATACCAAGGTTCAACATTGTACAACAGGATGGATAGCTTACTGGCGACTCTAGGCTTTACTAAGAGGAAAGCAGATTCCAACCTTTGCTTCAAGGTTGAAGGTGGAAGACCAATGATGCTCCTGTGATGTGTCGATGCACTATTTTCTAGGCATGGAGGTGTGGCAGAATGTGGATGGAATATTCCTCGGACAAAGGAAGTATGCAATAGAGATCCCGAAGAGGTTGGGGATGATGGACTGCAAGGCCATGACCACACCTATGGAATCAAACCTGAAGCTATTGAGTGATGCTTCATTAGAGACGGTTGATGCTATGATGTATCGTCAGATGATTGGGTCCTTGATGTACCTGACGAATACGAGACCAGATATTTTCTTTGCTATGAACAGCTTGAGCCAGTTCCTGACAGATCCGAGACATGTTCACTTGATTGCTACAAAGCATATTCTGAGGTACCTGAAGGGTACAGTTGATTATGGGCTCAAGTATGAGGCAAATCAAAAGATTAACTTGGAAGGTTATGTTGATTCAAATTGGGCAAGCAGTGACATCGATAGGAAGAGAACTTTAGGGTGTTGCTTTAGTATGGGATTAGGTGTGATCTCTTGGTTTAGCAGGAAGCAGTCCTGTGTGGCACTGAGTACAGGTGAAGTAGAGTATGTTGCAGCTTGTTCAGCTAGTTGTGAGGTAGTATGGCTAAGGAAGCTATTGTCTGATTTATTTGATCTACATTTGGATGCTACTTGTATATATCGTGACAACCAGAGTTGTGTGAAGTTGTCGGAAAACCCATTGTTCAATGACAAGTCGAAGCATATCGAGATCAAATATCACTATATCAGGGATATGGTGCACAGACGAGCAGTGAAGCTCCAGTATGTTGTGATGGATGAACAGATAACTGATGTGTTGACTAAGCCATTAGCCAGAGTGAAGTTTAAGTACTTCAAGGAGAAGCTTGGTGTTCTCTAAATTGAGGTTCCCTCCAAGGGGAAGTGATGAGTCCGTGAGCCATTCTAACATGGTGAGAGGATTGGTTCCTTCCATGGTCAGTTGTAAGGGCTGATCCATTCTGTCATGATGAGAGGATTGGTTCCTCGCATGTCAGATATAAGTGCTGAGCCATTCTGAGGTGACTGTAGGATTGGTTCCTACATGATCAAATATAAGTGTTCAATGCCATTTTCTGAATGGAGGCACCTGGTCAGTTACCAAGAATAATCAACCTAGAGCTGAGAGCCATTCTAACATGGTGAGAGGATTGGTTCCTTCCATGGTAAGATGTAAGGGCTGAGCCATTCTATCATGATGAGAGGATTGGTTCCTCACATGTTAGATATGAGTGTTGAGCCATTTTGATGTGACTGTAGGATTGGTTCCTACATGATCAGATATAAGCACTGAATGCCATTCTTGGAATGGAGGCACCTGGTCAGTTACCAAGAAATCTCAGTCTGAAACTGAGGGCCATCCTGATGTGATTATAGGATTGGTTCCTACATGATCAGATGTGAGTGCAAATCCATTCTGAGGCGATTGTAGGATTGGTTCCTACAATGATCATATATAAGTGCAGAGCCATTATGAGGTGATTGCAGGATTGGTTCCTACAATGATCAGATGTAAGTGCAGAGCCCTTTTGGCATGGAGGATTGGTTCCTCGCATGGTCGAGTGTAAGTTCTGATCCTTTCTGACATTGGTTGTCAGATGTGAGTGCTGGGCCTTTCTGATAGGGTTGTGGGATGTGTTCCCACATGGTCAGATGTGAGTGCTAGGCATGCGTTTCTGATATGATTATAGGATTGGTTCCTACATGATTAGATATAAGTGTTGGGTGGTCCATTCTAACTTAGGGTCAGATATAAGTGCTGGAAAATACCTACATGGAGGCTAGGCTTACAACTAGCATGAAAAAGGGCTGGCTCCGTAGAACTTCCTGTGACGAGAAGAATCATGAGATAGCACCCATGATGATGATCCAGCAATGATGATCTAGATCAAGTGATGATGATCTAGAATAAAACTTGTACTGATAAATTGTGTCGAGAGAATACCTTCCTAGTTAAGAGGGAGTGTTGATGTAATTGTAACTTCGGAATGTATTCACTTGTATTTCTTATGTATTGTACCCCGATGTTTATTCCAAGAAGTGTTTGTAATGTATTTGAGTCATGTCATTCCCCGATGTTTTGATCGGGAGTTTCTATAATGTAAACAAGTCATGTCAAGTCATTGTGGTTAACCCTCCTATTGATCAAGGGTTGAAGTCCCCACAGTTGTGGGGCCCTAGGGTTATTAGACTATCCGAGAGAAGTCAACCCTAGGTGAGTTATTGTAAGTCGGGGCAATAATCCCCACCGTCATGTTAAGGATAACCCTCCTTGTTGGTCAGAGGGGAAAAGTCCCCATAGTTGTGGGGCACTAGGGTTATTAGACTCTCCTAGAGATGTTGGCTCTAGTAAGTAATTGTTAAGTGAGGTTGACATGTTGGAGTGGGCTTCAAGTGAATGAAAGAATATAAATAGAGAGTGAGACTCTCTATATATCACACATACACTCACTCATTGGGGCACATGAGTGAGAGATAAGTTGCTGGGACAAGAGAGAGACTACTGATGTCAGGAGATCATCTTTATGTTTTCGGGTTTTACTTTTGGTCCTGATTCTATCTCTGAGGAAGTTCCGGGGTTTTCTCCTATATGGTTTCCCCGAGGAAATTTTTTTGTGTCTCTTGTCTCTTGTGTTTTATTGTTGTGCATGTTATTCTCTTAGTTAAAGATTCTAATATCATAATGCTAGCTTGAATGATAAAATTCTAACAAAAGCCGGAGAAACAAAAAGAAGAAGCTATAAAGTTGCGAAAGGCAAAAACTGAGAAAAGGATAAAAGAAGAAGCCAATAAGAGGCAAGCAGAAGAGGCCCAAAGGAAACAGGAAGAGGAAAGATTAAGGAAAGAGATTGAATAGAGAGCACGAAAAGAAACCGAGGAAGTGGCGGAAGAACTTAAAATAAAGGAGGAAGAAGATAGGATCAGGGAAGCTCTAGACAAAGAGGCAGCCCAAAATGAGCTAATGAACCTAGACCCTCTTGGCTCAACAAGTGAAACAATGACCGGTGGTCACATTCATTTTGGGGAACTCATTCTCACCCCATTCACCCCATCAAAGAAACACATTATGGCTCACTTAGACACTATTATATTTGAGAAACAAAGAAATATCATCATGAGGAGGTCTGAAAAAATATTAAAAATGGGTACACAAGTTGACGTGGTTACCGTCACAGAGAATACTATAATGGAAGGTACCCATAAGGACCCAAAATACATGGCTTTAGTGAACATAGAAAATTCACAGGTCAGTGCTGATAATGTTGATAGGTTGATAGATGATGTATACAAAAACAAAGAAAAGATGCTCAAATTAAAGGATAATCTGGTAAAAATGCAAGGAGAAGGTATAGAGTTAAAGAGGAAGCATGATGCCATTCTCTCAAAAAAAAAGCGACTACTGAATGAATACCAGATTATGGAAACATAAAAGGAGGCACTAAATGTACCATTGGTGATTATGGAGGCATAGAATAATGACTATGAAGCCCGAATCTCTCAACTAGAATCAAGAGAGATAGCTGCGAACCAACAGATCGAAGAGTTGAAAACTCGGGTGGGAGAGTTGGTTGAGTGAAAGGAATATTTGATGAAACAACTGGAGATAGCTGACAAGAAAAGGAAAGACATTAATCCTTTATGTGATCAATCCTACAAAATTTAAGAACATATGCATCATTTTCAGGTGATCCTCATAGGATAAATTTACAAGGTGAGATTAATGATGGAAAGACTGAAGGTAATCACAATAGAATCACTGGCTTTTAGGAAAAGACTGTTGGAAGTAGCAGAGAAGGTCAAAAGTCAAATGACATGGAGGGAGGCTAATTCAAAGTTTCTTGGCCATATTCCATAGAAAACAACAGAGGACATAAAGGTGGAAATGGCATTTCTAGAGTTTTGTAGGAAAGCTACCAGGAAATTAAGCAACAAGATTCCTATGATTATGGGAAAATGCCAGTATTTTTACAAGAAAATCCATCAAGTCTACGAGAAGTGCCAAATTCCTTTGCTTTATAATATAACCGAGCTTCTGAACAAACACCAATGCATGGAATAGTTGCATGATAGGTTGCAGGAAGATATAGATTATATAAGAAAAGTTGGTTTGTTCACAGAGGAAGACATTCTCCATTTTGTCGGGCAAGCTTCTGTCAATGCCTACCTCCTAGAAGACATGTGTAAGACTGCAGCAGAATAAGTGGCACATATAGAGACACAACTATTGATCCATGAAGTGACGTTGCAAGCATTGGAGCCAATAAAGTACAAGACCATTGCTGAGGAGACTAATGCATGGGTAGCATATATTTCCAGCGTGGCAGGGCACACCTGCAATTTTTTCTTTTATAGAATCTTTTTCATTTTCCTATGTAAAGCACTAAATGACAAATTATGGAATCCCTAGATTTAGGGTAAACAAAAGGTCTCTAGATGAAAATTTCTTATTGTAATATAAATAGAGATAGAGAGTAGAAGAAATAACTTTTGCTATCGTAAAGGAGGCTGGACTATTTTTGTAAGAGAATTGATTTTTTTGCTAATTAAAAAGACCTATTTGTTGGGAAAATATTGCACGAAGATTTGCTTGGAATGTGTGGAATGTATAACGTGGAATTAATTCTTCTTGCTTTCGTACAATATAATGTGAGATCATTCTAACTTCTTTGAATTAATTCATTGGTTATGAATGGTTTTGCTTTCTATGTAAAATATATGTGTGTGAAATGAGTAATAAATTGTTTATCATATCATATCTTTCTTAGGTATTACTTCTACTGTGACTGTGAATATTATCTTGAAACAACTATATGTGAAATTGGTATAAACAGTTACAGTATATTACTCTAATTTTGAATTTTCTCCCTATGAGGATAGGAAAAAGTTAGGATAGGATAGTTTACTCTTAGATTAAATAGATAATTGATAAGTCAAAAGTGGTAAGATGAGAGGTAAGAACCTACACATTTCTAGTGTCGTTTCTATCTATCAATTATATGGATTTAAATTAGGCACTTGCATTTCATCTTTTAAAATAAAATCACATAAATGGTCAACTGGTCAGTAACCGGTAAAGAAGTTAAAACAAATTAATCTACGATAGCTGGACCGTTAAACTAGACGGATTCCCAAAACCAAATAGTGGATGATCTAATTGGGATCGATTATCAGGGAGAATCCCTACTGTCGGTGATTGTAAATTTCCAGGAATCATTAGGAAGGTAAGATCTTGTTCTCCTTTTTTATATTTTTTCTTAACTACTTCTAGAACCTTCCTTTTAAAATCACTTTATAAACCTTTTTACTCCTTTTTAATGTTGAAACATGGTTAATTCACCTTTAAGACACTTCTAGACATTAGAGGCTATGTTTCATCATCCATCCTTTAGTTCTTTTCATTCTAGTTCCAACGATATTTTACATGAAGGTATTCCCTTAGATCATACGCTCCAAATTGTACCTTCTGTGTGCTTAATTAAAATATGCTCAACAATAATTCAAAATGACAAAAATCATCGAAACACCATGGAACCACAAGTGAGCTATCAGAAAGTTCTTGGCGATGAGATATGGCAAATGGAATATCCTGGACATTGTACAACTCCTCAAGAATGATTGAATCCATTGGCATCCTTATTTTACTACTCATGAAGCCAACATTAACTACTGAACGTGTCAATAAGAAAATGGGGACATTACAAATCCTCCCCTCCTAGAGATTGCTTACCCTCAAGAAATCTACAACTGCAAACCAACCCAATTATCCCAACAACTAAAACCAAAGAAAAAAAGAAACAACACCTATCCACTAACCAACTGCCATCTGCACCTATGGAGCAAAACAAATACCAAATTTTTCTTCCTCCCAACCACTCATATCCCAAATGAACCTGTAACATGATATAGAAAGTACTCCCTTAATGCAACTAAAACCAAAACTTTGTCAGGATTCATCAATATGTGAAAAAATCCACCCACAATTCTTGGATCTCAAGTCCAAATTGGAATTCCATCAAACTCAACACCTACTAACTTCAATTGTGAAAGTATGATAACCCTTCTAATCCAATTGAACCCAGTCTCAAATTCTCAATTCAACAGCCAATCAGCAGGAGAAATAAAATTAAGAGACCTGCAAAATTTGGATACTTCACTGGTGGTTGAAAACATATTGTACCTGAGTGAACTAAAATATTGTTTATTCAACCCACCTTTATGTGACATCAAAGACATGGTCAAGTCTTGTGTATTTGGGTTGAAAGTGAATTGATGAATACATCTCATTATGCAATCAAGGTGAAATTTCCCTGTTTTCTCCATTGGAATACCATACTATCCATGTGTATTCTACCCTATACTTCCATTATCAGAATATGACTCACCAGTTAGAACATGATGGATAGGTCTTGAAACATCACCATCATCAACCTCTGCAACCTTGATGGAAGGGCCTCTATCTGAAAGCAAATGTAAGTACCTTAATTTTATGTCTTCGAGGTTGCGCTTGTTATATTTCTAAATAGCCTTGATGGCAGCAAGAAATCATAAGCTAAGGATCTTAAATCATAATTAATCCTACTTAGATGTGCAATAGAGATTAACAACAAAGCTAGTGAAGACACTTAATCCTTCTTGTGTAGTAATTCATTGATAAGTGTACAAATAAATACATATCCAATGGAGAAATTCGTGAGCTTACAGAGGTAGTTGAACTCCACACATGTGGAAGGCTTAGATAACATAGAAACCACCAGTAAACATAATTTCTAGTCATAACTCCTAAAGCAGATCAGTTAACTGTGTAACTGGAAGTAGGTGGACCAAGATGGTGCATTAGATAGTTAATTTATGATAACTAATGATTGAGAGCGCATAATAGGTGTTCACTTTAGTGTTACTAGTCATCAGAGCTCATACTAACTCAGTTGGTAAAATTAAGGCTAGTTAAGTGAAGGTAGGCTCAAGTGGGCCTAAAATCATGCATGAGGGAAAATCAACTCCTAGAAATAATGAATAAGGAACATTTGAGGATAATGAGGCTAATAATGACAAAATAATGGTCTGGAGTGATCAATATACTTAGTACTATACACTAGATGGTCAAATGATAATGGTATAAGAACCAAGAAGATTAAATAATGATTAATCCTAATGTTTATATGGGTTGAATAATCCAACACCCTCCCTTAACCTTGACTTATGTGAGGAAATATAGGGCCCAAGAAACTAGGCCTATGGTCACCCTTTACATTATTCATCCATATAAACTAAGGAAAAAAGGAAAAACCACATAGGGAGAATCATTCCTAAAAATAGACATGAAATTGAACCAAAAAATGATCTCAAAGCAATTGAGATGTTGTAGCCTTGAACATTGAACCATGTGAGCTAAAACCAGCTCCATATGTGAGGAGAAAGTGTCCAAGCGAATGCAGAATGTCTCCAATTTCATTATCATTGTAATGAAGTGTGCATGTGATCATGTAGGAAGGAAGAGGAGATGTGGGACCATGGAGAGTGAATGCTTGAGCTCCATTATCTGATATAGCTTCAAAAATATCCAATGAATCACTATCTAACAGATCAGTAAAATCATGAGATAGAGTAGTAATTGATAAAGGATCCTCAACAAAAAAAAAATTAAAGGAGACTTGTGGTGCTTGATTATTCACACAAAAAATGGTGAGAATAGTCACAAGCATGAATGAAATCTCTTGAAACTTGAAATTTGACCCAACCAAGGTGATATCATCTCCAAGAATGAGGAACAAAATTCCCATGTGCGCCACTAAGATGGAAAGTGCAATGATTTTCTTCTTCTTCAATAAAATTCTGAGAATCGATGCAAGCAATCAAGGAAGAATTTGGTGGAAGAATTGGAGAAGTGAGGGAAAATGGATCACTTACCAAATCTGATATTTCTTCCAAAACATATTTATCTGCACACTAACAACAACATTAGAAAGAGAGGAATCATATTTTTATTCATCTCCTAGAGCAATCACTGGAAAACTTTGCCCAAAATTCAGAATAAAAGAATGATAGGAGCATGACTTAGAAGGATGGAAAGATAGTTCTTCTTCAACAATGGAGGTTCAAATATCCTCTTCTAGAGTAGTTGAATGAAAACACGAGACATCAAATTTCTCAAAAAATTATATAACAGTAGTAGAAGGAGTCTCATCAAGGAGACCACAAATTCAAACTGAATTAGTTGAATATTCTTTCATTTCTTCATCTTGCACAATTTCGGCTTCATAAGAAGCAATGGAGGCTGAGGGATCTTGCAAGGATATGTCAGATTCACTTTCCCAATGATATGTACTAATATCTTTAGTATGTTGGCCAAATGCTTTGTCCAATATTAACCATATTTCACTTGGGAAGTCAACAATGTTAATGAGATAACACATCCTAGGAGGAATGGCTAGACACATGGATCCATACGATCTGTCACAATCATTGACCCAAATGGACTTCCCATCATCAGATTCTGGCATTGCCAGAGATCCAATAGACACATCAAATATCTCAGGGCTCTTGATATATGCAACCATATTCAATTTCTTCTGATCATAATTGAATGGTGATAGAGGAGGAACTGATATCAAATCCATCTTGAAGTTATTGAAATTGTACCTGCAAAATAAAACTCTTAAAATTTTGTATTTAGGATTAATTGAATATATTGAGCTCCCTACGCTCTGATAGCATGTGATATTTATAAATAGCCTTGATGGCAGGAATAAATAATAAGCTAAGGATCTTAAAGAACTATTAATCCTACTTAGATGTGCAACATATATTAACAACAAAACTAGTGAAGAAAATATTGGACATAATACATATGAGAAATAACTCAATGGAATAAATCCTTCTTGTGTATTAATTCACCAATAAGTGTACAAAATAAATAAATCTCCAAGGGGAAAATTTGTGATCCGTAAAGAGGTAGTTTAACTCTACACATGTGGCAAGCTTAGATAACATAGAAACCATCACTAGACATAATTTCCAATCATAACTCCTGAAGTAGATCAATTAACTAAGTGTAACTGGAAGTAGGTGGACCAAGAAGGTGTACTCATTAGTTAACCAATGATAACTAATGAGGGATGGAACATAATAGGTGTTCAGTTGAGATTTAGTGGTCATACTAACTCAGGTGGTGAAATTGAGGCTATTTAAGTGAAGGTAGGCTCCTAAATTATAAGAACTAACTCGATTGGGCCTAAAATCATGCATGAGGGCACATTAACTCCTAGAAACAAGGAAGAGGAAGAATATGAGGATAATGAGGATAATAATGACAAAATAATAGTCTGGAGTGATCATGATACTTAGGACTATACACTAGATGATCAACTGATAATGGTATAAGCACTATGAATATTAAATAATGATTAATCATAATGTCCTGATGGGTTGAATACTCCAACAACACTTGATTGTCTACAAACTTGAGGCCTTAATTTCTTCCCAAGGACATTCTTTTCTCTCTTCAAAATTAATTTTCCAAAGGATATATTCAATGAACTTATCTATCTTATCGAAGAGAATTAATATTTGCTCAGCTCTATCTTCAGAGACCTATAGTCGTTCATTTAATTCATGCCTCTTATTGGGCCAAAGGTCACAATCCGTTGTATAGAAAGAATTTTCTAATTTTCTTTTAGGAATAAGAAGTTTTCCATATTGAATTCCATGTCCTTCATAAGGTGAGTTCTTTCAAAACTCTTGAAAAGAATATGGAACATCACTATGCTGCAACATGCAAGACTCAAAAGAGACCATCTTCCCCTGACAAGGTTGTCCAATAATGATCTCTACATTACCAATGTAGAGTCTTTTACATTAAATCATTGATGACAGATGAACCTGTAGCCAAGATTGATGTGTTTTATTCATCAGCAATCCATTCCACACTTAGTGGTCTCCGATGGATGTGAAAGATGCCCAAAACTAGTGTATAGAAACACATATGAACCTCTGATAAGCTGTTGGTATATATCATAAAAGCACCATGCATACTTTAAATCATGTCTATGATGGATCAAAAGGTATCACTACTATGAAAGGATGATAAAAATAAACAGCAAACCATCCTCCAAACTCCAAGTAGAAATACCAACCACTCCTAATTATCCAAATAGTTGTTACCCTCAAAGTGTACACTAAAAATTCCTTGACCAACAAGGTAGGACATCCATCAACCAACAATGGTGGAGGTAGAAACTAATGGGTTAGATATGGAATACTCCTACCCTCATTCATCACTCCATAAAATTACTACATAACATAATTCACCCATACTAAAACTATGGTACCAACATTATCCTTATAGGAATCTTCAATACAAGAAGACCCCTTGAGCTCAATCAATTCTGGACGGCATTCCCCTTTCCTATCTTCATCATGTACCGTGGCTACCATGGATGTCTGAATTATTGCTTTGGATGATGATGATTGAGCCAATATTATATCCAAGTAAAGCTCATCAACATGGATCTCAGATTCTTGAAGGTTCATCTGAGTAATCTGCAAGGAATCCTTAGTAACCTTAATCTCAAGAGATAGCTTAGAAACTTCCTCTTATTTCCCTCTCAAAGAACCTACATATAGTTGAGTGAGGTTAAGAAGGTGGCCATGATATGAAATAATTTGTAAGTAATTTTATTTCATTTCCCCCATGCCTTCTTTGATTATCTACAAACTATCATGAGAATAATATTCTTCAATTCCTTTTTGTCTTTTCTCTAATTCAACCTTCCAAAAATGATTTTCAATCAACAGGTGCATTTTATCATGATGAGATAACACGGCCATGATCTTATCTTCACTCACCTTCAATTGTTTCTCCAACTTGTGCGAACCATTGGAGTTATGGACAACTTCTGCTTCACATGAAGAATCCTCATATTGGTCTTGAAGGAGTTGACTCACCCAACCATCTTCTTATATGTCATACTCATATGCACTAGTTCCATAAAATGGTAGGATCACATGAGGCTCAATATTGTTTGCACACTGCTCTATCACATTCATAGCAAGTCTATGGGTCGAAGCTAGAGAAACATATTGATTTCCTCTTCCTAAGGAGGATAATATAACAACTACCAATTTCTCTAGAATATTTTCACTCTTGTCCAAAATAAGGATCATAATCGCTTGCATTGAAGTTGACACATTTTTGGATGAGCTTCAATAACTACAGAGGAGAAAATGTGCAATATTTCATGGATCAATTCATCACATTCAAGGTTCAACATCGTAACACACGACTCAATCATCGCCATTGTTTCTAAAATGGTTACCCTCCTTTCAAACAAGAGAGTATTTATATCATACAAACCTCAAAAGTGGTAGCAATTAACTGAAAGGTGTCCCTCAACACATAATCATTATAAGGAGCATTTGGTGTTGTAATTCTGGTGATCTCACGAATGCATCCATCGATCCACATGCATACCTTTTCGTTAATCCATAATACCTTAATATATTTCAGTCCTATAATAATCACGTAATGTCCACCAGAGAAAACCCTTCATGCATCACTTACCATACAAGCATCCCTGTTAGTACATCCACTAGAATGCATTGATTTGAACCCATCAATTTGAATACACAACCAGATTACATTAACCAGGATTTATCAAAGCCAAAAATGATTGTCGTTTAGTGTGCTTCAACGGGACTAGATTTCCCCAAGAGGTGAAAGGGTTAAACCTATGGCTTTGTCTTTTGTAGAACAACTTGTATGTATACTAAACAATCCAAGCAAAAATTTTAATGCTTGAAATAAAGTTTCTCTTCTGTAGACATTCCTGCATCTGCCCTATTTCCTGCAAAATATATTTGTACTTCTCTTTGCTGTGTATAAGAGAATTTTCAAGACAAAATAAACATGATTTAGTTTGTTGTTTTCTAAAGCAGTAGTGAGTTGAGTCTATTCAAGCCTAGTGCTGAAACTGTTCTCTGATGCCATATGTAACATACCTCAATTTCGACATTAAAAAAAATTTCTATAACGATATATCCTCAGATAAATTAATAAAATACCTAACTTTTATGAGGCATTACAAACAAAGTAGAGAGTTTAAAGCATAACCATGGTCATATGAAATGATCAGCATCTCCTTAAAATATTTGAAACCCTTTTTCCCAATAGACTAGATTTCCAAACAAAAAATCAAAAAACTAAGTTATTCTTATTCCACAAGAACCATTCTGCAGTTTTGATTCTGCGTTCTACATTCTGCATTATCCTTTTCACTGTGAAATCCAGGAACTGGAAACACAAGGTGTGATGGATTCCTTCGAACCACTTTTTGCCTTCCTCCTTCCTCCCTTTTGCCTTCCACTGTGAAATTCGGGAATTGAAACTCAACAAAATGACCACATTATCCTTTGTCTTTTCCCTCTCCGGCTTCTGACCTTTCACCTTCCACTGTAGAATCCAGAAATCAGAACTCAACGAAACGACCACCTTGTCCTTTGTCTTTCTGCCTTCCAACTTCTGCCCTTCCGCTATGGAATCTAGGCATCAGAACCAACCAACTCCTAGATCAACCAAATTACTTGCTCCAGAACCCCGAGCCTTTTTTTTGAACCACGATAGAAAAATGTCTTAATGTGCCATCTCTTGCATTACACAGATGCTAGCCTCCTGTTGCTCATGGACATACTATAAATAGTATTTTGCCTAGGACTTGGTCATTTATGAGCCTCCTACTCTTTAACAACTCAACTAGGAGTGCATACCTGATTTTTCGGGATGATGCCTCCTGCATCTTGAGCTCTCACTCAGTGGTATTTTCCACTTTTCATTTTCCTCATGTGGATCAGTAAACACTCTTTAACAACTATATCCACTTTTTTTTTCCTTCAGCATATTTTATTAAATAGGGAATGTTTTATTACAAATTGTTTTATTCTTGACTTTCCTGTGAAAGAATAATAAAATAATAATCAAGGTATTTTCCAACAGAATAACAAATTATTAATTCAGGTGGTATTACATTGAATTAGCACCATAAACATCGGCATCAACCTTGATCACCGATACAAAAAACACCAATCAATGGCAGGGCCCTGGCCTTGAGCTCCTTGCCATGCTTCAAATACAATATATACATCATGTACAATTTCAATACCATGGGGTCAAAACCGACGTGTTACATTAGTTATAAGCGTCGAAGGGGGGTCTCTATTTTCTTTGTGAGCAATGGTGCTACCCTCTTGTTTAGATTTGAGGATGGTCTTGGTGAGCTTGGTGTGTTTGTCGGCTATAATATGGAATCAGTGAGTGCATTAAGGGGCTCAAAGAATGGAAGGAAGCAGTGGGCGAGGTGTGAGCAGACCCGAGATGCACAGGTGGCATGGAATTATCACACTTCTAGTCCCCAATCAATTAGATCGTACCTAGAAGTAATGGAAGATGGGGTTTGGTATGAGGTCCTTGATAATGCCCTTTCACTAGATTATGTGGTTCTATAGAATTGGACAAAAGACCCGGGGTTCAAGAGGCCTCGATAGTGCATGTATGAAAAAATTATCACATTGTATTGGGTGATTAAAGGTCTTCTGAGTTGAGTCCTGCTAGAAAGAGAGGAGAAGCATGTGGTGGCAAAGTTCAAGTGGCCTTTTGGAAGGATTTGTATTCTGACACTCTCCTCTTGCATATGAAAATTGATACAGTGGAGGAAGAGATCATCTCCCCTATCTCTCATAGATGGGTCAATTCATTCTTGACCTATGGCGATGTTGAAGGATAATGAGAAGATGGATTGTGATTTGGGTGGTGATGGAGGTGCTCCTCAATTTGCAAAGTAACAGATGTTGTCATGGTCCTGTGGCAAGTCTTTTGCTTTGGTAGGTCCATGTTTATGGCTAAAACTTGTTGGGTTTAGTCTCATCTATTTGGGTGAGTTTGTTTTTGTTGGGAAGGGATATATATCTGGTTTACTTGTCACTTTGTGTTTTATTCATGGCCTGTATTTTAGGTGTTGTTCTGTTTTTCTAGTTCTCTAGGAAGGGATGAGTATATGGAGGGATGTACACCCTATTTTCTCCTTTGGGGGAGAGGCCCTACGGAATAAATTTGTGCTATGTTCTCATATTGTTTTTCTGAACCTTCAAACTGGTAGCAAGAAAGATGAAAGGAACTATTTTTGTAGTTTTTTTGTAAATAAGGAGTCTTTGACCGCTTATTTACAACAAAAAAACACATCAATATCCATCAGGGTTTCACGTTCTTCACTATGAAAACATGATGATGCACAAGTCAATAAGTACTGATCACTTGTACCATTGTACTAAGAAGGAAATAAGTTTATGTTGTTTGTCTTCTATATTATTGAGTAATATAGAAAAATATATTTCTTACAATAAGGTAATCTAATTCTATCAAACAATGTACATCAATGAAAAATTGATATATAAAAAATGAAAAATTCATAAAGTAATTTACTTTAAAAAATAAAATTAGTTAAGACTTTTTCTCCTAAAATACATTGGAAATTTTTTTGAAAAGAAGTGTTAAATTATACAATTTGATGTCACACCAATTATATTAAAAGTGGGTAATAAAAATTATTGGACGAAGTAGTGAGGTGCTCTAGAGCCCAGTATAGAGGAGATGTTGTCACTTAATGTATTGTAATGTAACGTAACATTATGTTACCAAAAATAAAAAGTAAATAAAATATTCATGTCAACTCATAAAATAAAATAAAAACCAAATAAAAATTAATTAAAAATATATCGGCCAACTCAAAAAATAAAAATTTCAAACCTAATAAAAAGTTACTAAAAAATTCCATTTTTGTCCATAAAATAAAAACCATCATAGTAAAATATTGTAATTTTGTTGTAAATATGGATGGTTCATCATTACACTGTATATATAATGGTGAATTGAATTAAAAATTTGTGCCCATTTTCCTTTATTCCAAAGTGCATACCAATCCTATTATGATTTGAAAAATTCATAGGATGAAAGCTAAGGTAGAAGCCCCCATTTTGGCTTAACATTCTTTGATTCAATAACACACCTTTCTTTATCATGTAGTTTGTTGGGATCTGTACAGATATATCAGCTTAGTATAACTCAATAGAATTGAAACTCCTTAGTAGCCCCTGGATTCTAAATATAATTCTAGAAAGAATTGTGATATGAGAGGGGACCAATTTTGTAATCATTGAATAATAACCAAAAAGTATCCAATAACTATAAAATATATATTCTCCTTTAATTTCAAGATGTTCAAGTATTAATATCTCAGTTTATGATCATATGATGTTGCTAATGAGATTAGGGTTTCATGTTGTATTGAATATCATCACCTTACATGTGGTCAAATTGGTTTGAGGAAGGTTTGAAGTTGTTGTGTAGGTTCTTCCTTTAGAGATTAAGCAAAAGATTGAGGAGCAAGCATGGATCAACCTTTAGTGCATAAGGTATGAAGCCTTCTAACCCTTGAAATATTGTTTAAATTTATACTTGCAGGACTTTATATATTAGTCTGTAGAACCCCTAGTATGTTGGTGGCCTCAACCCCTACCATACGATCAATTACCTAGAAACAATTGCTAGTTGGAATTCAATATTGGCACTAAATACACATGAAAATAAAATTCTTGAATGTAAATGAGCTCTTGGAATAATTCCAGAGGTTATGGTTATTGTAATGGGAGGAGTGTTTTCAAAATGAGAAATTTGGTTTGCAATAGGTTAAAATTTCAAGTTTTATGCTTTATAATTATTTGAGTTTTAGTGAATTGAATTTAACTTTTTTTTATATCAAATCATGATTAGTTCAACCTTTAGTTTATCCCTTCCATGTTGCACTTTGTATTAAGTTGGATCCTTTATTCATCTAAGTATTTGGTTTGGATTTTCCTTAATTTATATGAGAAGATTTTGGGTTTGATCCACATCTATGCATTAAAAGTGCTAATGATCAATGACATTTTACTAATGGGTAAACGAGAATCTCCTTGAGGCTCATTGTGTTATTTGTGGTAACTTTAACATGGTTGAAGCATAATATGAAACTTCTGTAGCAACACATATGAAACTTCTAGATTTTGGTGCAGAGTTGGAAACTTTGCAAGAATGGATCAATGAACTTCTTATTTGATATACTTGGCATGTAATGGGTCATATAATAGGAAACATATCTTAACAAAATTGTGTAATTTCTTGAAATCCATGAAATCAACATTTTATTAAAGCAAGAAATGATTAAGCAAACATTAAAAATCACACAAGCAAAGCATAAAATGATGAAAAGCAAGATCAGAAGTAAGGTTAAGAAACAATTTAGTGATTTTAAGGATCTGAGAAGGCTACCAAAAATATCTTGGGAATACAAAATATGGAAAAATTTTAGGTATCAGGTTTGAGTGTTGAAATAGGGTTTGCAGCTTTGCAACTATTACCTTTGTTCTACTTTTGTGGATAATTGGTCAACTTTGGTCACTCTCCCTACGAATTTTACTTTATATATATAATCTAAATAAGTGAACTTCATGTGTATCATTCCTTCAATATGTTATAATATTTCTTGCTTTGTCTCTTGTAATTTTTTTATATGGTAGTATCTTCTTGCATTGGTAGTATTTTGGTTATGTCAACACTCCCCCAAGAAATTCATTTCCATAATCCTCGATTATTAAGAAAGATCGAGCTCAATTTCCTTTTCAACTTTCAACTCTAAATATAAGTTAGATCATTAAAATTCTTTGAGATCCTTCATTGTATCTTGGATATCATATGCATGAGCACAAGGCTTTATGTTTCCTTTGAAAATATGCCTCAAGATGAATCAAAAGTATGTTGTAGATATAAAATGTTTGTGTCACGACGCCAAAATCTCTAAATTTCATTTCTCGTATACAAAATCTCTAAATTCCATTTCCTTTTTCTTACTTCTGATAACATAAGTTATAATTACATTATTTGTAACATCAATATCCACCAATCCCTGGATGTGGGTGAGGTTAGAAGAGGCAACGATGTGGCGGATAGGATGCATGTAATGTATGGGATTACACATGATGCAAGTGTGGCCTTAAAAAGGAAGGTGGTAACGTGGGTTTCCTGGTGTGCTTGTGCAGGAAGACGATCTACCAAGTTGGTAAGGGTATGCTAATAGGGAAAAACAATATTATTTCCATAGATGGAGGTATGATAATTAAGCGATCGAGGATGAGGGAAATTATGGAAACTGGTGTGGCAAGTTATGGATTTTTGGGTCTGGATTGGAATCTCCCTCCTCCGTAGCTTCCACGTCCTTTATCCAGTGTGGCTTTGGTTATAAGCGTTGAATGGGGATCTCTATTTTCTTTGTGAGCAGTGGTGCTACACTCCTATTTAGATTTGAGGATGGTATTGGTGAGCTCGGTGTGTTTGTCAGCTATAATATGGAACCAATGGGTGCGTTAGGGGGCTCAGAGAATGGAAGGAAGCGATGGGTGAGGTGTGTGTAGAACAGGGTTGCGCAGGTGGCATGGCATTATCACACTTCCATTCCCCAATCAATTTGAGCAGACCTAGAAGTAATGGAAGATGGGGTTTGGTATGAGGTCCTAGAGAATTCCCGTTCACTAGATTATGTGGTTCTAGAGAATTGGATAAAAGACCTTGGATCCAGGAGGGCTCAATAGTTCCTGTATGAAAAAAATATCACATTGTACTGGGTGATTAAAGGTTTTCTGAGTCGAGTCCTACTGGAAATAGAGGAGAAGCATGGGGTGGAAAAGTTTAAGTGGCCTTTTGGAAGGAGTTGTATTCTGACACTTGCCTCCTGCATATGAAAATTGATGCGGTGGGGGAAGAAATAATCTCCCCTATCTCCCATATATGGTTCAGTTCATTCTTTCTCCTATGGTGGTGTTGAAGGATGACAGGAAGATGGATTGTGATTTGGGTAGCGATGGAGGTGCTCCTTCATTCACAAAGTAACAGATGTTTTCATGGTCCTGTGGGAAGTCTTTTGATTTGGTAGGTCCATGCTTATGGTTAATACTTGTTGGGTTTAGTCTCGTTTATTTGGGTGAGTTTTTTTTTGTTGGAAAAGGGATATATATCTGGTTTACTAGTCACTTTGTGTTTTATACTCGGTCTGGATTTTATGCGTTGTTCTATTTTACTAGTTCTCTAGGCATGGATTAGTAGATGGAGGGATGTATGCCCTATTTTCTCTTTCGGGGGAGGGGCCCTAGGGAGTAATTTGTGCTATGTTCTCATATTGTTTTTTTGAACCTTTAGGCTGGTAGCAAGAAAGATGAAAGGAACTCTTTTGTAGTTTTTTTTGTAAATAAGTAGTCTATGACTTATTATTTACAACAAAAAAACATCAATATCCACCGGGGTTTAACTTTCTTCACTATGAAAATGTTGGTCGCTATGGGTAGACCCAGGTTTACTATAATTAACCAACAACACCCCTAGCTCACTGGCCCTTTCGGCGACAGACTGTGAAATGGCCTGAAGTCTCACCCGAAGTGATTCTAATGGGTTGGCCAAGGACTCAAGAGTCTTGGACCAGGTTCTACGGCATCCTACTTGCTATCCACAGCTCTGCTAGCCGCAAGGCCTCTGTCTCTGTGCATCGCGCGATCCTCCTGCTCGCGTCGCGCGATCTCCTCTACTCGCAGCTCTTCTAGCCACGAGATCTCTATCTTTGCGCGCGTCGCGCGATCCATTTCCTCGTCACGCTACTTCCACTTACTCACAATATCCCCAACCTTACCACATCGCCGCGCACCATACGACACGCAACTCCTCTCCAATGCTAAGTCCTTAACCTGCAGTATCACACACCGCAGCTCCTCTGTTGGTGCGATATCGCCTCTCTGCGATATCCTTTCTCTGCGGCTCAGCGCACTTAGTGTTACTCGTGTCGATGTGCAAGACTCAACATACAAGACTGTTTATATTGCGACTAAATGACTGTTCAAGGAAAGCATAAATGAACCCTCTTACAACATACCAAAAGACTTTAGCTTGTATTTATCATTCTATATTGCTACGAACTGAATAACACATACATACACTGTCTGTAACAAAGTTCATGTGCAAAATAACATATAACAGTAAATAAGTACAAACACATGCATTCATCACATAACATGCAGGTTTTACGTGGTTCACCCCCAGGATGGGAGTTACGTCCATAGAACTGTGCTTCTCTATTATAGCTCAAGGGAAGGTAAACACAGTTCTACTGCACCGCATATGCAGCTAGAGATCTTCTGGGTAACTCCGCACACAGCCTGGAGCCCTTCTCTCTTAGATCTCTCCTCTTTCTCTATATTGTCTCTCTTACAATATACCCTTCCCTCTCTGTCAATCCATGCGGATTGTTCATACAAGCTCAATGGGCCAGCTACTGGTTACAGAAAGATACTACTGCTAATAACAGAACCAGAGCGTGGTCTTTGCAATACAAAGGCTAACACATGCAAACCATCTAACGGCCTAAAAAGCCCAACCCTTTACAATACAAAATATATCCCTTTATAGGTGGCCCGAAGGTCTCGCCATTACAACACTGTGGGCCTGTCCCAACAGTAATCCCCAACCCTAATTAGTGACAGTCGACGTATATGTACTTGGAGTAGCCGCTTTCCGTCACACCACAGCTCTCTGTAGTCTTCCATGCTTCCCAGCGTTGATCATGGGTACTATGCACCGCTTCTCTTTACCACAGCTTCCTACAGTCTTCCATGCTTCCCAGCGCTGACCATGGGTACCGGCGCTGCTTCCTTTATGAAGGTAGCTGAACCCTCTTGTCTCCGCTGCTGCCTTCAATGCAGTGGGTGAGCTCTCTCTTCTCAGCCGCTCACGTATCCTCGTCTTCCTTGACTACTCTGTAGCTAGAAACCTACTACAGTTTCGTAGCTCTACCTCTTATACCTCTGCTAAAACTATCTGTCCGTCAAAATAGCAGCTTCTTTTGTAGCTGCGGGACCCTACTCCAACAGTCCCCTAAAACTTACTTGTGGCTTGCCCTCGAGCCACTGCCAGTGGGCTTCTCCTGCTGTAGCTTCTCCTTGGCTTCCTGGGAAATTCCGGTGCAACTTGTCCCAAAGTCCTGCGACTTCGTTCTGCATCACCTCGACATGCTCTAGTGCCGAGTCAAGCAAAGCTTGACTGATACTGGAGTCCTCTGTTTAACTTAGGTCGTAGGGCGCTCTTACTTTTCCTTTTTTTTATGTTCATAGTTCTGTCACTTGCAAGGCTTTGCTATCCCGTATGTGACTATAAGGATTCAAATACCTGGTATCACGAGAACTCCTTTCTATCTGTACTAGAGCTCGTGCTATAAGGAAGATATAAATCTGTATCTTCCTGCCTTCACGGAACACTTCACTCGGTCTGGAACCCTTCATATGCGCACAATACAAACCATGAATTCCATTCTGAGACCAAGCCTTTGTCTGCATGCTGGAGTTCTTTTTGCTGGATTTGCTGTTCTTTTTCTTTTTCTTGCTCAGCAAATCACTCCAGGTGTTCACGTTGCCTCTGATCTTCGAATCTCCACTTCTTTGCCTTAGCAATCTCTTGTTCTTCTCTTAGCTGATCAGATAGGTCAGCAGTCTTCTCTCGTTGCGGTCTTCTTCTTATTTTTACTTTCTTTCTGACGGGAGATTTATTCTCATCATTCTTCTGCTCTGCTTTCTTATCTTCAGTGATCGGTGCATCTTTCTTCTTCTCTCCAGCAGAGCTTTTGATGACACCTTCGACGTCGCACACTGGACTCTTCATCCAGGGTGGCTTTCTAACCTGTGATGTATCTAATTTCACAACCTTGGGCGGCGTCGCCATGGCAGCTGGAAGGTCACCACGCTCAACCCTTCTCAAACTGACTTCCATAGGTTTGTCCTCGGACAGAACCCACTTGGTTGAATATCCTGGGCATGCAATGGCTTCGAACTCTGGGAATCACAGCACTCTGTAATGGGGTAAAATCTGCACAGGGAACTCATAACAGCTTACTCTATAGCTCTTGGGTTTTTGCAAATGTAACCCTCCCACCTGGATAATTCCTGCTTTTATGCCGAAGGCAACAATCCCGGACGCAACGGTCATCTAGGTTAAACCCGTCGGCCGTAATAATTGCCTGGATGAGACCATGCCCATCATCCCGATCCTCAATAAATGCTGAAATCCGATCAACTTTCCCTCGAACCGTGTGTGTACAGGCGTCGGTCTCGTCGAATATTTTCCAAATCTGGAAACTTAATTATGCTGCTGCCAAATCTACGGTAAGGTATACCAGTCATTTCCGCATTAACTGCTTTTCAGAGGGCGACTTGACGGGTCCTTTGTCGGTTGCAAAACTAGGTACGTGGCACAGAGGCACATCACATTGCTGCGATGCAACACCGCATCATCTGTGCAAAACAAACAAGCGTTACCTTTTTTTTTTCTTTTCCACAAGCCGCTGATGACTTGCGCAAAAATGAACCGTCCTGATGTGATTCCTCATACTTATAATATCTGCCGGTGTAGACTAATTCCCGGTGCGATGCCTCCTTTCAACTACACTGGACATCTGCACCACTTAAGTTGTCTACGCTAGGACTGAGAGGTGGGGTGGCTATCTCTATAGAGCTTCAGCCTACTTCCATTAATCAATGTGGGAAGAAGCTCCCCGTTCAGTTTGCTTAGCTGAATGGCACCTCCCTCTGTGACTTGCTGTATCTGATATGGCCCTAACCAATGCGTCTTGAACTTTCCTGGGAACTTAATGAATTTACTGTCATAGAGGAGTACTAGGTCTCCAATTTGGAAAGTATTACTCTTAATGTGTCTATCATGCCAAGCTTTTTCTCATGCCTTCTGCACTTTCTGGTGAAAACCTGCGATGAATCTGTCTTCCTCTAGGGCAAGCAACTGCGCTAGCCTTTCATCCATTGTGTCTGTATCATCTATCCCGGTGATCTGAGCAATTCTTAAACTGGGAAGAATATACTCCATAGGAATAACAGCCTCTTGTCCATATACCAAGCTGAAAGGTGTGTGCCCTGTAAGCTTCTTGCATGTAGTCCTGTAAGCCCATAATACAGCATTAACCCTTAGGTCCCAATCATTTCTTTGACTATTGCAAATTTTAGTAAGAGCATTTTCTAGAATCTTGTTAAAGGCCTCCAACGTACCGTTAGCTTGAGGATGGTAGGGAGTGCTGTTATGGTGCTCTATCTGGAATTCTTCTGTCAAGGCTTTGATGGTGCGATTCAAGAAATGGGTGCCTTGATCACTCATCAAAATTACTGGGCATCCAAATCTACTGATGATGTTCTCGAAGAGGAACTCTGCAGCTGTAGCAGCATCACAATTTCTTACCAGTTTGGCCTCTGCCCACCTGGTGAGGTACTCTATTCCCGTAATGATATATCTCGTGCCAGTTCGTTTCCCTGGTGGGTTGATAGGACCCACAAAGTCTATAGCCCACTTGTCAAATGCGCGCAGCGTAATCTGCGGTCGCAGCGACATTTCATCGCGTCGCGAAGGTTTTCCTACCCTTTGGCAGATATCGCAGCATCTGCAAAAGTCCTTAGTGTCTTTGTGCAACGTAGGCCACCATAATCCCGCGGCCAGGATTTTCTGCGCAGTCGGCTTTCCTACGAAATGACCTATTGCGGAACCGAAATGTGCTTCTCTGATAATAACCTCTTTTTCGTGCGGCATCACACATCTGCGCAAGACTTCATCCGGACCTAGCTTGTATAGTTGTCCTGCGATCAGAGTGAAGTCTGCTGTTTTAACAACCAACTGCTTCTTTTGCTGCTTAGAAAACTCGACAGGTGCCCTTTCTGTAGTGAGAAAGTGAATGATATCAGCATAGTAATTGTCTGTGATTTGGATAGAAAACAACTGCGCATCTGGAAAATTGTCCTCTAGGTTACTTGGCTCTTCTCCTGAGTCTATCTGCGACAGATGGTCAGGTCCAGCGTTCAATATTCCTGGTTTCACTATGATTTCAAAATCATATTCTTGAAATAAGAGTAACCATCTGCAGATTCTTCCCCCTAACACTGGCTTATTGACCAGGTACTTCAATGTGGAATGGTCAGTAAACATCTTGAACGAGGCACCCAACAGGTAGTGTCGGAACTTCTGTAGAGTGTACACCATAGCTAAGCCTTCCCTTTCTGTCGTGGTGTAGTTCTTTTCTGTTGTCGACATCTTTCTGCTGGAGTATGCGATAGGATGGTCGATACCTCCTTCTCCTGGTTGCATCAAAACAGTCCCTAGTGCGATGCCAGATGCATCCACATGTACATGAAATGGCTTAGTCCAATCTGGGAATACTAAGATGGGTGCTGTAATCATCTTCTCTTTAAGTGTGTCTAGACTCTGCTGGCATTCCTCATTCCATAGGAATTTTACATCTTTCTTTAACAGTTTTTCCATCGGCGCTGTAATCTTTGCGTAGCCCTTGATAAATTTTCTGTAGTACCCGGTATGACCAAGTACTGTTCTCAGTTGTTTGACTGAGTTGGGTGCTAGAAGGTTTACAATGATGGCAATATTTGCGGGATCTACCATCAAGCCTTGTCTGCAAACAATGTGACCCAATAAATACCAAATGGCGTACAGAATATACATTTTTTCAAGTTTAGAGAAATCTGGTACTGCCTACATTTCTCTAACATTAGTCTTAAATCACCTATGTGCTTGTCCATTAATCCAAATACAGTGCAATCATCAAAATAAACTTCTAGGAATTTATGGATGTACTCTTTAAATACAGCAACTACTACTCTAGAAAAGATAGCTGGTGCATTCTTAAGGCCAAAGGGTATTACCGTATACTGGAATGAGCCCCATTCTGTTGCAAAGGTGGTCTTAGATCGATCTTCTGGATGGATTCTGATCTGGTGATAGCCTGAAAAGCCATCGGTAAAGGAGTAGACCTCCTGTCCTCCTACATTGTCTAGCACTTCATCTGTGAATGGTGTTGGGAATGGATCATGAAGCGATGCATCGTTGAGTTTACGTAGGTCGACACAGATCCTAATGTCTCCTTCGGTTTTCTTCTCTTGCACGACCATGGGGCTAACCCATTCGCTTTCTTCTACTGGCTCAATGATTCCTGCTGCTAGCATCTTATTGATCTCGTCCTTAACTTTTTCTTTATAGCATGGATTTAATCTATAAGGACGTTGCTTGACTGGTCTAGCATCCTCCTTCAATGGTATCCTCATCACTCCGAGGTCTCCAACTATTCCCTTCATCTCTGTGAACTTGGTGGGAAATAGGTCCTGATAGTCATGTAGCAAATCTGCAATCTGTCCTACTGTCTTATCATCCCAGTAGTCTCCAATAGAGGCAAACTTTGGTTCTGTGTCTATGCCAATATTGATCTTTCTAGTCTTGATGGGCTCTGTGATCACTGGAGTTTCTAGCTTCGGTCCATCAACATCACGAGTCCCTTCTGACTCCGGAATGTTGATGTTGCGAGGATCATCATCCTCATCCTCTGGTTCTGCTTCAAAGTTATAGCACTCGAGTGCATCTGTTAACTGGATGGCCCACTCAGGTTGAGTATGTACTGATAGGGTACAATCTTCAAATATCTTACTCTTTATTACATCTAGGGCCTGATTAACACTTGGGTACTCAGATTCAAAAGCGAAAGTGAGTAGAAAGCTATCTATCATAAGTGACCATGTAGTCGTTCCCTTGCGCAATTCAGTCTCTGTATACCAATTCCTTGGAATTGTGTCCAAACTGTGAATGAATCGGTGAACCCATTCATCCTCAGGAATGTCTGACCAATTCTGTTCGCATGTCTGAATATGTGTCCTGGGATCACTTTCTCCTGTGTATTTCTACTGGATACACTCTCTCTCGGTAGAGAATCTGATCGCCATCAATCTTTTAATATCATCCCATGATGCGATATTCTCTTTATGTGCATACCACCATCTTGCAGGTGTGGCTCGTACTGCAAGGTCCATAGCTGTAATCCTCTGCTCATTAGGAAATTGTTGTTCAAACTGCGTGAGGAAGTCCTGGATGTCTGTTAGACCATTAAATGATGGAATCTCGCTGATCTCTGCGCCAATCCATCGCAGTGACCTAGTCATGTACGCACATCTGCCCGCTGAGACTTCGTAAAGTCTGTTTTGCCAGTTCTCTAGACCGACATCCGAATCTGATGCGCATGAGCTATCGCATCGCCAACTGATGTTCCCTTCTGCGGTTGGATTAATGTAGTCGCTCTGGTTTGCAGTCATCTGATAGAGACTGTTCATGTTGCGTGCCTCTTCCTCTGCTCGGATAGGTTCAATGTATCTAGGACCCTGAAGAGGATCCAACGGTGTGATGACCCGAATCTGCGCATCCTTGAAGGTCATTTGTCTCCTTTTTAAGTCGATAACGACCATGTTACCGATCGCCCAATCAATGCCTAGCAATGCTGGATATGGTCTACTATCGCCAATGATTTCTATAACTTCAAAGTCCGCAAAGCTGCGAACTCCGTCGATATCAACTGGCACCTGCGGTAATCGACCCAGTGGTGATACTCTCTGTTGATTAGCTAATCTCAGATGGATAGGCGATCTGACTAACGTAGGGCTACCCATCTATTCCCATGTCTGTTTAGTCAGAACATTTACCTCTGATCCTAGATCTAGGACTACTTCATCCATTTCAAATTCTCCAACCTGTGCTGTGAGCTTCATCTCTCTTCCTGTTCTTGTATGGCCCATAATGCTATTAACAGCGCGCTATGCACTGCTCAAGAGAGAAGGTTGCTGACACTGATCTATGATTCGCTGAAGTTCTCCGATAGCTTTTTCATTTCTGACGAGTTTCAAGCAACTGCGCAGGAAGGATTGTACACTTCCTATCGATTCATCCTCATCGCATCTTCCCAATGTGGTAGCCTGCAGTATCTGTTCAGGGCTAACGCTACAAGGATGTTGCTGCGGTACTCCCCTAGATGGCAGTACCTGCGATCCTGATTACACAGGGTCATCAAAGAAAGTCTTGGCTTCCTGAAATGTCTGTTTGTTTTTCTGTAGGTCAAGTGGTGTTGCTTTGTTAGGAGCTCTGCGCACCCACTCCTGACCTTTGTTGCTTTCAATCTCCTACGATGTCCCATTGGTGGAAGCATCGCTGTGAGTCACAATGTTGACTCTTGGTTCTGGCTCTTTTTGCTCAGCAGCGATGAGCTGAATGTTCTGGTGTACTGCTGGCTTAGGTTCTCTGATCTTAGCTATAAAAGTAGGGAATTCTTCTATAGTGTGGTCATAAGATTTGCAGTAGTTACATGTGGTAGTGGGGCTCTGACAGTCCCTAGCATAATGTCCTACAACTCCATAGTTGTAACAAGTGACTGGTCCACGGCCACGACCAAAGCCTGGTCCACGTCCTCGTCCTCTAAATCCCTCCACGGCCTCCATAAGCTGGATCCTGCTGTGGTCCTGCTGCGGGACCCTGTGTCTCTGTTTGGACTCTGTACAAGTCTTGCTTGCTCCTGACCATGAGGTCATAGGCTCAGCAATCATGTTCATCATGGCCTACTGACTTACAGAAGACGCAGTATAAGTTCTTAGGTGTCTGCACATACTTCTGAAAGAGAGGGCATTGCTGGGGTAAATGTCCTCGCGTTTTGCATATTTCACACCACGGCCTATGGGTCTATGGTAAGGGGTTAGGAGCCCCAGTCACTACATACTCTACAAAGACTGGACAGTTGTCTTTAGTATGGCCTTGTGCTTTACACTTTATGCACCATATGTCTTGCATAACTTCTTTCCCTTTCTTAAGCTCATGCAACTGTAACGTGAGGTTAGCCAATTAGTTTTGTAGCGTTTTCATGCATGTAGTAGTCTCTGCTAGAGGTGAAGCCTCTAGTTTCATTGCCATCTCCAGCGCTTCATCTTGAGTAGTGAGTTTCTGCTGCATCAGTGGCACTCTGATGTGAGGGAGTAGCGCTGCAATAAACCATTCC
The DNA here is from genome assembly GCA_001517045.1 of Pseudotsuga menziesii. NCBI lineage: Eukaryota > Viridiplantae > Streptophyta > Pinopsida > Pinales > Pinaceae > Pseudotsuga > Pseudotsuga menziesii. Next base: position 141,270 of record LPNX010615896.1, read on the forward strand.
TTATGCTGCTCCGGCGCAAACTCAAAGCTAACTTGGTCTATGAGGGCTTTGAACTTCTGGTCAAAGTCCCATACTGACTTTGTAGGTAACTATTTGATGTCCTTGAGCTCTGTGATACACTGTGACTCAGACTTAGGTTTCTTAAACTCTTTGATCATGGCAGTCCTGACCTGTATGAGTGTTCTAGGTGTGGTGACATACTTCATGTACCATGTTAAGGCTCGGTCTCTAAGTGTGGTGACCAACTGTACAAGTTTAATGTTATCATCATTGATTGCTTTAATAGTCCATACTGCTTCACATAGAAACCAATGTTGTTCTGGGTCCTCTGCTCTTGTACCTTTAAAAGTAGGTAGTTTCATATCATCCCCCATTCTGTTTCTAGGTGGTGGATGCTGATTGGCTGGGTTACTACCACTCGGCGATGTAGATGGAGGTGATGTGGCAGTAGTGTGTACTGTCTGCGAGCTACTGGATGGAGTTCCTACGGGATTATTCTGAGTCCCGGTCTGCTTCTGTGGAATATAAGGGTGGTAAGGGATACCCCCTTCTGTTCTTTCTGTGGTACTATGAATCTGTTCTCTAGTATGCTCTGGGCTACTTTCAAATATGGGCGAGCTGAAATCTACTTTGTATTTCTTTCCACTACGTGTTCGTCCAATGTCATCAAAATCACTTTCAAACTCTTGTGACATTACTATCTTTACTTATTCATCTGAAACTAGATCCATTGTTCCTTTTTCATGTAATAACATCTTAATGGACAAGTTTAAAGATTCTAGGTACTTACCACGATAGCCTTTGAAGAAGTAGCGCTCAGCCTCGCTGAAGCTCTTTCTTTGATCAACTGCAAACTCTGTGACGAAGCATCCTAGCACACTCGCAAGCCAGAAGTCCACTGCTCTCGTGATGGGATTATCAAGGTCCTTCAGGGTCTGAATCAGCTCCGGTGTCCAGACAATGTTTCTTTCCTTCTTGAATATGCTCGTATCAGTCAGCTTTGATAACCAGTCGTAAAGCTCGTCTCCAAAGGTTGCAAAAAATATCGCATGCAGGTCTGAAGAGATATGTTTTTGTAACTAGGCCTCTGTACTTAGTTTAGGACTCTTGTTCTCGCGTTTAGCAAATTCTCTCAGGTTAGAATCAACCCACTGGTTGAGTTCATCTCTAGTAGGATGCCACCAGAACATCAGTGCTCTATTTGTTCAAAGCCGGCAACGAAACCATTTGTTGGTCGCTATGGGCAGACCCGAGTTTACTATAATTAACCAACAACACCCCTAGCTCACTGGCCCTTTTGGCGACAGACCGCGAAGTGGCCTGAAGTCTCACCCGAAGTGATTCTAATGGGTTGGCCAAGGACTCAAGAGTCTTGGACCAGGTTCTACGGCATCCTACTTGCTACCCACAGCTCTGCTAGCCGCAAGGCCTCTGTCTCTGTGCGTCGCGCGATCCTCCTGCTCGCGTCGTGCGATCTCCTCTACTCGCAACTCTTCTAGCTGCGAGATCTCTATCTCTGCGCGTGTCACGTGATCCATTTCCTCGTCGCGCAACTTCCACTTACTCACAATATCCCCAACCTTACCGCATCGCTGCACACCGTGCGACACGCAACTCCTCTCCAACGCTAAGTCCTTAACCTGCGGTATCGCGCACCGCAGCTCCTCTGTTGGTGCGATATCGCCTCTCTGCGATATCCTTTCTCCGCGGCTCAGCGCACTTAGCGTTGCTCGTGTTGACGTGCAAGACTCAACATACACGACTGTTTATACTGCGACTAAATGACTGTTCAAGGCAAGCATAAATGAACCCTCTTACAACATACCAAAAGACTTCAGCTTGTATTTATCATTCTATATTGCTACGAACTGAATAACACATACATACACTATCTGTAACAAAGTTCATGTGCAAAATAACATATAACAGTAAATAAGTACAAACACATGCATTCATCACATAACATGCAGGTTTTACGTGGTTCATCCCCAGGATGGGAGTTACGTCCACAGAACTATGCTTCTCTATTATAGCTCAAGGGAAGGTAAACACAGTTCTGCTGCACCGCATATGCAGCAAGAGATCTTCTGGGTAACTCCGCACACAGCCTGGAGCCCTTCTCTCTTAGATCTCTCCTCTTTCTCTATATTGTCTCTCTTACAATATACCCTTCCCTCTCTGTCAATCCCTGCGGATTTTTCATACAAGCTCAATGGGCCAGCTACTGGTTACAGAAAGATACTACTGCTAATAACAGAACCAGAGTGTGGTCTTTGCAATACAAAGGCTAAAACATGCAAACCAGCTAACGGCCTAAAAAGCCCAACCCTTTACAATACAAAATATATCCCTTTATAGGCGGCCCAAAGGTCTCGCCATTGCAACACTGTGGGCCTGTCCAAACAGTAATCCCCAACCCTAATTAGTGACAGTCGACGTATCTGTACTTGGAGTAGCTGCTTTCCGTCACACCACAGCTCTCTGCAGTCTTCCATGCTTCCCGGCGCTGATCATGGGTATTATGCACCGCTTCTCTTTACCACAGCTTCTTGCAGTCTTCCATGCTTCCCAGCGCTGACCATGGGTACCGGCGCTGCTTCCTTTATGAGGGTAGCTGAACCCTCTTGTCTCTGTCGCTGCCTTCAATGCAGTGGGTGAGCTCTCTCTTCTTAGCCGCTCACGTACCCTCATCTTCCTTGACTGCTCTGTCTCAACAGTCATGGTTTCCAGCTCTGATCTGTAGCTAGAAACCTGCTACAGTGTCGTAGCTCTACCTCTTATACCTCCGCTAAAACTGTCTGTCCGTCAAAATAGCAGCTTGTTCTGTAGCTGCGGGACCCTACTCCAACAGAAAACATGATGATCCACAATTCAATAGGTACTAATTACTTATACCATTTTACTAAGAAGGAAATAAGTTTATGCACTTTTCTCTTCAATATTATCGAGAAATATATAAAAATAATTTTCTTACAACAAGGTAATCTAATTCTTTCAGTCTATGTACATCAATGGAAAAGTGATATAAAAAAAATGAAAAATTCATAAAGTAATTTACTTTAAAAAACAAAATTCGTTAAAACTAATTCTCCTAAAATACATTGGAAAATATTTTGAAAAGAAGTGTTAAATTATACAATTTGATGTCACACCAATAGTATATATGAAAAACAGGTAATAAAAATTATTGGACCAAGTAGTGAGGTGCTCTAGAGCCCAATATAAAGGAGATGTTGTCACTTAATGTATTGTAATGTAACGTAACATTATGTTACCAGAAATAAAAAGTAACTAAAACAATTCATGTCAACTCATAAAATATAATAAAAACCAAACAAAAATTAATTAAAAAATATATATGCCAACTCATAAAATAAAATTTTCAAACCTAATAAAAAGTTATTAAAAAATTCCATGTTTGCTCATAAAATAATAAAAGAAAAACCAACATAGTAACATGTTGTAATTTTGTTGTAACATAATAAAAGAAAAACCAACATAGAAAAACCAACATAGTAACATATTGTAAAGTTATTAAAAAATTCCATGTTACTCTTGAATTTATTACTCCTTTTGAATTTCTTGAATTTCAAAACCCATAATTAAAAATTGAAAATGGATGCATATAGTTAAGCTTGACCCGTATGTGTTAAGCTTGATTAAGCTTGACTATATCTAAGATTCTTCACATTTTCCCTTGGATTGACCCGTATGTGTTACGCTTGAATTTAACATAATTAACAAAGACTAATACTCTAAGAGTAATAGAGTTAAAACTTTTATGATACAAATATGTTTCAACACTTTTTTGAAAAAT
>LPNX010615945.1:6967-147908 GCA_001517045.1 Pseudotsuga menziesii
TCTATTAATCCTCCCTGTTGATTGGGTGTTATACTCTGCTTTGTTGCCAACACCTCAAGCAGGGCATATAACACCGATTCCTCTAAGAAAAATCCTATACCCATTGCACAACATACAATATAAAAGCAGGAGGTTACCTTATGCTCAGAAAAATACAGAAGCAATTCCTCAAAGTAAAAGCCTAACAACAACATAAAATATGAAACGAGAGGTTACATTATGTTCTGAGAAACATGTATGAATTCAGAAACCAAACCTGCAGTAATTTCTCAAAGTAAAATCCTAAACCCATTTAACAACACACAATATAAAACAAGATGTATATGCTCTGAGAAACATGGATGATTTCAGAAACCAAACCTGTGAATCGAAGCAAGACTGTATTCTCTTCCATGGAAGACTCCAGAAAAAGCACACATAAGCATTGCATGCAAGAATATAGAATGAAGAATACATTATACATTCAATGGATATATAGAGAAGTGCGTGTGGAGTACATTGGACCCCTGGCTCTGCGATCTGTTGAGCTGTGCGATCTGTTGAGCTGTGCGATCTGTTCATGAGCTATGCGATCTGTGTTTCCATTAGGTAGGCCAAACAGAAAACCTTCTCACGGTATCCTCACTCATTCATGCAAGGCGAAGCAATTTGGAGGCAGGACCTGGACTTTCCCTCCCCTGTGTGGGCAAAATGGTGAATCCTTTGGCGCCTATGTGACTTTTGACTTTTGGGCGCTTTTTTTTGTTTGTTTGAACGATTTTTTTTTTACTAGCGTGCCGTCGGTTAAGCGACAGTTATGAGACAAGCCGTCGGTTAAGCAAAGGTTATGATATGGTTATGAGACAAGCCATCGCTTAACCGACGCTTGTGGCCATATTTATAAAAAAAAAGAATCTTTGTGATTTTTTGTGAGTTTAAAAAGAGAAATCCATGCGCCGTCGGAAAAAACCGTCGGATTTTGGATCGAAATGTACTAGTGCGCGTTGGAGTGCTATATATTAAGCCTCTTGGATACATTGAAGAAGGAGGAATTGAAGAGTATGGAAACTATAGTCCATTGTTGCCTCATTTTGCTTATGCTTGAATCTGCATCCATTTTTCCCTTTGGAGCACATAGTGCTTCTCTTCCCAAGATTTTCTTTTCTTTGTGAGATTTCCATTGAGAGATGGAGGATTTAAGTGGTGGAGGCCCAGGTGGAGGACTCAGATTCTCCGATTTGTAGAAGTGTCTATAGAGTTTGTCACTATTGTACCTTTGATTTATTAATAAAAATATCCATTTCCTGTCCAATACATGTGCATAAATATGAATATTGTACACATGTATGTACTTATTTGCTTATACATGATTGATTATATATGCTAGAGTAGATTTAACACATTAATATATATATCATGCTTGCTTTGTTTGTTGTTGTTGATAGTGAATTGTAAGTGCAAGTGTGTTGGAAAATATCAACGGGGATCTACTTCAACCGTCCGCAACAAGGTACAATTCATATCCCTTAGTGTTAGATATATTTATTTCTCGTGCATATTGGAAAGGATTGATTTATGGTATTATTCTATATATTTTGATACACCCCAATCCATAGGAATTTTCTCTCTGTAACAACAGTAGAACAATTACACTCACAAAATTGCTAATCAAACATGCAAAATTCACACAAAAGGAGACTGAAATTGGAGCAGAACAAAATCCTGCATTGAATAAGTGTACATAATCCAACCTCATCAAGTAATAATATTTCAAAATATATAATTACATCATATATTTGAAACAATAAATATGTTATTTGAATTGGTAAAAAAACAGGCTTACTAAAACAAGTCAAATCCCCTATAGGTGGATAAAACACTTTCCAAATCTAAGAAGATGCTCATGAATTGGCTGAATCAGATATGAAAGATGATAATTGATGGAAAGATATAATATCCATGCTTTTGGATTTAAAAAATGAAGGAGTATGGTGAAGGAAAAAAACAAGGAAGTTAATCATAGACTAGCTTTTCCCTTTTGCCTTAAAACTGCTATAAAGCAAGGCAGCTTTCAGAAAAAGCAGAACTGCGCTTTTACTATTATGGAATAAAAGAAGAGTTGCTAAAAAATTTTCCATGATGATTCGAAAGCACTCCATGACCCATTTTTATCATGTGTTTACTTCTAGGTGCAAATGGAAGCCAACTAGCATAGTGAGGAATCTAGGAATCTAGGAATAAGACAAAAATGAATAATTAATGTCAAATATGGGTAACTATGGGTTTGATTATTCTAAAACCCCCCCTTAATCCTCACTTTATGGGTAAATATCAGAAAACTACAAGGCCTATCAAAAAGGCTTAGTCACTCTTTATATACTTCTTGTCCATACAACTAAGGAAAGAGGAAAAACCCCAGTGGGAAAATACTCCCTTAAACATGGACAGGAAACAAAAATTTGGAAATATTGTTATAAATCATACTTCACAACATGATCATCAATCCCCACCAGTGATTTGAGATTATTGAAGGTATTCTCACAAAAAACCTTGGTGAAGATATCTCCTACTTTCTTTGAAGATGCGCAACAGAGTGGAGAAATGGTACCATCATGCACAAGCTCCTTGATATAGTGCATATGGTTCTCAATGTGTTTGGTTCATTGTCTTTGAAGTGGATCAATGGATATTCGAATGGTGCTTTGATTTTCACAATAAATGATAGTGGAAGTATCTGATTCGAAACCACATTCTCCAAGTATCCCCTGCAACCACAAACATTGAGTAACTGCATGCACAACTCCTCTATAATCTACCTCTATAGATGAGAGTGCTATGGAACTCTATTTCTTACTTGACCATATGATTGGTCCATCTACAAGCACGAAAAAATATCTTGAAGTAGAATTTTGGGACTTTTTTTCACTTGCCCAACCACTATCAATAAATCCAACTAGCTCTAAGTCATATTTTGCTTTATTAAAAATCCCATGAGAGCTTGTTCCTTGAACAAAGTTTAGGATCTGCTTGGTTGCTCTCCAATGAATATCATGAGGCTGATCCATGTATATTGAAGCCACACTAACTGCATAATATAATTTAGGCTGAGTATGTGTAAGATAAATCAAACACCCAATCAAATGCCTATACAGTGTGTTATTTACCAAAGGAGAAGAACTTGCTTTCTCAAGCTTAACTCATGAAAGGAATGTACTCTTGCTTGGCTTGTAATATTTCATGTTTAACTTGTTGAGAATATCTAAAGTATACTTGGACTGATGAACTTTTATTCCATGTTGGGATTGAGCAATTTTGAGACCCACGATTTGACTCAATAATCCCAAATCTGTCATGGAAAATGCATGGTTCATTGCATCCTTGAACGAGGAAATATCTTTCTTTGAACTTCCTGTAATCAATAGGTCATCCACATATAAAACAATAATCATTAAATAAACATGGATCAGCTTCAAATAGACAATTGAATTAGACTTGCATCAAACAAAATTCAATGACAGCAGAAAGCCATTAATCTTGGCATACCAAGCCCTGGGGGCTTGCTTAAGCCCATACAATGATTTCTTTAACATGCACACTAAAGATGGACTAGACAAAAAACCTTCAGGTTGCTGCATATAAATCTATTTATTCATATCTCCATTTAGAAAAGCACACTTCACATCCATGTGATGTACTTCCCATTGCATTGAAGCTGCAATGGCTAGAGCTAGCCTTATGGAGCCCATCTTTTCCACTGGTACAAAGGTTTCATTGTAATCAGTACCATGGAATTGTGAGTATCCCTTAGATACAAATATTTCCTTATATTGTTAGTTTTTCATCATATAAGCTAGCATTATGATCTTAGGATCTTTTCACTGAGAGAATAACAAGCACAGCAATAAAACATAAGCACATCATAAGAGACAAGAGACACAAAGAGTTTTTCTTGGGGAAACCATAAATGGAGAAAACCCCGCAACTTCCTCTAAGATAGAATCAACACAAGATGTAAGACCCCAAAATAGTAAGATGCACTCCAAACAGCAGTAGTCTTCTTCTTCTGTCTAGTCCTAGTATTTCCTTCCTCACTAATGCACCACACTTGAGTGAGAGTGAATTATGTGTGTGATAAATAAAGAGTCTCACTCTCTATTTATATTCTTTCGTTCACTTGAAGTGCACTTAATCAAGTAGGCTCAAATTAACAATTACTTACTCGAGCCTACACCTTAATTAGTGTATAATAACTCAAGTGCCCCGAAACTGTGGGGACTTACCTAATGACTTGACAAGACTTGTTTACATTATTAATCCTTCCGATTGGAACATCGGGGCATGACAACATGACTCAAATACATAATAGAAACATCCAGGAATAAACATCGGGTTACAATACATAAGATACATAGAAGAATACATTCCGAAGTTACATATAAATCAACACTCCCTCTTAACTAGGAAGGTATTCTTTCGACACGATTTTTAGAACTGGTCTTCTTCTCTGTATCAACTGGATCATATTCATCTTCAAGTCATCTTCGTCTTCAAGTCATCTTCATCTTCAAGTCATCTGGAGTTGGATCATCTCTCGATCTGGATCATCATAGAACTGGATCTGGATCATCACTCGATCTGGATCATCATAGAACATCATCACTGGATCTGGATCATCACTCGATCTGGATCTGGATCTGGATCATCTCTCGATCTAGATCATCATTGCTAGATCTGGATCATCACTCGATCTGAATCTCTCGGAGTCATCATAACTGGATCTGGATCATAGCTCGATCTTAATCATCTCTGGTCATCATCATGTGTGTACTATCTCGTCATAGGAAGTTCTACATAGCCAGCCCTTTTTCATGTTGGTTGTAGGCCTAGCCACCAGGTAGGTCTTCGCCCAGCACTTACATCTGACCTGCTCGTCAGAAAGGCAGGCCTAGCACTCACATCTGACCATGTAGTAAACTACAATCACATCAGAAAGGCCCAACACTCACATTCACTATCATGGTAGGCACATCAACTACCATCTGTGAAATGGCTCTGTACTTATATCTGACCTACTCGTCAGAAAGGCACAATTCCATCCAGGTGGGAACACATCCTGCTCACAATGATGAAAGGTTTCCACTCTTTCACCTAGGCTGGAATCACATCCGGCTCACAATGATGGAAGACTTCTATCCAGGCAGGAACACATCCTACTCATAGTGATGAAAGGTTTCCACACTTTCACCCAGGCTGGAATCGCATCTTTCTCACAATGATAGAATATTTCTACACTTATATCTGACCTACTCGTCAGAAGGGCATGCACTCACATCTGACCTGGTAGGAAATGAATCCTACACCCTCATCAGAATGGTCCCTAGTCCCAGAATGACCTACCTGGTAACTGACTAGGTGCCTCCACTCTCCCAGAGAGTGGCAGTTTCCCTTACATCTGTCCTACTCGAAATAATGGCCAGCACTCACATCTGACATGGGAGGAACTTAATCGTTTAGCCATGAACAGAATGGCTCTCTCAGTCCCAGAATGAGTGTTCCTGGTAACTGACTAGGTGCCTCCATTCCCAGAATGGCAGTCAGCACTCATATCTGACATGGAAGGAACCAAATCCTCTCACCATGATAGAATGGATCAGCCCTTACATCTGACCATGTAAGGAACCAATCCTCTCACCATGTCAGAATGGCTATGGGTCTCATCACTTTCTCTTGGAAGGAACCTCGATCTGGAGAACACCAAGTCTCTGTCTAAAGTACTCGAACTTCAGCCTAGCCAATGGATTCATCAATACATCAGCTATCTGTTCCTCCATCGGAACATACTGGAGCTTCACTGCTCCTCTCTGCACCATATCCCTGATATAGCGATACTTGATCTCGATATGCTTCGACTTGTCATGGAACAATGGATTCTCTAACAACTTCACGTAACTTTAGTTGTCACAATGTATACAAGTAGCATCCAACTGGAGATGAAATATATCAGGCAGTAGCTTCCGCAGCCATACTGCCTCACAACTAGTTGAACAAGCTACAACATACTCTGCTTTAGCTGTACTCAGTGCCACATAGGATTGCTTCCTGCTAAACCAAGAGATCACACCTGATCCCATACTGAAGCAACATCCTGAAGTACTCTTCCTGTCGATGGCACTACCTGCCCAATCTGAATCAACATAACCCTCTAGGTTAATCTTTTGATTCGCATCATAGTTGAGTCCATAATCAACTGTACCCCTGCATGCTTTGCAACCATCAGGTGAACATGTCTCAATGTGTTCACAGTAAAGCAAATATCTAGTCTCATGTACATCAAGGACCCAATCATCTGACGATACATCGTAGCATCAACCGTCTCTGATGAAGCATCACTTAATAGTTTCATGTTCGATGCCATAGGTGTGGTCATGCAGTCCATCATCCTGAACCTCTTCAGGATCTCTACTGCATACTTCCCTTGTCCAAGGAATATTCTATCTATACTCTGCCACACCTCCATACCTAGAAAGTAATGCATTGACACATAACAGGAGCATCACTGGTCTTCTGTCTTCAACCTTGAAGCAAAGGTTGGAATCCGCTTTACTCTCAGTAAAGCCTAGAGTTGTGAGTAATCTTCCCATCCTATCGTACCATGTCGAACCTTAGATCTTTTGTAGTCACTCCCTCTGAAGCGAAGCATCATACTCCCTCTGTCTTCTATGCTCTATGCACTGAAAACATTCTGTACCGGAGTGACAAGTAGCTTCCTATGCTACTAATATTATATGTGACCATCTAGTGTATAGACTTGCATCTTCAACCTTGTAGCAAAGGTTAAGATCTTCATCAATCTCATCATGTATGTGTTTAAACTCTTACTGGCTGCAAATGTCTCTTCGTAGTCTAGGCCTTCTTTTTCATGAGAAGCCTCATGCTACGAATCTTGCTTTGTATCCCAAGATGTTTCCATCTACTGCATGATGGAACTATGAACTTCTCTTTAGGGCTTGATACTGTGCCCTGACATCATTCTTATCGAACTGGTCTTCCCTTTCTTCTTGGTGGCTAGAAGGTTCGGCATCAATGATGCCACTGCACTCATCATATTATTCTTTGTCTTTGAACTGTCGTCACTTTCTCTTCGGAACAAGTCTTCATTCTTCTTTGCTTGTAGGTGATTATGTATGTGATATTTCCTACAAGTCAAATGCATTCATATGGTTAGAAACATTTCATAAGGAATATTTATACTGGCAAACAATTATGCATAAATATATGATCATGCAACTACTTTAGCCAATACAAAATTCATCCATATCTCATTGAAACTTTCTAGATGCTTTCCATCTCTACCAAGACAACATTGAGATTGTGCACTAATCCAATATGTCAGCAAAGAGGTTTCATTCTAGATAAGTAGCAATGGAGAATTTGTATAGCACCATGAGCTACTTACCCATCACATGCCTATTAGTAGTATACTGTCATTAATGCAAACATCCTATCATGCATAATACAATAACTGAATATAAACAAATGCATAACAAAACAATATCATGAAATGACAATTGAATAATTATCTTTATTTGTTTCATGGGTATACTCCTTCTTGAGCCTTCAGCTTTATCGTCTTCTTCATTCTTGATAGCATCGTTTCTTATCCAAATGATAAGGAGGATAAGAATTTCTTCAAGAGTTGAGTTCTTCATATTCCTCATTGCTTGAGGGATCTTCTTTGGATGGCGAGATCTTGATCTTCAATTGCTCCCATCTTCTCTTCTCTTCTTATGATTCAAGCTTCTTCTTCTTCTTGAAGTCTGCTGAAATGTAATCACTTCCTTCTGGAACACATTCCTTAAATGAATGAATTCCACGATTTTGGGAGGCCATTCAAGGTGGCCATCACCACTTATGCATTCTTCACTTCTTCTTTTACCACTTCAAGTTGTTCTTTGATTTGAGAGACTCTTATGACTGTATGGTCTCTACATTCTGGATCTTCACATTCTTCAACTGGTTTCTTTAGGTCATATTCTGATTTTTGTTCTTCCCTTCAAATAGCTTGAAATTCTGGAAGACCTTCAACAGCTTTGATTGCAATAGGTAGTGATCTATAATGCACATGTGCAAGCCTTATATGCCAAAGCTCATTTGGCTCTACTGTGTCATGGCTCAAGGCTTGTTCTAGATGGCCCTTCAATTCTTACAAGCCTCCTTCTTGTTCTCCAATCACTACCGCATCATCGATAGTATTTCCTTTTGGCCATATGATGACTTGACCATCTATGAATGCAACCTGCATTCCTTTTGCATCAATGGAGAGAAGGTTCTTCTTGAATCCTGGAACAAACAATACTTCTTTCATTGTTAGAGACTTACCAGAGTCTAGCTTGTATGAATATTCCCCACTACCTTTTATTGGATATTGGTAGTCATCTCCTAGTTTCACCTTGTGAGGTGATTCATGTTCTGACAGTCTTACAAAGGATTCCTTGAATCCCTGTCATATGTTTGAAAGCCCCACTATCTATAATCCAATCATCACTTCCATGAGTAATGTTACCTGTGAGAGCTGATATCAGAACATATTCATCCTCGCTTGAAGAATCTTCACTTTCATATCTGGATCTCTTTCTGGATGGTTCATCATCCTCTGCAGCATGAGCATGATGTCTTCTTTGGACTCGTCTCCCTCTGAAACTGGAACCTCTATACTCATGTAGGTGTCCAATCCAGAGAGATCAAATACTTCTATGCTTGGAATTTGTCAACTTCACCAAGCTTATTATCAAGCTGTTGAGATATATCATATTGAAATGAGAACCTCAAATGGAAATAGCAAAGGATTAGATCTTACAGATTTGAGGTGTCCGTCCTTGTCCCGAATTTTGTTGATCTAGGGTTTGTCACAGAAACCCTAATTTAAAAACTTGGAATATTTTAGATCTGATTGGACAAACAGATAGATCTCTTTAAATGGAGCTGTCCAATGTACTCCTTTCCTGAAAACAGTGGACGGAAGCTCTTGGAACAGGAAGCCCTAATTTTCCAATTTCTTCTGCAGAAATGTCTGTTACTATTTCTGTGATATCTCTGAAATTACTACTCATCTTTGTCTAACATTTCTTACTAAGGTAACCTCTCATGTCCTTGATCGAACACCATAGGTTTCATCAGAATTGGTTTCACCATTTGGGATTTATGATCCGTTTCCCAAGGTGACCTATTAAAGGACTGTTCAGAGAAGCGAAGCTGTACGGCATGCCACATGTCACTGGTTCATCCTCTGAGTCTGATATTTGGACCATCGAAATTAAATTCTGTACCCTTTCTGGAACATCTTCAGGAATTCCATTTGGACCTCTGTAGCCCAATATATTGCAATTCTCCCCAGGTGTCTTGTTTATGGATGATTTCTGGAAGAGGCTGGAACCCTAACTTTGAGAGATCATATCTCCTAGAATATAGCCAATATGAGGCTGAAGTTTGGACACAGTGTTTGTCAAGATTTTATCTTTGGCCCTTGCAATTGTTAGCTTCTAAGACTTCTCCAACCTCAGAATATAGCAACTGTACCAAAAATTATCAGTTTTAGTATTTAGGGTTTTTCCTAGCTCAGGGTCAAACTAGGGTTTGAATTTACCAGAGTTTCACCCAACCAAATTTCTTAATCCGGGTCTCTAAACTTCGGTTTTGATGAGGAGAAAAATCCTATGCAAGTCTCACTCAAAAATTCCTCTTCTGTAGAAAGGCCTAATTTCCACATCAAATATTGAAAATGCTCGGAATCAAATTTCGTTTTGACATAAAGATGCACCCTTCAATGGAGAGTCATCCTAGCATACTTTTGCTGAAAATCTATGGAGGGAGACCCAAAAAGTAAGAAGCCCTAGATTCTGCATCTCCACAATGTCTTCTTCTCAGGTTAGCTCTGATACCATGTTAGTTTTTCATCATATAAGCTAGCATTATGATCTTAGGATCTTTTCGCTGAGAGAATAACAAGCACATCAATAAAACATAAGCACATCACAAGAGACAAGAGACACAAAGAGTTTTTCTCGGGGAAACCATAAATGGAGAAAACCTCGCAACTTCCTCTAAGATAGAATCACCACAAGATGTAAGACCCCAAAATAGTAAGATGCACTCCCAACAGCAGTAGTCTTCTTCTTCTGTCTAGTCCCAGTATTTCCTTCCTCACTAATGCTCCACACTTGAGTGAGAGTGAATGATGTGTGTGATAAATAGAGAGTCTCACTCTCTATTTATATTCTTCTGTTCACTTGAAGTGCACTTAATCACGTAGGCTCAACTTAACAATTACTTACTTGAGCCTACACCTTAATTAGTGTATAATAACTCAAGTGCCCCGAAACTGTGGGGACTTACCTAATGACTTGACAAGACTTGTTTACATTATTAATCCTCTCGATCAGAACATCGGGGCATGACAACATGACTCAAATACATAATAGAAACATCCCGGAATAAACATCGGGTTACAATACATAAGATACATAGAAGAATACATTCCGAAGTTACATATACATCAACATATATTTCAAAGGTGAACCATCATCATAAAATTTAGTTTTATAGACCCACTTACACTTTACTAGATTTCTCCCTCGGGGAGATCGACTATTTCCCATGTGTTGTTCTTCTAGAGAGAATTGTATTCTTTCTTCATAGTTGTTTTCCATATTGTATCATTTTATGCATATTCATATGTCTAAGGATTAGATTCAACCATCATATACCACTTCTCAGCAAAGAGTGGATCTTTCACACAAAGGGCACTCTCAAATTGAGATCTAGTCCTCCTAGTGTCACTAGGATTCCCAACTAGTTCCCCAGCTGCATGAATTTACCTTACTTCCAATTTTGGTCTTGTAGGAATTCTAGGATCTAAAATTAAATAATTATTATCAAACATATCAGAATCAGAAAAATCATTAGTATATTCACTTACAATCAGTGGCTGTGGTGATGAAGAAGACTCTCCAACTTCATTTGCTACTAAAGGCTCTTCTCCAAATTGAACACTTATTTCAATGAAATATTTGTTAGTGATCAAGTTTATCATATTGTACCCTTTTGAATCTTCAAAATACCCAAAAAGTAGGCACTCTTGGATTTGGGGTTGAAAGGCCTTCCTCTTTTCAGTTGGAATTCTATCCCAGGGCTTTGGGCCAAAAAACTTGAAATGGGTCACATCTAGCTTGTGTCCATTCCAAGATTTGAAAGGAGTGATTCCATCAAGTTTCTTATGTGGAACCATGTTCTAGATATAGAGTGCACATTCTATATCTTCGGCCCAAAACTTTGGTGCCAAAGTTTTAGCCTCCATCATGTAAGTTTCCATTTCCTTGAGTGATATGTTATTTCTCTTAGCAACACCATTTTGTTGTGGTGTGTAAGGAATAGAATGATGCATATGGATACCTGTATCTTCACAATAATGGATGAAATCAGACTTGAGATACTCTCCACCATTGTTAGATCTGAGGATCTTGATTTTACTCCCAGACTGGTTCTCAACCAAGGCTCGAAAGGCCTTGAAGAGGTAAAAAACTTTAGACTTGTGCTTTAAGAAGTAGACCCAACAATACCTGGAAACATAATCAATGAAGGTGAGTGAATATTTGGCTTGAATCATGTACATATGAGGGAATGGACTAGATATTTCACTGTGGATTAAATCAAGGGGAGCATAGTTTCTCTCATGACTAGCTCTCTCCTACTTGCGCTCTGGGTGTTTTCCTAGGATGCAACCTCGATAGACTCCCTTAGAAAACTTAATATTTGGTAACCTGTGACCATATATTTATCACCTAAATCATAAATATGCTCATAGTTAATATGGCCAAATCTCTCATGCGAAATCTTTCTTGCTTCATTAGCATGAGTGAGAAGAGCAGAGGGGTTTCAGTAGGGTAGAAAATGGGAAAACTTGTATACCTTTGAAGTGTAATCCAAAACACCTTTTTCTATGACTTTACCATTAGAAATCTATGAGATTTCAAATTCATTAGGGGAGAATATGAATTTATTTGCAGACCCAGTGTGATTCATATGATACACTAACAAGAGGTTAGATGCAAGAACTAGAAAATACGACACATTATTAAAAGAACCAAGGTTAATATCAATACTACCTTTCCCCAAACTATTAGTAATAGAGTCATCTCCCAAAACAATTTCTGGACCTTTCAAATTTTCAAGAGAGGTTAAAGTCTCCCTTGTCGAAACCATGTTTCTGGAAGCTCCAGAATCAATGATGAATCTAGGTGAGCTTGAGGTTCTAGCAACCAAGGCATGTACTCTCTCCTTGTCTTCTAAATTTGATCCTCCTTCCCTCTTCTTTGTGCACTCATGAAGGGATATGTCACTTCTTCTCCATGATTTGGGTCAACATGTAAATTTTCTTTTTCATACAATATCTCTCAGGATTATAGCCCTTACCGCACTATGTGCACTTGCTCATTTATCCTTTGTTCTTCTTCTTCTAGAAGTTCTTCTTGGAGCCTGAGGGATCCTCTTAAGACTTTGACTTATCTGTGTTTTGCTTAGGTGGATTTTTGGATTTCTTCTTTCCCTTTGAATCCACCTTTGAGTATCCAACAACCAAATCTTGGTATTTCAAAGGTTTGATGGTGGCCATCATTACCAATTTATCTTACTCCTAGGTGAGGGATTCAATGACCTCAGCAAGATTATGCATCTTCCAGGTTCGAGCTATCAATTTGGTGGCATGGAAGGTAAAAAAAAACACTGTGTAGTCATGACCAAGCTTCAATATTATGGTCAAGACTAGTTTCTCATCCTTCTTTTCGATTCCACACTGTTTTAGCTGCAAAACGAGGGCCTTAAAATTGGAAAAGTAGAGTTGCAATGATTCAAAGCTACTGGGACTCAAGCATATCAATTCATTATTGATTTTATTTCCTCTCATTTCATATGTATTTCCAAAAATCTCTTCAAACTTCTCCCAAACCTGATTAGGTGATTTCAATGCATCAAGATGAAAGAGGAGGTCTCTTGAAATGCTCAAGCACAAAATAACATAGACCTCATCCCTTTTGTTGTTCCATTTAATTTTCTTCGTAGCTGCATTGGTATTTGCCTCATTTTCCATGGTAGCCTTGTAGAGACCTTTTGATTTCAACAATATATCCATCTCATCTTTTCATTCAAAGAAATTGAATGGAGTCAAGATGATCCTTTGAGATTGATCCATATCTCAACAACTGTGCCCTCCAGTCAGCAGAATGCGCTCCCTATTAATGAGTTTGAACCTGCTATAGAAATATGGAAGAATAGAAATCAATGTACAAAGGCTCTGATACCATATGGAAATTGAACCCAAGAAGTAGAACAATGACACTCACAAAATTGCTTATCAAACATGCAAAATTCACACAAAAGGATACTGAAATTGGAGAAGAACAAAATATTGTATTGAATAAATGTACATCATCCAACCTCATCAAGTAATAGGATTTCCAAATATATAATTACACCATATATTCAAAAGCATAAGGATGCTATTTGAATTGGTAACAAAGAAGGCTTAATAAAACTAGTCAAATCCCCTATAGGTGCATAAAACACTTTTTAAATCTAAGAATATGCTCACTAATTGGATGAATCATATATGCTAGATGATAAGTGATGGAAAGACATCATATCCATGCTTTTGTGTGGATAAAAGGATGGAGTATGGTGAAGGAAAAAAATAAGACAGTTACTCCTAGAATAGCTTTTCCATTTTGTCTTAAGACTGCTATAAAGGAAGGAGGCTTTCAGAAAAAGAAGAACGGTGCTTTTATTATTCTTGAATAAAACAATATTTTCTAAAAATGTTTCCAAGATGATTCCAAATAACTCCATGACCTAGTTTTATCATGTGTTTACTTCTAGGTGCAAGTGGAAGCCCACTAGCATAGTGAGGAATCTAGGAATCTAGGAATTAGACAAAAATGATTAATTAATGTCAAATATGGATAACTATGGGTCTGATTATTATAACAAGACTATGAGGATACATTTGCACCAGTTGTGAGGTATAGTTCCAATAGCTCCATATGTGCAGGTATGAGATTGGATATATACCATTTGGATATTAAGACAAAATTCTTGAATGGTGTAGTCGAGGAGGAAGTGTACGTAGAGAAAGCACTCAAGTTGAGACACATGACATGAAGTCTCATGTGTGAAAATTAAAGAAGGACTTGTATGATATTACAAGGAACCCATGGGATAGTGCATGCTGTTACATGAGGAGCTTGAAGATCACCTAGAGTGATGAAGATCTCCACCTTTGCTACAAGGTTGAAGATCAAAGCCTATACATGATGGCAAGCTCACAGATGGGTGCAAGTGTTGGAATCATCTTCCAAACACACATCATTATTTGGATTATTTTGGCCTAATTCACAAATTATCCTATGTTTTGACTCAAACATGTGACTGAATCATCAAACTAAATCTCCTCCTTCAACCGGGGATCCCAACTAGGCCTCCTCCTTTAATCAGGGAGAAAACATGGGTTGATATGCTTTACATATGCACCCCATTCATTCAACTAGGGTTATTTCACCTACATTTTAGTTAAAGTAATGTGATAAATCCACCTTCCTCACGATTTAATCTATTTTTGGCCTAAATGCAGTTAACTAGAGTGTTAAAGGTGCCTTGACCTAATTTTGGTGACTTAGTTCAATTTATCTCAGCTAACTGAAGTCAGATAGGCACCCTCACTTACTTTTTGGGATGCAAATGAGTTCTATTAAATTAGAATCAGTATAAACTACCTTCAAGCCAGTTAGGTTCAATTATGTTAGATTTAAATGGTTAACTAATGTGCCCAGTGGTGTTTAACTAACAAATAAGACCCTATCATGCACTCAATTTGAATGAAATCCCTTAGTTTTGAATTTCATGGCTATTCATTCCATTGTATTGCATTGTAATATATTATTTTTAATAATGATTAAGAAATATACAACTGCAAGTTTTTTGCACTGTTTTGGCAATTCATTGAGAAAATTGATTTGTTTCATCTGTAGTAAATTTTGTCTTGGTTCTAAGATTATTGTACCTCAATTTTATATGGTATCAGAGCCATGGTAGGACAAGGAAACTCTTTTGCATCATTTTTATGGGTGAATCCATGGACCTGGGTAACACTTTTTAGCAAGCGAATTTCAGCAAAAACAGAAAAACGTACCTCGGTCTTGGGTTTAACAAGCCCTCGACCGAGGTTTTAATATCTCGACTGAGCTTTTATCAAGCCCTCGACCGAGGTTTTTTTAAGCCCTCGACGGAAGTATTTCTTAACCCTCGTTCGAGGTATTAAAACCTCGACCGAGGGTTAAGAAATACCTCGGTCGAGGTGCTTGTGTCTAAAAAATTATAAAAAGAGGCCGGGACAAAAGGGAATAGTTCTATAATAGGCAAATGCATGGGATATGAAAACATGTGTTTAGCTAAAAAATACCTTTAGCTTATATGAAGGGGCTTAATAATCTTCTTATTGACTATCCACTGCTACATATATTTGATATTTTTATGGAATTCTCTATAGTCCCTTCTAGTTCCAAGTGGTACACTGTTTGGTCTAATTCTTTTCTTTGTTGGGGCTCTGTTCCACATAGATTAGTCCTTTATATAACTTCTTTCAATGTCTTTGGAAATTTCCAAAAGTAGATAAGGGAATGTCCATATCTAGTTAATTCACCTGTTACAGTGCAGGTTCTAGCACAATTTTTTTTAATATGGCATCGACATTGATCAAAAGAAGTGAGTAGTAATCATTAACATTGGTTGGTTAGTAAAGTAAGGGTGTTTCTATTCCCCCACCGTAAAGAAAATTTGAAGGGTGAAAAATATTTTGAAAATATTCATGAAAATTATGTTCCTAATGTCAAAGATCATTGTGCTTTCTACGTTTGTGACTAAATAAAATGAAGTTAGGGTAGTTCCAAACACTTCTTTGCATCAGAATTCCATTCTAAAGAAGAAAAGAAAGCTATTGAATAAACATAATGCAAGGTTATCAACTCCACCAGAGAGATCAAATAATCAAATAAAGATAAATATATGCACGGAAGAAGAAAATGTTCTTGAATTATTATCTAGAGTAGATCATTGAAAGAAAAGGACACAAATCAGAGGAAGGAAACTGTGTTTGCCACCAAAGGTTGATAAATATCGATTGTGAATTGAAAAAACATATGTTAATGAATACTATTCACATAAATATGGATCTTGCAAGCTACTATAAATTTCAAAACCTATGTTAATGATTACTACTCACTTCCTTTGATGAATGTCGATGCCATATTAAAAAAAATGGTGCTAGAACCTGCACTGTAACAGGTGAATTAACTAGATATGGACATTCCCTTATGCCTTTGCAAATTGCCAAAGACCTTGAAAGAAGTTATATAAAGGACTAATCTATGTCGACTAATCTAGGACCTCGACTGAGCTAATACCTCGACCAAGGGTTTTAACAAAACCTCGACTGAGGGTTTGTTAAACCCTCGGTCGAGGTATTTTAAAACCCTCGGTCAAGTGTTTGTTAAAACCTCGACCGAGGTATTTAAAGACCTCGGTCGAGGGCTTAAAAAAATAGATTTACCCCACATTCAAACAAATGAAAAATTTCCTGTGCCTTGCAGAGGTGTAAACCCTACCATTCCTAACACATAACTAAGCAGAGTTGATACCGATGAATTCACCAACGAATCTTCTATCCATTGAGGTATCATACACACATTTTGGCATTCATATGAAATTTATTCTTTAATTACTTCTAAAACTTATACTTAGAAAACCACACTGCAACTTTGAAGCAGGTCAAAGAAAAATCCGCAGAGTTAAAAATACACAGCCAAAAAATTCTTAAAAATGCACACATCACAGATCGACGTGTCCTCTTCAAAAGGGTATCTTTGGTTTTTCAATTTTTGAAAAAATAGAAAAAATTCCTTTACATGGACAAATATGTGTTTAAAACGATGCTGAAATCGAATGTGGTCACTTTCGAAAAATAATAAATAATTGTATAATGTGAAAAAAATTAACAAAAAAATATGCACATCACACTGCATTTTATGTAGATCATGCTCATATATTTATTTTTTTAAAATTATTAATGCAAGATTGAATTACTCTACGTGGACACGAGCCACTTATTAGCTTCTTCAAATTTTTAAGGTCACACAGTTCATTAAATGCAAAATTTCACACATTAAATGACATCAGAATATTTTAAAAAAAATATCACTATGAAGCCAACATAATATTCTACAATTTGTTTTTTTACTGCAAGTCAAAATTCACATGGAATATATGCGTTTTGAGGGCTTCTATCTAGCACATGAGTCAAAAATCAGGTTTTCATCGCCAAATTTGGCCAAAAAGTGTTACCCATCTTCATGGAATCACCCTTATGGATATTTGATGAATATTGAGTAATATTACTAAAAAATATTCCAACACTGCATCAAAATCAGATATTTTTTGACATAAGTCCTGGAAATTTAGCCTTGCTCCCTCTGGATTCTGTCCAGAGAATTCTATCCAGGTGTGAAGCAACTCCAAAAGTGCAGTTTGTTCGACATTATTTTGTTTGTTTTTTGTTATTGAATCTATCTCATAAAATTCTATTGCATTCACTACAAATGCAAAATGGAATCCTCTAGGAATCTTCTCACTCCTTTCAACTATCATCAGTGGAAAGAGGATACTTGGATATCATTGTGTTCCAAAGGACTCTATGGATTCACCATGGGCTTGAAGATAGATTCGAATGCCATGATAGAGAAGGAAAAATATTGGAACAAGCTTGATGAAGTGTATGGTTTCCTATGCGTCCCCATTTTAAGGGACCTTCTTTTCCATATCATTGGATTGAAGACTCCCAAATAAGTGTGGGAACAAATTGCCAAATACTTTTTCAAGCAAGATGATTTGAGAGCCTATCCATTGGAGAATGAACTGACCTCTCTAAATCTGGGCAATTTTGAGACCATAAATGAATTCTTCACTGAGTTTCAGCACCTTGTGCTCCAATTGAAGCAATGTGTAGTTGAGAAGAAATATGGTCAGCTAATAATTTCTATCCTTTTGAGTCTAGGACCATACTACTCTGTCTTTGTCTCTTCCTTCCATACTAGAAATATTACCATTCCAAATTGGAATATTCCTACCCTAAATGCATTCATTGTGTCCCTAACCAATGAGCATGATAAACTTGTTCAGATGGGATATATGAGATCCTATAAAGATCAATATTTTTTTGTTGGAGAACCCAAGGCTTCGAATGAAAAAGGAAAGAAAAATAAAGAGAATACTAAATTTGATCCTGCCAAGCAGAAGGAGAAAAACCAGTAGTTGGATGAGCCCTCACGCTCGAGGAAAAACAAGCACCGAGGCAAAGAGAAGACATGCTGATGTTACTCTGGTAGATGATTTCATCCAGAAATATCTTAAAGATATTACATGAAGATTAATATTGATCATATGGCCCTTCTCCTTGAGAAAAAAAACATTACTCTTCCAGAAGGCACAAGGAAGAAAGAACCCAGAGCTCAGAATAATCAACATGAAATATGACATGTACTCATGGCTAATGTTTCAAAAACTAGAGCTCTCCTCATTGACTTTGGTGCTTTAAATCACATGGTTTCATTATTTTTTCAAATCACTAGATTCTAGGAACTTCATGTCCATCCACATGGGAGATGACTCACAAGTCTCATCAAAAGGAAAATGTACTATCCATATAGAACATGGAAGCTTTAAAAATGTTATATATGTTCCCTCTTTATACTCAAACTTGTTGTATGTGTATTAAATGACACACACTAGCTTACCTAAAAGAGTTGTACTCATCCCCAATGATGTTGATATATATGATATAGCCATGGGAAAACTCATTGCAGTTGAAAAATAAATTCATGCTTCTAAGACCTATGAGTTTTCCAGCTTTGTGCCTAATTCAAAGCCTAGTTCCCTCCCAAATCATGGGAATGGGATCAGATGGATGTGTCATGAGAGGTTTGGAAACCTAAAATATAAATATTTTAATCTTCTGCAAAATGATTCCATAATGGAAGGCCTTCTAATAATCAACTCATCAAAAGGGATTCGCAAGGGATGCATAGTTGGCAAGCATCCTGAGCATAAGTTTGATCCAACAAAAGCTATAAGAGATACATGTATTTTGGGATGATACACAATGATATAAGAGGTCCAATTCCAAAATCCTTCATGAATGGCTCTAAGTATGTTCTTAGCTTCATAAATGACCTTTCAATATTTACATGGGTCTACCTTCTCAAAAAGAAATTGGAAGTCTTTGAAAAATTCATAGATTTTAAAGCTTTAGTTGAGAATACTACTGGGAGAAAGATAAAAGATCATATATCTGATAATGGAGGTGAATACATTAAATCATAGAATCTACAAACTTTTTACAGAAAATGGGATCAAGATCTAGTACACTGTTCCCTACACACCTCAGCAGAATGGTGTAGGCATTAGAGGAAATTTGGGGTCTAAAATGGGCCTTATAAGAAAACGTGCCAAAATAAGTTTTTGTGAGTTGGAATTCAAGAACCAATAGAATTTCAATAAAATAAGTCAACCATAATGGTTGAATTGACATATTTGTCATTAAAAAAAACTACTTTTTTTGTTCGTATTTTCGACATATCTCATTGTGTTTTTACTCAAATTTCGATCAGGAGAGCTCGTTGGATGTGGAATTTGATTCCGCATCCAACGAGTACCCACACTGCATACTTTTGATGGACCCCGCTACCCAAAAAACAAGAAATACCTGAAAAAATGTGATGATCAGGAGAGCTCGTTGGATGCGAAACTTGATTCCGCATCCAACGAGTACCCACACTGCATACTTTTGATGGACCCCGCTACCCCAAAAACAAGAAATACCTGAAAAAATGTGATGATGATGTCATCATCACATTTTTTCAGGTATTTCTTGTTTTTGGGGTAGCGGGGTCCATCAAAAGTATGCAGTGCGGGTACTCGTTGGATGCGGAATCAAGTTTCGCATCCAACGAGCTCTCCCGATCGAAATTTGAGTAAAAACACAAGGAGATATGTTGAAAATACGAACACAAAAAGTAGTTTTTTTCTTTCCTCCTCCAAAATTAATCAATATTATTTTATTATTTTAACTGTTATTTTATTATTTTAACTATTATTTTATTATTTTCCTTAGGAGGCCCATTTTAGACCCCAAAATTCCTCTAATGAGAAAGAAAAAACGAAGCACTAAAGGAGATGACAACCTGTATGCTTGAGTCTAAATATTTGGATACAAATATTTGGGACAATGATATGAATATTTATTCATACATTCATAACAGGGTAAATCATCTTTCAAAGGGATAAAACCTTTCAAATCTTACACCGGTCATAAGTATGATGTGTCCAATCTTAGGGTTTTCGGGTCCACTTCTTGGCATAGAATTCCACTAGATAAAAGAAGGTTTTTGCAACCATAGAGTGTTGATTGTATCCTAACTGGGCATGATAAAGAAGCAAAGGGACACAAGATCTTGAATATCAGAACTAAAATGATACTCATTTAGAGAAGTGTCTGCTTTGAAGAACGTCTTCAAGACCTGAAACTAGTAAAGGAAAAAACTACAAAACCACTTCCTCTTTTTGATGAAGATTCTGGATATGAAAATGAAAGTATGTGCTCTGATATTTCAGATGTAATGTCTAATATCAGTGAACATGAAGTATAAGGTTCTGAATCACATCCGAATGATCCCACTCATTTAACAAAATGGGAAAAAAATACTCTCTCCTTTGTCGTGTCAAACATTGGAAATCCTACTTGTCCAAGGAGAACTCGAGTAGATTATCAAAGAGTAGGTATTTCTCTTTCTTGCATTAATCCTTTTCTGTCCGAGAAGTGCTATATAATTATTGGATCTGATGAAAATTCCTATTATCATTCCCATCATGATCCTAAATGGCGAGCTTCTATGGATGAAGAGTATCAATCTCTTTAAAAAAATGCAACCTGGGAGCTAGTTTCTCTTCCACCTGACAAGAAACTTGTTCAATACAAATGGTTCTACCGAAATAAGGTTGCTGAAGATGGCTCAAGCTATAAATATAAATATTGGTTGGTTGCAAAATTCTTCTCACAAGTTCAAGGGCTGGAGTATAAATAAACCTTTGCATCGGTGGCAAAGATGGATTCTATTAGATTATTCTTGGCCATTTCTGCATCCAAACACTGAGAGGTAAACCATATGGATGTGAAGAGTGCTTTTATTCATGAATATCTAAAAGAAGATATCTACATGAATCAGATTGAAAGGTAAAAATCATACTTGACATTAGTTTGTAGACTTCGGAAATCATTGTATGACTTAAAACAGGCCCCAAGAGCATGGTGTGCAAAGATGGACTCATTTATGCTATCACAAAAATTTGAAACATGTAAGTATGATACACACATGTACTTGCAAAAATATGAAGGTAATTTTCTGATTATAGTTCTATATTTTGATGATTTATTAATTACAGGAAACACACTTCCCTCAATCAGCTTCATAAAAGCTGCTTTGCATGAAGCGTTTGACATGAGTGATCTAGCCCTGCTGAGGCAATTTCTTGTCCTAGAGATCACTCAGTATTTTGATGGGATAATGATCACCAAATAAAATTATGCTTCATACCTACTAATTAATTTTAGTATGGAATATTGTAAGGAAACATCTTTCCGATTCCTTTCAGGAATCAGTCTTGAGGAAGGAAATTATACACCAGTAGTGGATTCCATTATTTATCGACAATTGATTGGAATCCTTATGTGCTTGAAAAATTCAAGGCATGATATTTGTTATGTCGTGAATGTTGTATAAAGGTACATGAAAAATACTCATGAAATTCATTGGAGGGAATACAAGAGGATTCTATAGTATGTGCAGTGTACTAGAGACTTCGACATTCACTATGCTACAGATTCCGATCTAGATTTGGTAGGATTCGTAGATTCAGATTGGGCTGGAGAAAACATAGATAGGAAGTACAATTCTGACTATGTATTAATGTTTGGTAGTGGGCCTATTTTATGGTCAATATAAAAGCAAGCATCCATTTCCCTATCTTCAATAGAGCAAATTACTGGGGAGCGGTCAATGCATGCATTCAGGTAGTTTGGTTGCAAGGTATTCTAGCAGAGTTCAACATTGGTAGTACCAATTCAAATATCATTATTTGTGACAATAATATTTCTATAAAGACCTTGAAATATCTGTTTCGAATAAAGAGAATCAAATACATCCATATCCACATGCACTACATCAGAGAGCTTGTGTGTGACAGAACAATTGTTCTGCAATATTTCCCCACAAATGAGTAAATTACCAAAATTTTCACCAAGTGTTGCACTGAGCAGAAGTTCTCTTACCTATGTTCACTGTCGGGGTGAGTTCTATCATCGTGAAGACATATTAATTCTTTAGTGTTCAATTTGAGGGGGGGTTTTATTTCCCATAGTGGTTTTCCTCTTTTCCTCACATAGATTTTTTGAGCATTTTACGATTATTTTTGTAAAGGGTGACCGATGGCCTTTGTTATTGGGGCCCTATTTTTTACTCCACCATGAGATTAGATTAAGAGGGAGTGTTGGAGTCATTTTCAAACCATGCATCATTATTTGTCTTATTTTGGCCTAATTTACCACTTATCCTAAGTTTTGACTTAGACATGTGACTGCATCATCAAACTCGATCTTCGCCTTCAATCGACGAGTGTAACTGACCCTTCTCCTTCAATCCAGGAGAAAATATGGGTTGATATGCTTGACAGATGTGCCCCATTCAGTCAGTTGGGGGTTTTTTCACCTACCTTTCAGTTAAACTGAAGTGACAAAGGCTTCTTCCTTGTGATTTAACCTATTGTTTCCCTAAATGCAGTTAACTGCATTGTTAAAGGCGCCTCCACCAAATTTTGGTGACTCAGCTCAGTTGATATCACCTAACTGAAGTCAAATAAGTGTTGTTGACTACTTCTTAGAATTCAGTTGAGTTCTATTTAGTTATACTTATTCTAAATGGCCTCTCAGTCAGTTAGAGTCAATTATGTTTGATTTAAGTGGTTAACTGATGTGCCGAGTGGTGTTTACTTGACAAGTAAGCCACTCTAATGCACTCAAATTGAATGACCTATATTGGATTCAAATTGCATGGAGATTCATGCTATTGTATTGCATTGTAATCTAATCTTATGATTAGTTATTAAGAAATATATAACTGCATGTGTTTGGCACTGTTTCTGGCATCTCATTGAGCAAATTTATCTATTTCATTTGTAGTAAATTTTGTCTTGGTTCTAAGATTGATGTGCCTCAAATTTATAGCAAGAGGATATTTTCAACAAAGTTCAGGGTAGAGGATCTTGGTATCTAGTGAAATTATATGGATACATAGAAGATCGGTAGCATAAGAAGCTAATTTTCACTCTAGTATAGAATGTTTCAATACATAGAGTAAAAAATGAAGAGGGAAAATGATGCCATGCTTTAGAGGGAGTGATTGCAGAAGATCCTCAAGTTCAACATGGTACAACAACATAGATAAATTACTGATGGGCCTAGGATTTATTGAGAGTAAAGTGGATTCCAACCTTTAATTCAAGGTTGAAGGCGTAATACCAATGATTCTCTTTCTATATGTCGATGTCCAAATAACTTAGGAATAATCTAAATTTTGACAAACCTTAGAGAGTAAACTTAAAACCTTAGACCATTAACTTAGAGCTTTATAAGCCTCTTAAGAGGTCATGATCTACCTCAAATTGTAACTCAAACCAAACCTTGTTCCTAACATGAGAGGATGAAATCATTGAAGATGCAAGGAGACATTCCACCGAGTTCAAAATGAAATACCTATTGATGATGCACTACTTCTTAGGCATGGAGGAATGGAAGAACGTGGATGGGATTTTTTATTGGTCAAGGAAAGTATGCAGTGGATATTTGTTGGATCATGAATTTTTCCATATTTTCATTACCTATCGACATACATTTCATCCATATTCTTCATATTTTATCCATTTATCATTCCATTTTCCATCCATTTGCTGTAACTTCCTGTAAAATACCATATTACTTCCATTGATGCTTTAGTGGTTAATCATGATTATTTTCCTTTATTTTTAATGAATTGGAAACGATTATGCATAATTTTACTAATGATAGTTTTTGGAGTTATTTTTCATGGACAGGACACTCACAACTAGTTGTTACAGCTTGTTGTTACAGTCCTAACAAAAAAAGCATGCTAGTTAAGAACATTTTGATTCAAGTCTTGATTTGCGGGCAGATGAAAATGAATCTCAAAAATCCGGGACATGGGTTTTGTGCGTAACACCTTCATATACTAAAATACCATGGAAATCACGAAACAAAGCTATAGTTTTAGATATACAGGTGGTTCTTCAAGAGGGTATTTTCCAAATTTGCAATTATGGTCGGTTTTCCAAATTAACAAATTTGTTGAAACATATCACAAGTTGTGGATCTGGTTTCTCATTCTCCGAAGATAATTTTATGTATAAATATGTAATCAATCTCTTTATTCTGGAATTGTATACTTTCATTATGGAGATTCATAGTTTCTTAATGGAGGAAGGGCCCTCTTCCCTGAGCAGATGTCAGTAGTGTTGATTCTAAGTGTGTTATTTTATAGATTCATTTATTACTTAGTTCATTCTTTCAAACATTAAATTTATCATAGTCATATGCTTTTATTCACTATATTTTTCATAGTTGTTTTCCTATTAGTTCGTTTGATGGATTGTTGGCCAACATAGCATTTCTTCCATATTTATGTATTTAGATATTGCTTCATAAGAATTGATTTTGTTGAAGTGTGATTAGATTTACAGTTTGGATTTATGAATAGGATTGGGGTTTGTTTTATTTTCAAGAAGGTGTGATCTATTTTATAATGAGTTCTGATTTCATACCAATAGATAAATAATGTGAGGTAGAAATTGTGCTTGCATAGATATTGCACAATAGCTTTGAAATAAAAGAATTCATCGGGTTGATAATTTATGTTTGGGAGTTTGAGCTATTTAATTAATTAGACAATTAATCCGACCAACATTTTGGCGTCGTTGCTAAGGAAGTTATCAATGGTGCAAAAGTACATCTGACATTGTTTTGTAGATGCATTGTTAATGTAGGGCATGTAGGTTGCATGATTACTTTTCAGTTTATTGAATTTGTTTCGTATATATTTTTTCTTTTTTTTGCATTCAGTTTTATTTCATTTTCAACTTTTGGAGTGTAAATATTATCATTCCCCTTAATGGTGTTGTAAGCACCACCCATTATACTAACAAGTTTACAAGAACATTCAAAGGAGGAGCCTCAGAATAGCACATGAATTTATCTCTAAAGATATGGGAGGTAAGAAAGATGGAGAAGGTGTCACCTTCGAATTTGTTATTAGAGATTCAGCAAGAGTGGCACCAACGAAAAGAATTCCCCCACGTGTTCTACTAATTTTTCATGGTTTGGAAAATGAAGACCCTGATGTATTTTTATTTCAATTTGAAGTAATTTGTAGGGCCTATGGTAATTGTGCTAATGATCAAAAGTTGAATGTGTTTCCCCTTACTCTAAAAGGAACATCCCTTTGATGGTTCATGAGTCTTGTTGGGAATTGTATACAAACTTGGGAAGACATGAAACATGTATTCATGAAAAGGTACCAAGATTATTGTAGGGTCAATGAATTCATCTTCGAAATGACACAAGGAGAAGAAGAGAGTCTAGAGGAATACATGGAACACTTTCAATATAACCCAAAAAATATCCAAACAAAGGAAACTGAGGAAAGAGACCTTAAAAACACGCATGCTTAAAGGAATCCATGATAAATCTATAGAGATATTAAACCTGATAGGAACATGTGATGTATTTCAATTACCATATGATGATATTTTTGAGTTATGTAGAAGGTATTCAAGAGGAAAATTCAAGAATGGTAAGAATTCTAGTAATTCTTATTTTCAATCTTTGAAATTTGCTGCAATAACAAGAGTTATAGGAGCTGAAATCAACAATTTATTTGAAATTTCTAAACCTGATTCACAATTGGTTGTTTTGTAGGATAAGAAAAAGCACAAGGAAATAAGAGAAGAAAGGGATTCCCCTTTGGATAGTCTTGAACGTTGTGGTATATGTGACTTGAAGCATTCCATGGATTTTTGCCCCTCCTTTCCCATGATGAAATAATCATATCAAAGAGATATAGGAGGTGCAAAAAATTTATTACAACAACCATGGAAATCATGTCCTACATGTATGTTTCAAAATTATATCCCTCCATTTACTTACTCTCATACTCAATCATTGATTACTCTTCCACCATGGAATTTGTTGCAGCCTCAATTTAACTCTTACCTACCTTATCCACAAGGTTGGAATGGCCTATTTTATGATGACATGGCCACTTTTCCTCATGCTGCAACATAAATTGGCCCTTCAAGATCAACCTCACAAATCGATACTACACATCATCCACATCTATCTTCTCATCAAACTCCTTGGTATCCAACACAATTTCCTGTCCAATCCACCCCCCACCCTAACCATAAAAAAGCAATACAGTGTTGAACTGCAAAATTTTCCTACATTTTCCTCATGTTCTACCGCACCTACACCGCTGTAAAAAGATTCTACACTGTTGCAACAAATCCATATGAGGCCTGAACATGTTTTAAATCCAAGACTTGGAATTGAAGATTCTTATCATCATCAACAAGTTAACAAGATCAACAAATCTGATGAAAAATGAACATTTGAACCAAATATTGAAGCATCATTCACATCATTAGATTTGAATCTCTTATGCATTCAGGAAGATCAGTTTAATACGAATATTAATGGTGTAACAACCATGAGAAATCAAGGGAACAAATATTATATTGAAGCTTTGTTTCAATCTTTCATTGGTGTGCAACATCATTCCATACTTCACCAATTCTTGGCACCATCATTTCAAGGGAAGTTTATATCTCATATCCTAGCATTCATAAAGTTATATTTTTTTGTTGGGATTATGAGCATGCTTGAGTCACTTCTTCGAAAGTGGCTCCAATGAAAATATGCATACAGTTGAACAATTTTTTTATTTCCAAGTAGAATAGCGTAGGATAGAATAACAGAATAAAACCATTTTTTTGTTTTTTTTTTAATTTTTAATTTTTGAATAAGTATGCTCTCTTCCCGTGCCTTCTTGAGATCTGGAAGATCAGAAAGTAGAAAGATAAGGAATGGGTATGAGATTTTTTTAGGATTGCTTTGGAGTTGTTGGCTATTTGAACAAATTGCTTAAATCATTTTTGTCTTCAATGTTCAAAATTTAATTTGTATCTATTTGCTACAAAAAAAACATGTTTTCCTGAAAAAAAAAATTATTGTAATTAGGGAAGGTGAATGAAGACACCATGGGAAAATGAGCCAACAATTATGGAACCCTTCAAGCTTGAACTTTGGCATGAATTTTTTAGCTGCAACACCCATCTATGACTGTCAGCTATGACAGTGAGCTGCAACAACCAGCTATGACTGGGAGTTGCAACACCCAGCTGTGTCTGTCATGTAGGTGAAAATTTATGAGTTTGAGAGATGTGTGTGTTTCACATCATGGTATGTATTTAGTTTTCATTTATATATAACACATCCATGGACATACACATGTTTTATTTCAACATTATATCATTTCTCAGAGTTGCAACTGCGGCTACAACAGACCGTGTGAGTCAATCTAGGTTCTCAATTATTGAAATTTTTTGTATAGGTGTGTGTTATATTTAAATTTACATCACTAAAAACATTCAAACCTATTCCGGTCACTTTTTGGGGGCCAAATTTCATTTATTGAATTTTTGTGGCATTCTAGCTTGAAATTTTTATTGAAACACAGTCGGGATAGTGTATTTTTTTAGACACCAAATGGACTTAATTTTTAAAAAATGTTTAAATCCCAAGTATCCATTTTAATCTAGTTTCCAAAACAATTTGAATTTTCAATATTGGGCATCAAACGAGAAATTTATGGTCAAAATACTAACAGGATGTCAAGCAGGAAGCATGGAAACAGAGCTGGGACAGTCACTTTTTGGATGCCTTATTAGAAATATCTTGCAAAATTTTTTCAGTTGTATATTCCCCTATGAATATAGTTTACAACACAATTTTAATCACTCAATTCTGATATCATATGCAAATTTTATGACCAAAATACCAACTCCCTATCACAAATCAGCATTCCTAAAACTCGATTTCCGAGACTGTTCATTGGATTATTTTACCCATCAATTCTTATTGGATGAAAAATCTGTTTCCAATAGAGATACATACATGAATATAATTTCAACTCCAGTTGGAATCACATCAATTCGTTATCAAATGAAAAAGTTAAGCCTAAACCCGTGACTGTTGGTCTAGTCCAGAATTTGAAAAACACCTTGTCATGCAGGATGTTACTAAGAAATTTGGAATATCATTAGATAGAATTAAAAAAAATTGTTTATAAGGGATATATACCTATAAATTTACTTTCATTCGGCTTTGGAATCACTCAAATAGAATGAGAATGAAGAATTTATGATTGAAACATTGCTAGTGAGTATAATTTGTCATTGTTCTCCCGCATGTATAAATTGAATTTGCTTCGTTCATTTTTTTCACGGATTTGTTTTATAAGTAATTGCTTGTTGTTTTTTTTCATGAGTGTTGGGTGAAGGGAGACCAGTAACCTCTCTTCTTCCATCATCTCATGTTTTATTGCAGGCAAGTGCTAGGTTTTTGTAGGTCTTGGGTAGAAGAAGGTCTATGCATGCACGAGTGACTCTTGAAGATTTTTTCTCAATTTACAAATGGATTGAGCACATAAAATGGATAGATTTATGTAAAAACCATATAGAGACCAATGTTCCATAAGTCAAGTCCCATAGCTACATGCCAAGATCCTTTTAAGATGACATTAAAATCATCACACTTGTCATACCAATTGCTACCGAAAGAAATGTATCAAGAAGCCAATTGTGCTATGGTAGATTCATTCACCCTCCTCCTTTCAAAGATATAAAAATCCATTCATGTCGAAATCCCATTTTCCACTACTTATGTAGTCAACCTTCAACTTTTTATTTTACATCACTACTACATCATGAATTCCCATATACTTTCCACTTCTCTATTTCATGTTGGGTCTAATTTTCACTATGATTGTTCAGAATCATTTATTTTGTACTCGTATTGGATGATGTGGAATTCATTAATGTCCACCTTCCAATGGTCTTGTCCCATTGACTCCAACACATAATTTGGGATCGAGATTAGAGTTTTATAGTGCCTTGGTATTTACATGAATCAATGGCAGATTTCATTGTTGTTAATCATGGGGATTAATCAATGCCTCTTGATTGACAAATCTTGCTGGTGACTCGACTCCGGCACATCCATTCGTACCTGTCAAGATGCACTAAGGTACTTTAGAGCTCACTGTCAGCAAAGGTGAGTTTCTTCACATTGGTTAACGGCATACATTAATGGTCGGTAATCCAATGGTTTCTTTCCATGCTCAAATTCAGCACATTCATTCGCATGGTAAGAATTGTACCTTGATTTTGTAGCAACTGAAGATTATGTGATCTAAGGGTTTCAACAGTGACTTGCAGGATCATTTGTTTCAGTAGTTTTTCAATTCCTTTCCATTTCTTCCAGAAGTTAGTAATATTACACGCAGCGAGTACAACATACTATGTATCATATTAAACCTGATTTAGTTTCTACTCTCATATACATCTCTCTCAGCAACAATTTGTCCTACATCACCTCCAACAGACATCAGTCCATCCATGCCAATCAAGATTCCATGAAGGTAAAGCTTGAGGTAAAATAGAATGAGGTTTTTATTTATTAAATATTTAGGAATATGTCATGAAGAACCACTTAGCATTATCCATTTCTGTTTTCTATATAGCATTTTCTGTTCATTTATTCCCATCCTTGCCCACTCAATTCTAACACTTCATCATTCCAATTCACACACACCCAAATCAAGTCCTTCCCTACACCTTTCCTACATCCAAGCATAAGAAGATGCCTTGCCTCTTCCACACGAGAACCAACAGTGATCAAAGATGCTTTGTTGCCACATAAAAACCAACAATGAGAAGAAATAAAGACGTTGATACACATGCTAAGGAAATTGGAAAAAAGTGACAAGTTGGCCACAAGAACCTACAGTAGAAGAAGATATTGTGAACAAATATTAAGATGAGATTACTCTAATCTTCCACATACGAATAATCATGGACCTAATGGTTTCCTTTTCATTCAAACATACACCAGAACATGGTTGCTTCATAATTTTATGGTCATATTAATGCTTGAAGGTTGTTCTTTCGATATTTGGGAATTTTTATGCATGTGGGCACTACAAATATTCTATGAATGCAAATTGAGGAAATGATGCATGAGGGAATTCTTTGCATTTAGTTTGGAAGGAGAAGGATTTTTGTGCACCAATAATGGTATATTCACATATTAATTAAATTTCTAGTTCATTATTGCATGGATCATCATTGTTCCATACTTCTTCATTTATCTTAATTGATTTTGCACTAAACATCCACCAAAACAGGGTTCTAAAATATTTTTATGCCAATAGCAACATGCATCCGTACTGTATAAGAAGTATGTGAGTTGCTCATGTAGTGTCCAAAGCAAAGCAAGACCAACTCAATCACATTTTGAGATAACAACATATGGATTCCAAAAAATTGGAAGAACGATATTCAAGCATTAATGAGCTATTTACAACCAGTGGTAAGAGGTAGTCCTATAATAATCATTATGTAGCAAGACCATTACCAGATTCAAGGTTTACAGATTATTTTCCCATTAAAAATTTTCTCTTGAAGTACACGCAAAAATTATTGGGGATTTTGATGGTGATTGACTTGTATACTTAAGCAATGAGTATTCTGAAAATTCATTAATTATCTCAAGAAGAAAAGAGACCAAGAATTTGAATTCAAATTCAGTGGTGAAGAGAAAAAAAAAGAAAATTCATTAAATGAAGAAGAAGCACATGGAAAGTATATGATTTCATGTAATTGAGAAGAAACCACATTCATAGTATTCAAAGGACAATTGTTGGTGCTATCATGACATTTTCTTCATGATTGTTGGGACATGTTGTTATGGTCTTTGTGCTCATAAGATCTGTAAGAATGTATGAAAATGTTTATCTTTTCTAATACTATGAAAATTTGAGGGATAGAGTTCATGATACTTGGGAAATCAGATGAGATAAAACGAGATCTTTCATTATTCATAAAATTACTATCACTCATCCAAGCAGTAATATGTAGATTTAAAAGAAAGTACTAAACAATGATTGACTTCTTCTGCATTTCTTTTGAGAGTGTGTTTAAGTTCAATTTCATAGCGCGGCATGAGGACATGCTATGGAATGAGTTTGGGGGAGATAGAGGTTGTTGATCATTCCATAGGATCTCAAATGTAATCAGATTTTCAGAGGGAAAGAAATATTTTATGATAATTTATTCACTTTCTCATGCATATTGTTCCTTATATCAAATGCAGAATTTGAATTGAGCATATCTCAAAAACCATGCATTAGATCATCATGATTTTTGGATAGGAAGTGTATTATATCAATATGAACAACTCTGGTAAGTTTCATCCCAATCCAATGCATTACTTTCGAGAAAATGGCCATCATCACCTAGAACCATTTTTCCAATATCTTTAGATCCATGCATCAAATGAATTTGAGATTTGGGGGGTAGAAGAATTATGGTAAGAGGAACATAATCACAAATTTTCAGTTAAAAATTATTCATAGATTTAGAGAAAATGGCCATCATCACTTACAACCAATTTGCATTTTTTTCGAAATCCATGATGTGGGTATCTCTGATTTTTGGTGTGGAAATGCAAAATTTCAGCCGAACCTAGTTTGTCGTTTGGGAGAAAATGACCTCAGAAGTTTTATGCTCAAAAGGTTGTGACTCCGCTAAATTTAACTCTCTTTGAGCTGGGAGTCCGCTAAATGTTCCACCAAATTATCTACTAAGTGAGTTGCGACTCTGCCAAATTTTTTGCCAAATTCTTTGCTAAATGAGCTGCGACTCTGCCAAATTCTCTGCTAAAAAGGATACAAGTTTACCAGATTTATCCTATGTACAATTGTGACTCCACTAAAACTTTTCCTATCCTTCTACTTTTCACAGCTGTAACTCTACCAGATTTATCCTATGTATAACTGCGACTCCGCTAAAACTTTTTTTATCCTTCTACTTTTCATAGCTGCAACTCCTCTAGATTTATCCTATGTATAGCTATGAATCTGCTAAATTTTTTCCTATCCTTCTACTTTTCACAGCTACAACTCTGCTAGATTTATCCTATGTACAGTTGTGACTCCACTAAAACTTTATGTATCCTTCTACTTTTCGGATCTTGCATAGTAAAATGAGAAGCAACAAGTATATGAGTTCTTCTAGTTGGATGTTACATAGGTATTGGATTGCACGAGGATGTGCAACAAGTTTAGTTTGGGACAGATTTTGGGTCATGGATTTTTCCATATTTTCATCAGCTATTGACATACATTTCATCCATCTTCTTCATATTATTATCCATTTATCATTCCATTTTCCATATAATTGCTACAACTACCCGTAAACTACCATATTACTTCCATTGATACTTTAGTGGTTAATTATGATTATTTTATTTTATTTTTAATGAATTAGAAACTATTATGCATCGTTTTATGAATGATGGTTTGTGGAGTGATTTTTCACAGACGGGATACTCACATATAGTTGTTATAGCTGGATATTACAGCCTTAACCAAAAACGCATGCCAGTTAAGAACACCTTGATTGGCGTATTTATTTGCGGGCATATGGAAATTAATATCAAACATTTGGGACATGGTTTTTTTGAGTAACAGCCGCATTTCCTTGAAATTTGAGGAAATCACCAAACAAAGCTACAGTTTGATATATAGTGGTGGTTCTTTGAGAGGGTATTTTCCAGTTTTGCAGTTATGGTTGGTTTTCCAAATTAGCAAATTTGCTGAAACATATCACAAGTTCAAGATTCAGTTTCTCATTCTCCTGAAATAATTTTATGTATAAAATATGTAATCAATATCATGAGAAGGAGGAGGACGAGTGAAAGGTAATGTTATGTTGTAGGATTTGATCCAAACTATTGTAATGTTTTCATTCTGATAATACATGCTGGCAGTTTCTTGATTCTGGAGTTGTAGACTTTCATTGTGGAGATCCAGATATGCTCAGTGGAAGAAGGGCCCTCTTCCTTGAGCAGATTCTGGTAGTGTTGATTCTAAGTGTGTTATTCTATAGATTCATTTACTACTTAGTTCATTCTTTCAGTCATTAGAGTTATCATAGTTGTATGCTTTTATTCATTAGATTTGTCATAGTTCTTTTCTTGTTAATTCATTTGATAAATCGTTGGCCAACATAGCATTTCTTTCATATTTATTTATTTAGATCTTGCGTCATAAGAATTGATTTTGTTGAAGTGTGATTAGATTTACAATTTGGATTTACGAATAGGATTGGGGTTCATTTTCTTTTCAAGAAGGTGTGATCTAGGTTATAATGAGTTCTGATTTCATACTAATAGATCAACAATGCCAGGTAGGAATTGTGATTGCATAGATATTGCATGATACCTTTGAAATTAAATACTTCCTCGGGTTGATAATTTATGTTTGGGAGTTTAAGTTGTTTAATTAATTAGACAATTAATCTGACCAACAATATTCTGAAGAATTTTGAAATGTTGGACCACAAGGAGATAGCCACACCTATGGCACCGAACTTGAATATTTTGTGTGATGATTCATCACATTTAGTTGATGAAACGATGTATCATCAAATGATTGGATCCTTGATGTATCTGGTGAATACAATGCCAGGCATATGCTTTTTTGTGAACATCCTGAGCCAGGCCCATGTTGTTGTTGGTTTTTCCTCTAATGGCAACACCAATGCAATAACTATCATTAGTGGTTCATTATAGATGTATAATCCCCGATATCCTATGTATGCAAAGCATATCCTCATGCATTTCATGCATAAAACTTAGGAAATGTAGTTATAATCACCAAGATAGGGTTGAAGGAAACTTCCTTTTTCAAGTCCCACATCCTCGCATGGAACTCCTCTTCCACACAACAACTGGTTTGACTTCATAGTGTTGCTACCTCTGGGCATGCAATTCCCGGATTTGTCTATATTGACAGAAACACATTTCTTTCTCAAAAAATCACTAGTACCTTGCTGCTACGCATTCAAACTTTGGCGATTCTCCTTTGTTCCCTGTTGGATAAGCTTTCCAACACCTTGTTGTCCACCCAAATGGCACTACTCCGTTTGAGTGCCGACATTTCTTATGTTGTCACACAAAAGGACATTTATGAATTGAAGGTTTCCTAAAACACTATAGATGGGCATGTTATGAAATACATTCATTATCCATCCAGCTTGCCATTTTTACCTTTGAATATGTCAACTGTTGTACACGCCTTTGCCTATATACAACTTGTTGAAATATTGTAACTTTGAAGAATATTCTATATGTATCTTTTTGTGGTCCCTGATGGTCCTATTGGGAGAACCACTTGTATTACATTGTACCCCGATGCTCCTAATCGGAAGAACTAATAAGAGTCATGAGGTAGTCCCCTCTAATTGTAAAGGTGGGTCATCAACACCCCGGTGTGGTTACTTGAGCCTACATGTGTAACTCGAGCCTACATGATTTAACTCGAGCCTACATGTCAAACGAGTTAAATTAAGTGAACGAATGAATATAAATAGAGGTGTAGTGCTCCTCATTTGAGACACACACTCTCACTTGTATAGCCCATTAGTGGAGAAGAGAAGTAGCTGGAGAAAAAGAAGGATCAGGCTTTGATCTCCTTGTTGGTTTTATCTTTTATCTTTTTGGGGCATCTATATTGAGGAAGCTTTTGCTGGGTTTTTCCCTTTAGGGTTTTTCCAGGATAAATCTTTTTGTTCCTTTTGTATGGTTGTGCTTGTCTATTTCTCAGTGATCCTGTTTATATGCTTTTGTTATGAAAATGAAATGAAATACTAATGTCTTAGCTAAGCATATGAAAATTTAACATGGTATCAGAGCTAACTTGAGACATTGTGCAGCTTCAAAAGATAGGGATTCTTCATTTTTGGGTCTCTCTCCATAATCCATTAGCAAAAGTATGCTAGGGTGACTCTCCATTGAAGGGCGCATCTTTCTGTCGAAGCATAATTCGATTCCGAGCATTTTCAGTTTTCGATGTGGAAATTAGGGCTTTCTATAGAAGAGGAATTTTTGAGTGAGACCAGAATAGGATTGTTCTCCTCATCAAAACCGAATTTTAGAGACCTGGATCAAGAAATTTGGTTTGGTGAAACTCTGGGAAATTCAAACCCTAGTTTGACCCCAAGCTAGAAAAACCCTAAAATACTAAAACTGCTACGTTTTGGTACATTCGCTATATTCCGAGATTGGTGAAGGATCAGGAGCTGAAAATTTCAGGGGCCAAGTATAAATTCTTTATGAACACTATGTCCAAAATACATCCTCATATTCGCTGTATTCCAGGAGATATTGTCTCTCCAAGTTAGGGTTCCAGTCTTTTATAGAATTCATCCCTAACAGGACATCTAGGGAGAATTCCAATATATCGGACTACAGATGTCCAAATGGAATTCTTGAAGATGTTCTAGAAAGGGAATAGACTATAACTTCGGTGGTCCTAATATCAGACTCATAAGATGAACCAGTGACACGTGGCATGCTGCACAACTTTACTGTTTTGAACAGTCTTGTAACAGGTCACTTTGGGAAAAGGATCATAAATCCCAAATGGTGAAGCCAATTCTGACAAAACCTATGGTTCTGGATCAAGGACATTTGAGGTTACCTCATTAAAAAATTGCAGACACAGAGGAGCATAAATTTCAGAGATATCACAGAAACAGTAACAGGCATTTCTGCTGAAGAAATTGGAAAATTAGGGCTTCCTGTTCCGGGAGATTCCCTCCACTGTTTTCAGAAATGGAGTACATTGGACAGCTCCATTTGAAGAGATCTATCTATCTAGCCAATCCAATCTGAAATATTCAAATATTTGAAATTAGGGTTTCTGTGACAAACCCTAGATCAGCCAGGTC
The DNA here is from genome assembly GCA_001517045.1 of Pseudotsuga menziesii. NCBI lineage: Eukaryota > Viridiplantae > Streptophyta > Pinopsida > Pinales > Pinaceae > Pseudotsuga > Pseudotsuga menziesii. The sequence continues at coordinate 43,295 of LPNX010615945.1, forward strand.
CGGAACCAGGATGGACACCTCAAATCGGTAAGATCTAATCCTTTGCTATGTTCATTTGAGGTTCTCATTTCAAAGTGATCTATGACATTAGCTTGATGATAAGCTTGGTGAATTTGACAACTTTCAATCCTAGAAGTATATGATCTCTTTGAAGAAAATGGATTGGACACCTACATGAGCATAGAGGTTCCAGTTTCCGAGGGAGATGAGGCTAGATGCCTTTCTCAAGAAGAACTTGGTAAAATCCCAAAAGATCATTGATGATTCTGTTACGAATAAACTTGTACTACAAGAAGAACATAGATCTGAATATGACCTTAAGAAACCAACTAAAGAATGTGAATATCCATAATGCAGAGACCATGCAGTCATAAGGATCTCTCAAATCCAAGAACAACTTCAAGCGAGGAAAGAAGAAGTGAAGAATGCAGAAGTGGTGATGGACACCTTGAATGGCCTCCTAGGATCATAGAATTCATTCATTTAAGAAATGTGTTCCAGAAGGAAGTGATTACTTTCAGCAGAATTTGGGAAGAAGAAGAAGCTCGTGTCTGAAGATCAAGCTCTCATCTTCCAAAGAAGATCCCTCAATCAATGAGGAATATGAAGATCTCAACTCTTGAAGAACTTCTTATCCACCTTAGCATTTGGATAAGAAATGATACTATCATGAATGAAGAAGATGATGAAGCTGAAGACTCAATAAGGAGTATACCCATGAAATAGATAAAGATAAGTATTCAATTGTCATTTCATGATATTGTTTTGTTATACATTTGATTACATTCAGTTGATGTATTTTTTGCATTTATGACTGTATACTACTAATATGCATATGATGGGTAAGTAGCTCATGGTTCTATACAACTCTCCATTGCTACTTATCAAACCTCTTTGCTGACATATTGGATTAGTGCACAATCTCAATAATGTCATGGTAGAGATGGAAGGCATCTAGAAAGTTTATGTGAGATATGGATGAATGTTGTGTTGACTAAACAGTTGCATGATGCATAAGAATTTGTCGTTATGCATATGTTTTATGAAATAGTTCTAACCATGCAACTGGTGCATTTGAATTGTAGGAAAGGTCACAAAAAACCTCCTACAAGAAAAGAAGGATGAGACTTGTTCCAAAGAACAAGTGATGACAATCCAAGATCCACTCCAATAAACATGAATCTGAAGCTCCCAGGGTCAGAGACACCATGACGAAAGAAAGAGCTTCAGAGAGTGGTAGATCCACCTTGAAGGATGAAGACCACCATGGGTACAAGAGATAACTCAAGATGAAGAAAAGAATGCTATGAAAGAAGATACGATCAAAGAATAACAGTTGATCATGGGAAATGATGTATATGATATGATGGAACAAGTGTACAAAGCAAGGTTCATGATTCTCCCCAGAAAGAATAGACTATGACATGACATACTCTATTGACTAGTATATATCAAGCATAGAACCACCTGTACAGAATGAAGAGGGAAGATGATACTCCACTTCAGGGGGAGTGACTATAGAAAATTATATCTGAGTTTGACATGGTACGGCATGATGGATAGCTTTGTGATGGATCGAGACTTTACCAAGAGTAAAGTGGGTTCCAACCTTCAAGATTGAATGCAAAATTCTAGGATATGTTGATGACCTGAGAAGACAAACTCATAGAAGATGTTGTGATACTAGAATGATGTTTGGGATATCGTACTCAAACCAGAAAGTAAGAATGTGGTATCTTCCAAATGGATTTGCAAGATAAGATATGTTGCTAATGGAAGTAAGGTAAGAGTTGTGGCTAGAGGTTTCTATCAGAAAGAGGGAATTAATTCTGAAGAGACACTTACTCCAGGAAGTAAGGTACACTTCCTTCAAAACTATCATGGTAGTTTCTTCCATGATGAAGTAAAGACAAGCCTTCCTTAATGGTATGATTGAGGAAGAGTTTTACATTGAATAGTCATGAGGATTTGAAGTTGAAGACATAAGGAATCAAGTATGCAAGTTGAAGAAGGCCCTCTATGGCCTGAAGCAAGCTCCTAGAGATTGGTATGGAAGAATAGATAGTTTCCTGATGAGCATGGGCTTTTCCAAGAGTAAAGTCGATCCTAACCTTCCCTACAAGGTTGTAGAAGATGTATCTATCATTTTATTACTATATGTGGATGACTTATTCTTGACAGGGAATGAGAAACAGATCATGGAAAGCAAGAAGAAACTAGCATAAGAATTTGAGATGAAAGACCTTGGGTTAATGCATTATTTCCTAGGTCTGGAAGTATGGAAAAGTTTAGAAGGAACCTTTCTCAAACAGGGAAAGTATGTGGTATAGATATTGAAGAGATTCAATATGTTGAAATGCAAAGTCATGGCAACACCCATGCACTCGAACCTGAAGCTGTTAGCTGGTGACTCATTAGAGTTAGTGGATGTGACTCACTACAGACAGATCATTGGGTCATTGATGTACTTAACAAATACCAGACCAGACATTTGTTTTTCTATGAACACCTTAAGTCAATAGCTTGTTCAACCAAGACGGGTTCACCTAGTAGTTGCAAAACATGTGATGAGATATCTGAAAGAGACTATAGACTTTGGTCTATACTATGATGGTAGCCATGAGTATATATTGTATGGCTACACAAATGCAGATTGGGCTGGAAGTATCTCAGACAGGAAAAGCACATCAGGTATATGCTTTTGTTTGAGTTCTGCTATGAGTTCATGGTTTAGCAGGAAACAGTCTAGTGTTTCTCTTAGCACGATTGAAGCGGAATACATAGAAGATTGCTCTACTAAGTTGTGAAGCCATATGGCTTTAGAAGCTGATAACAGGTCTCTTTGACCTGAATATGGACACAACAATGATTCTATGTGATAACCATAGTTGTGATGACAAAGAACCCTGTGTTCTGACGTAACACGTAGAAATCCGGTATTTCTACATACAAGATAAGATGAAGATAATGATACTGTAGATGCAGATGATGGTGATTTAGTATTTCTATACTGAATATAGAGATGATGATGTTTCAATATTCCCATACTGAAGATATAGATGATGATGATTTCAGTATTTACATACTGTAGATATAGATGATGGTATTTCTATACTAAATGTAGAGATGATGATGCTTTTAGTATTTCTATACTAAAGATATAGATGATGATGCTTTCAGTATTCACATACTGGAGATACAGATGGTGATAGTTCAATATTCACATACTGAAGATGTATATGATGATGATGTATTTACGAAGCCTCTGCCTTGAGTAGAGTTCAAACACTTTCGAAACAAGCTTGGTGTGGTTCGAAAAGATCTTCCCCAAAAGGGGGAGTAGTGATGTTGCAGTGGGATTGTATCATCCCTGGGAACTTGCCCTAAAGTGATCCGGAGACCTCGGTCTTCGAGAATGAAGAGGGATTGTATCATCCCGGGACATCTGTCCATAATAGATCCAGTGACCTTGGTCCTCGAGAACATGGTGGGATTGTATCATCCCTGGACATAGTCCTAAAGTGATTCGGAGACTTCAGTTTTCGAGAATGTGGCAGGATTGCATCATCCTTGGACTCAAGTCCTAAAGTGATAGAGAGTGATTATCCCATAATTGTATCCAGTGACTTCAGTCGTCGAGAATGTGGTAGGATTGCATCATCCTTGGACTCAAGTCCTAAATTGATAGGGAGTGATTATCCTGTAATTGTATTCGATGAATTCAGTCGTCGAGAATGTTGTAGGATTGCATCATCCTTGGACTCAAGTCCTAAAGTGATAGGGATTGATTATCCCGTAATTGTATCCGGTGACTTCGGTCGTCGAGAATGTGGTAGGATTGCATCATCCTTGGACATAGTCCTAAAGTGATAGGGACTGATTCTCCCATAATCAATCTGGTGGCTTCGGTCCTCGAGAATGTGGTAGGATTGCATCACCCTTGGACTTAGTCCTAAATTGATAGGGACTGATTCTCTCGTAATCAATCTGGTAACTTCGGTTGTCGAGAATGTGGTGGGATTGTATCATCCCTAGACTTTAAGTCCAAAAATGATCCAAAGAATTTCTGTCTTTGAGTTGTGGATTGCAGGTTGTTACTGATGATGATGATGCCGTACTGATCAAAAGATCAGAGTATGATGATGATGACGTACTAATCGAAATATCAGAGTATGATGATTATGTACTGATCAAAAGATCAGAGTATGATGATGATGACATACTGATCGAAAGATCAGAGTATGATGATGATGACGTACTGATCTAAAGATGAGAGTATGATGATGACACACTATGATTATGATGTTTCTGATCAAAATATCAGAGTATGATGATGATGTTTCTGATTGAAAGATCAGAATGTGATGATGATTATGATCAATAAATCAGAATATGATGATGATGATGTTGCTGCTGATCGAAAGGGAAAAGTGTTGATGATGATATTGCTGATCAAGAGATCAAAGTACTGAAGATGTTGCTGCTGATCGAAAGGTCAAGGTGCTGAAGATGTTGTTGCTGATCGAAAAGCCAAATGCTGAAGATGTTGCTGATCAAAAGGAAAAAATGCTAAAGATGTTGTTGCTGATCGAAAAATCAAAGTGCTGAAGATGTTGCTGACTGAAAGGTCAAAATGTTGAAGATGTTACTGATCAAAGACTGAAGATGTTGCTGATGATGAAGATTGAGGACTGAAGATGAAGACTACATGATGTTGAAAAGCTTCCAATGATTTATAGATGTGTTTCCCTGCTGATGTTGATGATGTCCCCTATCTCTACTCTTGTTGTTGATGATGTTGTTGTAGAATACCTTTCTCGTTAAGGGGGAGTGTTGAAATATTCTAACTTCAAAGAATATTCTATATGTATATTTTTGTGGTCCCTGATGGTCCTACTGGGAGAATTACTTGTATTGCATTGTACCCCAATGCTCCTAATTGGAAGAAATAATAAGAGTCATGAGGTAGTCCCCTCTAATTGTAAAGGTGGGTCATCAGCACCCTAGTGTGGTTACTTGAGCCTACATGTGTAACTTGATCCTACATGATTTAACTCGAGCCTACATGTCAAATGAGTTAAATTAAGTGAACGGATGAATATAAATAGAGGTGTAGTGCTCCTCATTTGATACACACACTCTCACTTGCATAGCGCATTAGTGGAGAAGAGAAGTAGCTAGAGAAAGAGAAGGATCAGGCTTTGATCTCCTTGCTGGTTTTATCTTTTATCTTTTTGGGGCATCTATATTGAGGAAGCTTTTGCTAGGTTTTTCCCTTTAGGTTTTTCCCAGGATAAATATTTGTGTTCCTTTTGTATGGATGTGCTTGTCTATCTCTCAGTGATCCTGTTTATATGCTTTTGTTATGAAAATGAAATGAAATAATAATGTCTTAGCTAAGCATATGAAAATTTAACACAACGCGTGTACATACGCGACTTTTCCTACAACATGTCGCATGTTGTACGCTAGTATTTGTAATTGCAACCTGCGTACAGATATGTACGTGGAATTCCTTTAGAGAAACTCACGTGTCATACATGGGTTGCCAAGATCAATAAAGGCCTTGTGGAGGGTATTAATGAATCATACTTGGAGAGAAACGTTATGTTGGTGGTGTCTATTTAGAGGTCTTTGGAGTAGCAGAACTCAGAATCCTTTGGTTGCAGAGGAGTCCTTATCTCAGGCGTTGGGTTGTAATCTTAACTCATTCACTATTTTTAATAAAGAGAATCCTTCTTCCAAATGTGTTTTGAATGTCTTTCATGTATCATGGTTTGATGAATATTTATGATTAAGCACTCCATATTTTGTTTATCTAAATTACCCTATATACATGTATAAGATTGCACTTGGAGGATTTTCTCTTTACAGGTGAAGGAGAAACATCCCTAAAAGCTTTGGAGGAGAAGCAGAGCAAAAGAGGACAAAGCTAGGATCAACCGTCGTGAATCGGGTGAGTCTATCCTATCCTCTTGTTTCATTTTTGTACACTAAAGTTGATTGCCTACAAGTTTTAAGAGTATGTTGGTAACCCTAGAACTTCGGTTATAAGGTGTTTATTCCTGTACAATAGAACTAGAAACTCCACTGGGAGCCCAGACTGCTGTAGGTTATTTCTGTCACCCTTGACCAGTCTTTGCCTTGAGTTTTTGTGTGGTATTTTATCCTGGTTCATGCTTACCATAGTGTTTGAAGGCTTTGAGGTTTTTCCTTGTTTTTGAGAAAAATTTCTACCTTTACGCGATTTTCTCTCATACATAGTCATGTATAGAGGCCTACATACGCGGGTTTCTCTCTTGGATAATTGTGCACAGTATGCGAGTTGCCCTTATACACAGTCGCGTAAAAGCTTGGAAATAGGGATTTTTGGGCTAGGGTTTGCTTGTCCCTATATTTTTGTGATTCCTGTTTGTTAGTTGGCCCTCTTTATAAACAATGTGCAGTCAGTCTGATAACCTCGGTGGCCACACCTTGTGCTGTCTTGTCAAGCCCTTGGGTTTCTTTTGTTTGGATTGTCTTCTATTTGCATTTTGAAGTAGGTTTGCCTGTTTGGGTTATAGGTTGAATTGTTTTGTCTGAATCAGTGATCAAGGTTTTGGGAAATGTTTTTCCATTCTATCTTTTGATAGTAGTTGTTTTGTCACTTACCTTCGTGAGTTTGCAGTGATTTATTGTCATCGTACCCACCAAAGCTAGGGTTCCCGGTCTTCCCTTGTTAGTTGATTCTTGGTTTTATTGACCTTTTTACTTCACTTTGCTTATTCTATACAATTGATTTGATCCAAGTATACTCAATTTTTAGTGCATTTTAGGTGCATAGTAGTGTTTGAGCATTTTAAAAAGTGAAAAGAAAAACATTTTCAAGCTTTTGCATTTTCTTTTGCATAAGTAGTTTTCATTTCAGTTTTAAAATATAATCTCAAAAAATACAAAAACATAGTCGTAGTTTCTCTTTATGATTTGCATTTGTTCATCAATCTATATTTACAAAAAGAAAAAGAAGTTTGCTTTAGTAGTGGCAATTTTCTTTGAAAAAAATACACCTTTACTTTTTTATTTCTTATTGAGTCAAAAACACCATAGTTCATCACTCCATTTCCTTCTGAGTAAGAAATAGCCCTTTAAAATGAATGCAATAATTAAAATCTACTAGTAATTTTTATTTTTAGGGGCCTTTCACCTACTAGCTTAGGCTAGACTTGTGGGATAGGAAGTGTAAACTTCCCATAAGTTTTAAAATTCATACATAGTGGACCATTCATTAGGTAAATCCTTGTCTTTATCAATTGTATTTGGGAATCTCCTCTCAAAAGGGAGTCAAGCACGAGGCCGCGTGGAGGCATTGGATTGAGGAGATAACCCTCTGATTCCTTGTCAAAATGTAATCAAGAATTTTACGCATCTGGGGATTCTATGCTAGATAGAGTTTCAGGCTTAGCTACCCTTCCCATGACTACAAGTCAGGCTTACGATTGTCCCCCCAGATTGTTGGTATAGCTAAGGCAGCCTTTAGTCTCTTGAAATTTAGGATTCATACCTAGGTAAACCGGAAGGCTATTTCTGGTTCACCTTGGAAAGGCTTGGAAGGTAACCCTTGTGGTAAGTGTGGGAGGGCGGTGGGTGATTCCTTCGCTTGTGCCTAAGAACCACTTCAAGGACGCCAAGTAATCATTCTTCAGCTTTCTTCAGGAAAGCATATCTTTCACCCTTGTTGACTATTTGAGGCTTTAGGAATTTTTATAGTGAGTTCTCTGTGGTTTTGTATGTGTTTAGTTGGCCTTAGGGTTTGATTTGTTAAATTTTCAATCGTGGAGGACCAACCTATAAGAAGGTCAAGAAGGTTGCAAAACCTTCCTCCTCTCGTCACATTTGAACCTCCACCTCCACCCCAAAGGCGGAGATTTGACATGGATGGTTCATTTGAACTGGTAAGAGTAAGTGAAGTTCTAGGTGAACCATCACTTATAGCTAACCGTATTAATCTTGATACAGTTGAGATAGAAGACTTGTAGAATGACAAGTTTGCAAGGAATTTTAACACACCCTTGACTGGTTTAAACGATCCTATGATCATTTAGGTTAGACCTCTTGATTCACTTGTTTTAGGTGTCACTGTGGGTAGGATTATGTCTTCTGTGGGAGAAAGTTCTTTTGTGTTCACCTCAGCCGTTTCGGCTGAAGGGGTACTACCTCCCCTGGTAAGTGCCCCTATATCTAGCATACCTTCTACGCCTTTGACTCCAGCGAGTCGGGTGGTCCAACTGCCGGTTCACTCAAAATTAGAAGGTACTTCTCGTGATATGGTTACTAGGATTCCTAGTATACCCACTCTTCCTTCCTCCTTCACATACACTACCCAGAGTGGTCCTGTAGGATCCTCGGCTTTCGTCCAAGGATTTCCTTGGAATAGGGGGGCACATTCCCCCATCCACTCCATGCGTAGACCCATCACCTTCTTATGTAGGAGTACAGTTTGGAAACAATACCTCTTATGGGAAAAGTTTTCAAACTCCAATTTCGGCCCCGTTTATGAGCTCTCCCTTTTTGTTATTTAGCGGAGGGATATCTGCTCCTATTTCTCAGACCCCAGTTTTGATTGGGATGGCCTGAACTTTTTATATTGCACCTCCCACTCAAAACCTTGTGGATTACGGATGGAATCTATTTCAGAGTAATCTACCAACTTCGCAACTGGTAGCAGGGGGTAGCTCCACCTTTACTTATGGGCATTCGGGGGCAGGTCCCTCTAATCCCCAGATTGGCACTTTTAGTGTCCCGGTTTAACCCAAACTTCCATTCCTGGCAATGTTAAACTTGCCATATTTGTCTAAGTTGATGAATGAACCAGTGAGGCATGACCCCTTGTGGCCACCTGTTCCCACCAAATTACCATCGGACATCCCTAAATTCGAGGGCAAAGTTGGTGAAGATCTCGGGGCTCATGCCACCACATTCCATTTATGGTGTTCTTCGAATTCATTGAATGAATATTTAGTCAGGTTGAGGCTGTTCCAGAGAACCTTAACAAGTACCGTGGAAAAATTGTATATTGAGTTACCTTCTATTGCTTTCAGTAGCTTCTGGGACTTGGGTAGTGCATTCCTTATCTACTTTCAGCTTTCGGTCCGATACGATTTTGGAAGAGACTTGTTATCTACCTTTAGGAAGAACAAGGCTACCCACATCTTAGATCATATACAATAGTGGAGGAGGCGAAAGAGCCTTATAAAAGCCACCATCCCTCCTGAGTTCTTACTAGAGTGGTTCCTTAAATCCTTGTTTCCCTACATATCTAAGGATGTATCCACCTCAGGAGTGACAAATGAAGAAGAAGCCATTCTCAGAGAAATTGGATTTGATTTATTCACAATCTAGGATCTTGTATGAGGTTATCCCTAAGGCACCGAGGCCTACCCACATTGTGTAGAAGCCTAAGACTGGACCCCGTGCCGATGGTGTGGTTAGGTCCGTAAACTCTCCCACCGTAGAGTCTTTGGCTAAGCAACTTCATTAGTTGTCTGTTAAGTAGTCTACGGTGGAGGCAACGAAGGCTGCCCTATCCCGCCAGAGTGCAAATGTTTTTTCACAGACCTCTTAGAAGGGCAATCAGCAGCTTGGTGGGAAGAGAAAGAGAGGAAAGAAAGTAGAGGGAACCAAAACAAGCAGAAACCCGTGAATAGTGTTGATGGGGGAAAGAAAGAAAAGAAGAAGGTTAAGTTCCCATGTAAGTTGTGCCACGAGGATCACTTTACTCACCTTTGTCCCCTTATGGAACAAGCCCAGAAGCTGCTTAAAGCTCAACAACCAGCTATCCTGAAGGATCCTTTTCCCCAAGGGCAGAACTCTACTTCACCTTCTAATGTAGTAGGGGGCACTCAAAATACCCCTGAGCCAAACTGTATCAACATGGTTCGATCTTCGACTTTGTTATAGATGAGGAATAAAAATTATGAGAAAGAGACTTCTGAGAAGGGTAAAGATATAGGTGAAAATTCTAACCCTCTCATGATAGAGAAACCTATTGAAACTATGTCGAAGATACCGAAAGGTGTCTTCAAAAAGACCTTGCGTAACCCTAACGCTAGGGCTGCTTCAAACTACTCCATGGTTGAATATCTAGGCCAAAATCTGTGTGCAATGTCAACTTTAGAGGTGTTACAGAGTTGTCCCACTCAGCAGGATGCCCTCTTAAGAGCTTTAGGCAGCATGGACTCATCGAGTCTCATGGTGAAATTTCATTTGTCTGATGTTAAAATTCACCTACCTTACCATGTAGCCTTATCAATAGATTTCATCCATGGTGTAAATACCATTGGAAGGGAAGTTGTCGATGAGGGCGATTCTACATGCATTATGTCCTTAACTTGCTGGAAATCTCTTAGATCCCCAGAGCTGGTCCTGTTAAACACTCTACGTACTGCTTTCTATGGAAGGTCCTTCCATTTGCATGGTATCCTACTGGCTTTTGAAATTAAGCTGGCAGGGAAAGCAATGTCTGTTGAGGTGGAAGTGATTGATGCACCTTTGGACTATAATCTGCTTATGGGAAGAAACTGCACTTATGCTATGTCCGTTATTACGTCGGTCGTCTTTCGTGTAGTGGTTTTTCAACATGAGGGAAATTTGGTTGCTATTGACCAACTTTATTTTACTTGAAAAGACCATTTAGAGTCTAATGAGTCCACCGTGCCATTAGTTGATTAGGTCAAACCTGCTACATAGAGCTTGGGGGCCGGAATGTACACATCACTGATGGGCACATTTGATCTTCCAACCCTGGTTAACTATATTGGTTCTACTAGTGTGGGGAAGTCCATAGCCATGGTTGTTAATAGGACTGAACCTTGGGTTCTCCCTTCCCCCCATGAACTAGACGTGCCCTTATCAGCAATGGAAGTAGCTTACCAAGCTATCACTCAAACCACTGTTGACCCCATTCCGGATCCTCTCACAGTCTCAGAGGACCTGGAAGAAGTCTATTTGCCCACATGGGTGGAAAAGTATTTGCACTCTATGGACTGTTTAGATATATTTTTACCCTCTGATGAAGCCATCTTGGAAGCCATGAGTGGACGTGGTAAGATCTGTAAAAATCTTCACCATCGATCCTATTTTCTTCCAGAACTAAGCAGAATAGAAAATTAAGAGTTTCATATGAGACTGTCAGAAGATGTTGATACACCCATGAATCCCTTACCCAGGGAAGGAATGTTTTCCAAGGGGAATATGGAAAATATTTCCACTACTATACCTATTAACATCTCTGTAAATCCTGATTTCGTGGAAAACATATACATAGGTGCAAACTGCTCTCCTGAAGAGATTGCTATCTATACTGCTTTGTTTAAGGAATTTCGCGATGTCTTTTCCTGGTCATATGAGGAGATGCCAAGCATTGATCCATCGATTTTTGAACACGAAATATGAACATATCCTGATGCCAAACCTGTTCGATAAAATTTAAGAATTGTTAACCTGCTCAAAGCGGCGGCTGTGAAGGCCGAAGTTGAAAACCTGTTGAAGGCTGGTTTTATTTATCACATAGCTTTGACAGAATGGGTATCCAACCCTGTTCCTATTGATAAGAAGCAAGGTAATATCCATGTCTGTATTGAATTTAGAGATTTGAATAAAGCCTGTCCTAAGGACAACTATCCCACACCATTTATATACTAGATTATAGATGCTTGTGTGGGAAGTGAAGTGTTTTTGTTTATGGATGGTTTCTCCGGATACAATCAAATTCAAACAAAACTGGAAGACCAACATAAAACTGCTTTCATTTGTCCTTGGGGTACCTTCATGTACAAGAAAATGCCCTTTGGATTGAAAAATGCTAGGGAAACCTTGCAACGGGATATGAACTTTGCCTTCCATGATATTAAATCCATCGTTGAACCTTACCTTGATGATCTTCCTGCACATTCTCATAAGAGGATTCAACATCCAAATCATTTACGGTTGATATTTGAGAGATGCAGATATTATAAAATCGGCTTGAATCCCCACAAGTGTATATTCTGTGTCAAGTTAGGAAGATTGCTCAGGTTCATTGTCTCTAATAAAGGCATCCCGGTGGATCCATTAAAAGTAGAGGCCATTGTAAATCTTCCTCCTCCTCATTCTACCAGGCAACTTCAAAGCCTGCAAGGGAAGTCTAATTTTCTTCAACGTTTTATTGTTAACAATGCCAAGATTACCAAGGGTTTCATGCGCCTGCTCAAATAGGACACCCCATTTGTATGGGATGAAACTGCACAACTCGCTTTCGAGGCATTAAAAAAAGATTTGTTGTCGGCACCCTTACTGTGTCTGCCAAATTATTCTAGGATTTTATATTATATCTAGCTGCATTTGAGTCGACCATTGGGGTAGTGCTGGTCCAGGAGGATGATAAGCTCGTAGAGCATGTCTTTTACTATCTTAGCCGTGCTTTGGCTGGCCTTGAACTCAGGTACTCCCACGTTGAGAAATTAGCCTTAGCAGCTGTCTATGTTGTTCAAAGGTTACGTCACTACATTTTACTGAGGACCACAATAGTAGTGGAGGATGTGAATCCGTTTCAATATGTTTTGTCCCGACGGATTGTTCGGAGGGGATTCAAAAAATGGATAGTCATTCTCCAAGAGTTTGACTTGGATTTTTAGTCTGCTAAGTCTAAAAATTCCTTATTTTTTGCTGAGCTTATAGCAGAATTTCCTACTGAAGAAGATGTAGCCATTGAAGATGACTCATTCCTAGATGAGCATATCTTCTTGATATCCACCTCTGATCCTTGGTACAGGGATATTCTTATATATCTCCATACTTTGAAGTATCCTACAACCTCCTCATGAGAGGAATGATGTAAATTACGCCTTCATGTTAAGAACTACCTCATCATAGGAGATACATTATATCGAAGAGGGGTAGATTCCATTTTGCGTCGATGCCTTACCCATGAGGAAGCAAAGATTGTCCTGAATGATTTCCATACTAGAGTGTGTGGGGGTCATTTATTTGGGTTACCAATGGGCCAGAAGATACTACGTGCTGGTTGTTTCTGTCCCACGGTCTTCAAAGATTGTGTGGAAGCAGTGAAGCGCTGTCATCCTTGTTAGCTTTACACAAGGAAAATGCGGTCACATCTCGCTTCGTTGTTTCCCATTGTATTAGTAGGCCCCTTTATGAAATGGGGGATTGATTACATGACATGTAACCCAGCCTTGGCTAGGGGACATAAATATATTATTGTTGCTGTTGAATATTTTACGAAATGGGCATAGGCAATGCCTACTTTTAAAGTCGACCAGGAAACAACAGCCTTCTTCGTATTCAATAAGATTATAGCACGGTTTGGTATACCCAAAGTGATTGTCACTGACCATGGTAGTCATTTTCAAAATAGCATGATGATGGAACTAACCACTATGCTCGGATTCAGACAAGAACATTCATCTTCGTACTATCCACACGCAAATGGTCAGCTTGAGGCTGTAAACAAAACTTTAAAGACTATCCTTAAACGTACAATTGATGCAGCCCATTATAACTGGAACATCATGCTATATCATGCTCTTTGCACCTACCAAAATAATGTAAAAATTGCTACAGGTTTCTCCCACTTCCAACTCGTCCATGGAGTGGAAGTCGTTACCCCGATTGAGTGTGAAATCTCATCTCTAAAAATAGCTATTCATGTGTTACCCGATACGACAGAGCTTGAGGAACATTTGCTAAATTTAGAACACCTTGATGAACATCATAGAGATGCGTTGACTACTAATCAAGCTCACAAGAATAGGGTCAAAAATCAATATGATAAATCGGTCAAACCTCAGGTTTTCTCTAAGGGGGAACTTGTCTTGCTTTGGGACCAAGACAAAGAAACTTTGGGGGCAGGAAAATTCAAGGCCATGTGGTTAGGACCTTATGTCGTGTCAAAGGTCTTAAATAAGGGCACATATGAATTAATTGATTTTGATGGGAACAAGCTACCTAAGCCTAGAAATGGGCTCTACTTGAAGAAGTACTATGATTAAGGCTTAGCACTTTTTCTTGTATTTTTATTGTATGCATTTTTATGTACATTAGTTTGTCAAGTTTTTTTTATACCATCTGCTGGTTGTTGTAGATGTATTCTGAGAGGTATATATGTTTCGTTGATGGCGCCAACTGCCACACTTGTAATCTAGCTTCAGCAGCGTGTGTCATTTACTCTCCCTCAGGATAGCTAGTTTCCGTAAGAGGCGCTTGCTTAGGTCTTGCTTCTATTAATGTTGCTGAATATAGGGATGTAATTGAGCTTCTATGGGATGCTTTGTCACGTGGTATCACCCAGCTCAAAGTCCATTTGGACTCTCAACTGGTGGTTTCCCAGCTCAATTGAGCTTATCAGGTGCGAAACCCTATTCTATTATGTCAGTTCATGCAAATTAGGTTATTGGAAAGAAATTTTGAAGTTATTATATTCAATCACATTCCAAGAAATCAGAATTCATTGACTAATGCATATGCTAATTACATTTTAGATTGGCATCTAACACACATTTCATAAAAATATATAGCCGCAGTCCATCAAAATGTCCTAGATCTAAGCAGGACCACCCTAGTCACTTGGACCACCTTGGTCCCCATGGTCTCTCTGTACTCTGGCTTCCTCATCCTCTTCAGCTTCAGCAACCTCCAAAACATCTATGTATATAAGTACTACTCTGGCCACCCACCTCAAAAGGTGTAACCAGACAGGTGGAACTCCAACTGCAAACTCCTACATGACGGCAAGGATATGCTCTATCCGCAAAGTGGAAACTCTTTGGGTAAGCATGGCCAGCTTCCCCTCTAGAACCCTAATAAGCCACAGCTCTTCACCTACGACAGGATGAAAAAACATACGTGGATGCCCCTTAGGGTGGACCAGTCCAATATAGGATTAAGACTTGTACACATATGTATATATCTATCATTTTAAAATTCATAAAAATTTTAAAAATGTTAAAAATAAACTTTTTTTTTACCTAGCTCTCCCCATGCTCCTCCTGGAGGGAGGACAAGGTATGGATCACCTCGAAAATCCATGCTGGCATACAAAAACTACTCTAGTGCTGGTAGCTGCTGCTCCCACTAGATATAGAAGTCATCATCGTACACACTCTGCACTGTGTCTCCTCTTCCTTGATGGAGGAAGATGTCTCCCCATCTGCTCAGCCTTGGCTGACATGGAGATCGGACTCATAGGGGTATGGTGGGGCTCAACCCTGGTACTCTCTCGAAGAAGAAGGAAACCAATATGATAGAATACCCAAAGTTCTTTTTCCTTCCTCTCTTGGAATCAGAGAGTTGTCTTTTCATAATGGGGACAACTCCTGAACACCAATCATATAGGGCACCCTACATACAATCCACCACCAACCTCATTTGGTTCCATGTAGCTAAATGTAATTAAGAGGATCCTACAATCCTCATGATGGTGCTCGTTAGTACCTGTAGTTTGAAATCATGGATATGTGCAATAGGGAGAAAGATCCCTCTCTTCTAGGTACCTGATGTGCAAAACACATCAATGTAGTTCTGGACACTTAAAGGATCACCGACCCTGCTGGTGCCCTCTAAGTTGATCGGTGCTCCTCGTTGTGATAGGCCGGTAATAAAATATATGTCCTCAGAAGTAATTTCCAAAGTCTCACCCTGTGGGTCAAACATCCCTAAATCATGATCCCAGTAGTTTATCATGAACTCCAATAGACGGACATTAGCCCACATGGGTGATCTGCAAAAGAACTTTAACAACCCACTCATTCATTAAGCATGTACGATGGGCGCATTTTGGAGTGCTTCTTGGTCCATATTTTCATGTTCCTGTTCCCTCCATTCCAACACCATCTTCACACCTAGCAAAACAAGTATTATGATCCATCAATTGCATATAAAATTTCAAAATGTTTTGCCTTAAAATTGGCTTTTTATCCTTCACGCAGTACACGCAACTGCCTAGTTAGACATGTCGTGTACTGTATGCGACTATCTCTAAAGGCAACCCATGTATAGAATGTGTGTATGCGAGTGTTTACATAGTGAACCCACATACGCGTCGTGACATGCTTTAGGATGCTTTAACAACGAAATTGGGACTCAAAATTGAAATTTTCTAGGATCAAATTGAAGAGCTCAGGGTGTAGGCTTACCTACAACGTGCAAAATTGGATTTCGTCCACTAGATTGTCCACACCAATCGAATGAAGGTAGAGGTTTTTTCATCATTATAAAGTGTTTTTTGCTCCCATAGGGTGGTTTTGACATTTCCAATGCATTTTTTGCATCTATAATTAATCCACATTAACCTTAGCAATCAACATTTTTCCACGGACTATGGTATTTTAAACCATTAGTTCCTTGTTTTTACCATTGATCTTCCGTGGATAGGACCCTTTTTTCATGAGTATCCTCCTTTGAAACCTATGTTGTCTTTTGATACTCATGCCGCAGTTGTTTCAGGTACAGGGGTATCCTTTTAGCTATTTTTCACGCCAAATAGAGCTTCTTTTTGAATCTCTTTTTACAAGCTATTTCTTTATAGGACTCCCTACCCTTATGGAGTTTCTTTAGGCCTAGGTTTGACTCCTTCAAAACAAACTTGACTACTGAGTTAACTTGTCCGTTCAAGCTCGTTAAGAATATGTGAATGGGCATCTGCATCGGTGGTAGGTTATCTCTTTCTCGGACCATGCGGAATAATACGAGAAAGGATTCCTCTCTTTTATATTTTGAATTGAGAAGAGTATTTGCAGGCATAGGTTTATCACTTTTCCGGACCCGAGGAACTAAATTTATGGAAAAGGAACTCCCAGTATGAGCTTATTTTTCTCTTTTTCGTACTCTAGACCTAAACATGAAAGATTTGAGTGTACTTTGTGTCTTTTTCATGCTCGTTAAACACTTAAGAACAAAGAACCAAGTTTATTGTTGTAAGCCCCATTTCTTGTAATCAAATGGATCTTTCCGAGTGATCTTGCTTTCCTTCAGACTCGTAAAACTCAAGCTATTCATGCTGTTCTGGAAGGAGCGTTGGGTAGGTGGTAATTTAACCTTTTTCAGACCTCCCTGACTAAGAACGAAAAATGTTTACCTTTTCTTCTACGGAAGTTAAGAGAGTTCTTCTGTGGTATGTTTTATATTTTTCTGGCCTCAGGAGACTAAATTGGATGAAAAGGAACCCCCCTGGAGTCTTCTTTGTAGTTTTCAGACTCTCTAAATGTGAAAACACCAATTGAGCATGTACTAGTTCGGGCTCATTAAATCCATGAATCAGTGACACTATCAAGCATTATTTTCCCTTCTCTTCAAGCTTGTTAAAAAAAGAAGAGGGATCCAAGTTTACTTTCCTAGACTCGTTAAAATTTAACAGGGAAGGAAAGGAAGAAGTTTTCTCTTGTTTTCAATTAGTGGCAGCATGTCATCCTTGAACATAGCACTCTCTATTTTTTTTGATACCCATGTATCAGTGTTCACTTTCAGTTCAGATATTACTTCGATTTTACTACTCCTCTTGTCCGTTATACCTGGGGAATTTGATCATGTATCCTACATGACAGATAAGTCTAGTTGTTCTATCTATGAGTTAAAAGCTGCCTTGAGTCATCTCTATGTCGTGCTCATTGTTCAAGGACTCAACCTAATGTTTGATCTTTATCCTGATCCCATCATTTTTATATCTGTTATCTATTACGTTTCCCTTCTTTTTCCTAGTTCCTAGTCACTCTTGTGATCCGTTGGAGGATTTATTGCCTTCCTTATCACAGCATGGTTCTGCTTCAGTACTTCCTGATGATGAAGACCTAGAGTTTTGACGACAGTGCCTCAGGATTCACTTTTATCATTGGATTCCTTTGCTTCAGTTGTCAATTATCACCTATTGATTGACAAACTGTTGAATCCTTTCCATGTTTGACTTTATCTTACATTTATTCACATGAATTGGATTGTACTGGTTCTTTGGGATTGTTTATGAAGACCTTAGTTCCTCACCTATGGACTAAGTTGCGTAATATTATGTTCCATTTATGTACACAGCTTCCAGATCTTTGAAGACTCATCATTGTTGTATATTGTGGCTTTGATCCACCTTTGTAATATATGTGGTCTTGTACCTGTATCATATGATGTACTCAAATATTGTAAGGGAGCTAGTGTTCTAGTATATTGAACATAGCATCCTCAGAAATGAATTTCTATATGACATTATTATGTGTTTGTTTCAGGTACTCCTCTGCTCCATTGGATTTCTAAGTTCTCTAAAGATAAATATTATAATGTATTTTGAACATCGCTTCCCTCTGACCTCACACATTAGGGGGCATCTGTTATCCACCCAAATGGCACTTCTCCGTCCAAGTGATGACATTTCTTATGTTGGCACACAAAAGGAAATTTATGGATTGAAGGTTGCCTAAAACACTATAGATGGGCATGTTATGAAATACATTCATTATCCATCCAGCTTGGCATTTTTACCTTTGAATATGTCAATTTTTGTATGTGCCTTTGCCTATATACAACCCACATACATACGTGACTTTTCCTACAGCATGTCACATGTTGTACGTGAGTATTTGTAATTTCAACCAGCGTACATATCTGTACGTGGGATTCCTTTAGAGAAACTCGCGTGTCATACGTAGGCTACCAGTATCAATACCCACGTATGATTTTCGTTGACATTAAAAATAATAAATAGTGATAATTTGAGATTTGTTAAGCCCTTAACTATAACCATCTTAACTGTCTCGACCTCCTCAACCCTAAAAACTGCCTTATTTCACTAAGTATAAATAAAGGCCTTGGGGAGGGTATTAATGAATCATACTTAGAGAGCAAAGTTATGCTGGTGGTGTCTATTCAGAAGTCTTTGGAGCAGTGGAACTCAGAATCCTTTGGTTACAGAGGAATCCTTGTCTCAGGCATTGGGTTGTAATCTTAACTCATTCACTATTGTTAATAAAGAGAATCCTTCTTCCAAATATGTTTTGAATGTCTTTCATGTATCATGGTTTGATGAATATTTATGATTAAGCACTCTATATATTGTTTATCTAAAATGCCCTATATACATGTATAAGCTTGCACTTGGAGGATTTTCTCTTTACAGGTGAAGGAGAAACATCCCTGAAAGCTTTGGAGGAGAAGCAGAGCAGAAGAGGACAAAGCTAGGATCAACCATAGTGAATCGGGTGAGTCTATCCTATCCTCTTGTTTCCTTTTTGTACTCTAAATTTGATTGCCTACACGTTTTAAGAGTATGTTGGTAACCCTAGACCTTCGGTTATAAGGTGTTTATTCCTGTACAACACGCCTATCCACATGCTTCATTCTGACCCCGGGTGTGAAAAGCGCACCACTTCTAAAATGAATATTTTCACCAATTTTGGGCAAAACATGCAATTATATTTTGGTCTGGAATGCTAACTTCATCCACCTAGGATTTTCTTCTCCTTTTCAGCCTTGAAGCTGTTGAAAGAATACTGAGAATTTCACTGAAAAACCCCTAAAATCTCTGAAAAATCCAACTTAAAACCCCAAAACTTTCCTTCATCAAATCGGGCCTCTTACCAACTAAAATTTTGACACTTTCGTGATCCAAACATCAATTTTCCCCTAGTGCTCACCGGAAGCCCTAACAAATAACACTTTCTGCTGCATCGAATATTCGGTTGTCTAGGCTTTCGAATTGCTATCGGTGATGGCAGTGTATCGATGATCAAAACCGCTAACCCTTACTACATCGGTAATCGAAACAACAATTATTCAAGTGAACAGTTCTTTAGATAGCCACAGTTATGCGAAACAAACCGACTGTGGGTTCCACAAACCATACAACCTGTTTGAGGTCTCACGAACTGATTTTCAGTGATCTGACCCACTAGTCTTCCCCATCACACCGACGATTCAAACAACAAATCCTTTCCGCTGCGTCGATGACCAGAACCACTATCCATCGGGTGGATAGTTCCTTAGGCATCAGCAACGTCGGGCAGTAAACCATCTATGGATTTTGGGGCTAAACAACTCATCGATGGTCAAAACAACTAATCTCTCCCAACGCATCAGCGGACCAAACAACTAAATTTTTCTGATGTTTCGGGCTGATCTTCCTCTGGCTTTCGACGTATCGGCGGACCAATCCTCTAATTTTATCCGACGTGTTGGCGGTCCAATCCTCTAAAGTTTTCTGATGTTTTCTGTACTCAGAAAAATTTTCAAAATTTTTTCTTCTTGCTCCACCTCCGCATCGGTTGCTTGATCATCTAAATTTTTTTGACGCTTCCTGCTCTTTAGAAGAAATTCTCCCTTCATTTGTCGTCGCATCGGAAAACTCATGCTCTAATTATCAGCGATACAATATTCTATTTTTCTCCGATGCTTGCTGTCGCATCGGCTGCTCAAATAGCTAAATTTCACCGACGGTTTCCATACTTAGAGGAATTTTAAAATTTTCAAAATTTTTCCCTTTCTACTTTCTTCCACCGATGTATCAGCACCCTCAACATCTATTTTTTACGGACGTCTCAATGGCCTTCGAGAGATCACTGCCACAACTACGGCTCTTCCTTCAACTAAATTGAGCCGACGTTTCAACAGTCTTCGGCTGATCTCTGCTGAAACTACAGCTCCACCTTCCACTATCCTCCGCCGACAGCCAATGAATACTTAGAAGATTTTTTCGCAATTTCTTCCTTCGCCATCATATCATTGGTGGTTCCCCCAGCTATACTTCGTCAAAATTTCGGTGGTCTTCTAGTCATCTCTGCCGACGTTTCAGCTGGTCAATCCACTAAATTTCACCGATCCACCTAACTAGTCTTCGCTACTTATCGGTGCCTCGAACAACTAAGTTTTGCCGACATATCGGTGGCCTTCGGCTTATTCCCTCTGTAACTATGGCTCCAGCTTCCACTATTTTCTGCCGACAGCATCAGAAGTCCTTCCATATAAATGTGTCGACGTTTCGACATCCTTCATCATCTTTCTTCCACCACCATTGCAGCGCCTTCATGCTTTTCCATCCACTTCATCGGCTCAGACTTCCTCTTTCTCTCGCCGTCGCTGGGGTTTGTATTGGAGGGGCTTCCAAACAAGTTCTTCAATGATCTGATGGTCTCAACACTTGAAATTTTTCAGAAGGACTTCCTCTTTGTCGGCTTATTTCTCCCGATGACATCGGCTCTCAACACCTCTTCATTTTCGCTGTTGCGGCTCCCTTCTGGCGAGCCTCCCCTTTCTTCTGCTTCCGCCGCTGCATCGAAAGACTTCTCATGAAGCTTCCCACTGTTGCGGCTCTGTCTCTAGGTTCTGTTCATTATGCATTAGATGGACTTCCACCTAGCTCATCCGATGATTTTCAAACTTAGAATTTTTTTGGAATTTTCTCCTGTTTTCTTCTGGGTAGTAGGAATTCTACCTTTGTTAACTGATTCTTTATGGCTCTCTGAGGCCCAATTGCTACAACATACGCTCTGTCATTGCATCTTTACGGCCCATTTAGGCCCATGCTGCAACCTTTGCTCTGATACCACTCTGTAACGTCCCCAACCCTCCGACCGGCGAGGAGAACGCTACTAACACCAAACAAGCGGGAAAACAGCCCCATGAATAAGAACAGGGATAAATGCTAATATTAAAATGCTTAACATAATGCATACTAAGATGCATGAAACATACAAGGATACATAGTTACTCAACATTCAGTGGAAGCAAACATATACATTCCAGCATTCAATATGTTCATCATAATTCACGAAATAGTACATATAATTGCAGAGATGAAATAGTCAGGAGTACTTATCTTTTAATGAAGAACTCGCCCCGCAACCAACTACGTCGCTGCAATGTTCCACCCAACCATAGGCCAGCGTGCTCATCCATCTCTCATAAACACTGCCACCCTTGAGCTAGGCATGATTCCTCAAGGAATAAGGGTCAATGCAAGCTTACACATAGTTAAGGTACACAAATCAGCCAAACCCACACAGTAGGGTTGACCAGGCCATCAAGGAGCTAGGAAAGGCTAATGCTAAGATATTGGCCTCAAACACCAGTTTTCTCAAGCATATCCAGCCTCTGATCCCACTCTCAATATTCCGATGACCAACCACTGCATACCGCAGCAAAACAACCCATTCACAGCTCTGTGAAGAAGGCAAAGACAACCGGGTGATGATCCGAACCAAGGGTGAAACATAGCTCAAGCCCACAAGACAACTTAGATTTTTTCTTGGCCCTAGCGTGGACAAAACAACTCAGCAGCAACCCAAAACCAGGGTACATCAATAGCCCAAACTCACAATGAAAACTATGGAAACCTTACATAGTCCCAAAACAGGGGCAGAAGGAGAACTCCTAGCATAGACATGGGAGGACTCAACCAACGGATGTGGAAATCGAGGGCCGTCCAACATCTAAAATCCCACAACACATAGCTCCTCAACGCGGACGCTGAAGAAAGTTACACAAACAAGAATGCATAAAGAACCGATTCTCCATCAATCTGTGCATGAGGGGAAAGGACGCAGCCAACAAGATAGGGAAAAACAACAGCTCATGAACAACAAAATACGACCACAGCAGTCCTTCACCATCTGGCAATGGTGGAGGCCAAAAACACCGCCTCCATGCATGAGGTAGATTAACCGCCCCCCTCTGCACAGCCCTTGTGTGAGAGTGAACCCCAAAATCCCCCCAGCCATTGCGTAGTGATGGTTCCCTTACCCACGTGAAGGTGGAGAGAGGACCGGTGGAGTGAGTATGTGGCAAAGAGTGATAGTTCTGCCACCCTCCACTTCCAGCAATTAAATGCCTCAACAACTCAGCAGAACATTAAAAAGGGTGGTTGGATGAGACAAGGGAAGGTGGGAAAAATCGACAGGGTGATGACATGTAGCTTTTTCCCCATGACTCAAGGTTCATCATCTTCCCCCCCCCCCTATCCTTTGGAATCATGCCCTTTTCATTTTAACGTTGCATCGTCATAGTTGGCTGTAGGTTTAGTTTAATTGATGTGTGTATTTACATGATGCCAAACTATAATGTGCCGGATAGCAAAATATACCATCGACAACTACCCCTATTGCCGAGACATACACAACCAAATCGATGGAGGGGCTTTTGCTTTTAGCTCCTCACCACAATTAATTACATTATATACATCATGCAAACGGGGTCAAAACAGGGGTGTTACATAATTACTACTGCATATATTATTTACATGGTACACGTTTATATGGTATTAACACTTGTTATCTTGGTTTTTGTTTTCATATGGACTTGGTGTACTAATTTAAAACCTTATAATAGCCAGTCCATGGAATATTTGATATATCATGAACTATGGCTAAACCCTATGGCTCTTTGTTAAAGGGTTGCATAAACTATATGCTATGGGTTTTGATTTATGTCATTTGAGGCTAGGGTGTCGACATTAATGCTTAGGGCCTCAAGCTTAGGTCTTGGGCTCTTGTGTTGGGTTGGGTTATTTGTATCAAGGTTGCGTGAGCTTTTCCTCTATGTTGTGTGGTGGCGTGAAGCTTGGGAGGTTGGCTATGAGGGAAGGTGTGTATCCACTCTAGTTTAACATTGTTGTTTTTTTTGTTTAGTTGGGTTTCAATGCGGACTCCTCATTGTGGTATTTTTCTTGTGTTGCATGTTGCAGGGTATGAATAAATCATGGGTCGTGGGTCACCCAGAAGAAAACACCATACCCTATATGAGTAATCCGTTTTATACATGTCTAAAACTTGTCCCTTTCTTGTGTTGTTTTTGTGACATAATTAAATTGCATTGTGGGTTTGCAAGTATGGATCTAGTTTTAATGGATCCAAAATAGAAGGGACTATCTATAAAATAACATGTGTTAGCATCAGAGATGCGTGCAAGACTTGGAGTGTTTAAGTTGGGGGTTTAGTGCGTTTGGGCCAGGACTTAATTTATTCTGGGTTTTTGTTTTAAGGATGCTCTGCGTAGTATTAATGCATTGGTGAGAATTCCCAGTCTCTGCGAAATGTAAATGTGTTTATGTGGGTTACGATGACAACACCATTGCTTCCAATGGTGAAAGGCCGGGGTTATATGACTATGCAATTTTTTACTTGGTTTTAATGTATGATATGTACAACATTTATACTCTATGTGTGTTTATTGGTTTTTTATTTACATCATTTTCATACTGTCGAATCGTGGGTATACTTCATATTCTTTTGCATTAGCTAGACTCCATGTGATTCGAAATTCTGGGTTTGAGTTCTTTATGAATTTGCTAGCAATGGTGGTTGGCATTTGGAGCCATGTCATAGATGGAAATGGTGTTCCTTCCATTAGAGATGCAACTTTGTGTTGGTTAAATGACTTATTTTTTTTATGTTTGATTCGTGGTTAATGAATACTCTGTGTATAAGAACCATGGCAGTGGATGTAACCCTTCAATGGGTGTCGATTCTATTTGCATAGTGTTGAGAGGGTTGTAATGTTGGTGTTAATGTTTAAATGCTTGGTTTTATGTAAAGGGTCGAGGGCCATGTAATAGTGACAGTGTGTAAATTTATTTGGTTCTTTTGACCTCTATGTAGAGATTAGATATAAATGATTTATGACCTGTGTTTTTAGAATAGCATGGTTTAATAGTTGAAAACTATACAAAGTGTTGTAGAAATAATAACCAATCCTATAGGATTCGATATGGTGACTTGTAAATAGAAGGACTCAACAAGAATTGATCATGGGTCTTTAGGGCTGTAAATGCTTATAAATGTATGGGTTTGTTTGGGCATTAACACCTACAAGAATTGATCTTGTGACCTCTGTTTATTTATACTACGATTTAAAAGAGTTTTGTGCATAGCATTATGTTTGATTTTATTATGAAAGAGATGGATGTATGCTGATTTTCGTAGATGTAGTTGGTGTATTACTTCAGACCATTAGATGGTCTCGATAGCTGGACTGTTTTGGCATTTTGATTTGTTACTTGATTATGGTTCTTTTTATATATAAATAATAGAATGATTGGCTGTCTTAAGTTATACTATACTTTAATTAAATATGTTTTCTAATTATGACCTATTTATAGTTTGTATTTAATTAGTCCTTATGCTCCTAAATATAGTTTTAATGGCAATATGAAATCTGTGAGTAGAGTCCATAGGTAAAATGAACCTATAGACTCTGTTGAGAGTAATCTCTAGGTCTTAAGAGAAACAAGTTTAAGCTATGAAATAAATGCCAAACTAAGTATAGAAGAAATAATCCCTAAATAATTCTTAGATAGGAAATAATCTCAGATATACGGTTATAAATATAACATAAACCCTTAAATATTCTAATAGGATATAATTTTATACATAGGGTTAGAAATATAACATAAACCCTTCCTTATTCTAACAATTAGTATACTAGATAATGGAATGGAAAAACATCAAGAACCTCATACCTGTATGGTGAAGCTATCCCAATGGGTAAAAACCTACACACTTAATTACCCAACATTAACAAATTCGTAGACAGATATGACCTCTGCATAGATAACTAAATCACTTCGGAACTACCATGTTCCACCAAACCATCAAGGCCGTGAGGTAGGTGGTTAGGTCTACTAGGCTAGGAAACTCTAGACATCCTTGCATGTTGGATTCTCTTGTATTACATGGTAGTTCTGTAGTACTTGATGAGATAGAGAAATTCAATATTTCATTTAATCACTTATAAATAAGTGAGATGAGATCAATATTTTACTCGAATTGTTTTCACTTGACATCATTAATTTTTTTCAGTAACTCCTAGCACTTATCAGAGCCCATAGCCAACGCCAAAAATAGGGAGTTACAATGTTAGTGCAATTTCGTAGCTCCTCTCTCAACACTAATGCTAGGATGTACTTGTAGGATACACCTAGGGATACAATGGACGATGATCCGATGTTCCAGAGCTTATGCTCAACATCAACTTGGAATGCTCTAGGGATTATTCCCAACTCTTCCAATTATCTTTTCATGTGCTTAAGAGCTTCCTGCTCAGCACACAGGTTTTCATATTTCATGTGTTCCAGAGCTCCTCTCTCAACACAACATAAACACTCATGTTCTGCAGAGCTCCTCACTCAACCAAAAAAATCTCATCAAACATGTGCTTTAGGGTCCAAGCCTAAACATATAAAATCATACATACAACATATGTAACTGGCTTACGCCCAATATATCAAAAAATAAATAAATGATCAAAGTAACATCATAGTCAATGGGGCTTATGCCCATAAATGTTAGGTCAAAATTTGGTATATTAAAGACCTTGAGTTTCCTTAGTGGATTGAAATAATAATCTAAAACTCTTTCTATCCTCATTAAAAAGAACCAACTAACAAGTGTTATGTTTTTTATACAATATATTTTAATTAGCTAAAAGAATATTTCTAATATCAATTACAAAATAAAAATTAGTATTAGGAACATTTCAAAACCTTAATATCTTATTAGAGAGTACCAAAAAAAATTCGCCATGATACTTTTTTATATAATTAAAAAAAAAATTATTGTTCAATGATAAGTTTTTACATTTTCCTAATATATAAATTAATCCTATATCAAATACTTGGAAAAGTATTCATTTTCTTACTTTGACATCAAGCACACTTAAAATAAGAGTGGGTATCTATATATATATTCCTTAATTAAATTAAAAAATTGTCTATTTTTCTATAAGATATGAAAAACTTTCAAATTTTTTAAAAATAGTATATTATATTTTTTTATTGAATATTAACTTATCTCTGTGTATATATAGCCTTTCAATACAAATAGTTTCCTAGAATATACAAATTTATTACACGTACTCCAACAACATGATAATGTTTTATTTGTTTTTAAGTAGCATGATTTATACTTTAAAATTTTAATTAATAAGACAAGCCTTTCATTTCCAAAAAAAAAAAACACATATAATTACTTATATACAATTTATGGTGTTAAGCCTTTTGTTAGGTTAAATTAGCATGAATCCATCTCAAAGTGGATGTATTTTTATATTGATATGTAGAAATTTAAGATTAAGAAAAACTACACATTAAGAAATGAGATGCTTCTCCATATATACTAGGTTCATGTTTAAGACGTATAGATCTATGTTGGTTTAATTATGCAAGTATGACATAAACAAAATTAATTACGTTTTATTTTAGCCTTCTCAACATCTCCCCATACGTTACTTAAAACTAGTTTACCTTGACATGTTACTCAAAATGAGTTTACCTTGAGTTATTTATGAACTGGGAGCTTTTGATGGCCCATGGTATTCTCCCATGGTATTGAGTGTGATCGAGCCTTTTTAAGGGCTTCGAATACTCGATTGTAAAGTGCTTGAGGTCCATCCGTCTTAGGTGGCTCACCCAAATAGAAATGGCTTTGAGTAGTGGATTGTAAAGTGATTGAGGTCGGTCCATCTTAGGTGGTTCACCCTAGAAGCAATGCCTAGGATGGCTATTAGTGGGATTAGTCATTGCTTCTAGGATTTTGAGGGAAAATATTAGTATTAGAGGGATGTTCACAGAAAATGTAAATGCCTTTGAAGTTATAGTTGCTTATAGTTGCTTGAATTGAGATAGCCTATGGATATGTGAGTCATAGTAAAAAATATTTAGAACATGTGATTAATTATTACCTCAGTCAGTTAAGGTGTGGGTTTCTTTTGAAAAGAAACTAGAGTTTAATAAGCTTAAGAGTGACTTAGTTGGGAGGAGACATTAAAAACCGAAGCATGTTAAAGGTTGATATAGCCCACATACATTCCTTGCATGCTTTTAATGTTTTAGATAACCCTTAATTGCATACATTTATAACAAACAATCAAAAATAATAGAGATAATTTTTTTATATTAATTAAAAAATAATATGACATTTTTATCTTTTAAAATTTTTAAAAGTTGATGTGGTGAGAGATATTTATCATTATTTTTTTAATCTAAAATGGTTAAAAATAGATTTGCTCATAGTATTTACCTCTTCCCTATTAATTTATATTTTTATTATTATGCATTTTTTTTGCCTCTCTACATTTTATTTTAATGGCCATTTTCATGAGTATATATAGGTTATAGTTTCCTGAACATGATTTTAATCAGATTTGTAAATATTGTTATCTTTGAGCACATCATCAAATAATGTGTAAAGGAACTGGTTGGAATTGAAGCCTATATAGAATCCAAAACCAGAAAAGTCTGGATCTTAATATCTTTATTTAGTTCAGGAATGGTGAACCTTTCAAATGATAAAATAAAAAGAATCGGAGGTCATTTGGAAGAGCAAATACAAGATGATGTCGACACTCATGTCAAGATGGCATTAGCATCTTCAATTTGTCCAACCTCTTGTTTCTTAGATCCGGATCTGTTATTCTGTTTGTTCAGAGGACTTCGAAACCCAGCTGGCCACAAATGCCGGAAAAAGACTTAAATTGTCGGAAGTCTACCATTGGCATCCCTGGACGGCAGCGGCTACCGATAAATAATTCGCATTTACAACTAATAAGAATTCACGACTGATATTCTTTTTCGGCGCTTCCCCATGCAGCCAGTGACCTCTCGGTATACTAAACATTAAATGCCCCATAAACCATAAAAGAACCAACACTTAGTGAATAATTCATGAATTGTTTCTCTTGTTGGCTTCTACAATCTTCTCTATTTACAGATTTCTTTAGCAGATATAGCTATTAATGGTCCATATATCCATGATCACGATTTACATACATTTATGCTTTTCAACACGATTTACACTTACTGACACATTTTCCTTGTTAGCTGAAAAATACTGATACTTGCAGAGAAACTGATTTGAAGAAGACTGGCAGCAATAGGCAATTAATTGTTTTTGAGTATTTCTATTCGTAGGAGCGCAAGGCAATCTCTTTAATTGATCATAGAGGAACCCAAACAATCTCTTTATTAGGATCGATTCCACGCTTCTTGGTTATTCTTGCTATGCTTTACCAAATACCTTGAGAGCTAGGGAGACTCCTTTTGGACAATTGACCGAAACGATCTCCTTAATTGGGTTGATTCCATTATTGTTAATTATTTTCTTCTATTTTCTATTTGATATCCTTATTGTTAGGGAGACTCCTTGTGGAGAATCAGCCAAAAGGAGATATTGTTCACAGTAATGTCTTCCCTCGGAAAACATGAAGGTTGGGCGATACCTACTACAAGATGCGTATAGTTAAACGCTGTTTATTTATGGTAGAAAAGGCTCAGTGATCTCTAAATAACAGAGACTCGACCTATGCGTTTGGATGAATGATGTTTATTTATGATTGCAAAATCATAGGCGATTCCTTCTAGCTGATCGAGTAATTGCATTCATAATCAACACATGTGGATACCTTTTTATTCTTTAATGCTTTTGCAATCTTAATTAATATTGTTTCTGGAGTAAGGGTGTTGCATTGGAGCCGCAAATGCCCCCACCATTTATTTTATAGAGTTGCTTTAGGGTGTATTCCTTTTATTGTTAATATGGTTGACGTGCATGGTATCACCATCTTTGCACTTTAGAAATATCGTGGAGACAATTGTTTTCCCACTTGCATTGCGTTAGCAGGTAAAGATCCCAATGCTTTTCCCTTTTTTCCTTTGCATTCCAATAGTTAATGCGTAGATCTCAATAGTTAATAGCAAAGTTGTTTAGTACTTGAAGAGTTCTGGACTCTAAATCTCTTGCATCATGTATACACTTCCTCGGTGGGTTTTGGTTTTTTTTATTGCCTTTCAATTTAATGGTGATATTTGTATTTCGTTTCTCTGGTAATATTTGTGTTAATATATTAAAGAGCATGATTAACTTATGTTTGGGAGAAATATTGTAGAAGCTGAACTTCAAGTCATTTAGGACTTTTCATTGCAAATAAGTTGGAATAGACCTGAAAATCTTAATAAAAAAAAATTACATGCATTACTTCTATACTTACCTAGTAGATTTCTATATTTTACTTCTCCACTTTCTAATATCTTTGTATTGTTAGTTGCCACACTTCTAAGGAAGATTTGATCTCATTAAGGAACAATCAACAATCCAGAAATATGGAGGAGACCAAGGAGTCACTAAATTAGGCGGGTGGTGAAGTAGAAAAAGTATTACATCAAGAGGATCAAAATTTACTCCTAAGTCACTTTGAAAAATATGAGGAAACATCACATGAGAATGAAGAAGAATACCTTGAAACTATTGAATATCATTTCAATACACATTATACTATGGAAATCGACCAAAGGGAATCTATTGATGGATTCTAGAACTATAAAGGAGCACCTATGGATGGGTTCTCACAAATCTATATTGGTGACATAGAGATCAGATTTGAAAATGTTCTTGCAAGCCAAATTTCTCATGAGCATAAATATGAATACCTCATAGCAGGTAATCAACAACCAAGGTCAATTTCTCCATCACCGCTTCAGCTTCAAGAAGTTGATCAAATCAAGAAGAAATAAGAAGAGGAGGTTCACTCCCATGAACCATCCTTCATTGAAGGGACTTTGAAGATTATCAAAAGGAATATCCATTAGGAACTTAGCATACTCCACGACACTAAAGAATTGTTATAAAATTCTTGTTGGAAAGTTTCTTCATTAGAGGAGCCATCCTTCCTCAAAGATATGGAGAATATTCAAAGAGAAATTATGTATGTTGAAGGTAGTTTCATTTCTTTTAATTTTTATAGAAACAATTTGGTTGAGCTTAAGGAATTGTTACATGAAGCATACTTGAATAATAATGATGATATTCATAAGCTCAAAACTCCAAATGAGCAACTTTGTAAGAGGTTGCAAGGTAGTTTTTCTTCCTCCTATGTTTCAGATTGTCATATGGTATATTGCTTGGAGGATCCTCATGACATGAGGGATCATGAGAGACATGGAAAATTGTAGGTTCTTGATGTGTTTGAATATCATCTTGATGAGACCCAATCATTTGTTTTGATGAAAAAGGAACTTGGGTTTCCTCTTGACAATGGTTATACACTTTTTGGAGAAGTGTATGATTCCACTACCTTGGAACCAACCTATAAGAAATGTTTTTCATTTCTGAGGGAGGTGCATGTTCCTACCCCTATGGATCCTTCACATGATGATTTTTTTTTGCTTTTTAATCCTTTGGGTGAGTTGGCTCTTTCTTGTACATCATACACTTCCACATTTTGCAGCATTCGTTGTAATGTCACCAAAAATCGAAAAAAAAACTAAAAAAAAATTATAGGCTGGTAAAAACTACCTGGACGAAACATTATTTACTTACAGAACTCTATCATACACATTATGTACCTCTGTTTAGTCTTAAGCTGTTCTTACGTTTTTTCGTTTATATTTCAGTCGTTACTTTTAATGTATTATACTTATGATGTTGTACTGATGTTTACTACTTAGTATTATGTTTACACTTTTGCCACTTATGTTTCGTCATTGAATTTATGTGCTTCCTCCTTTCTGCATTATTGCACTTGTTAATTATGGAGTCCTAACTTAAATTTGTTTGTGGAAACAAAGTGTGCAGAGTGGCAGGAATTTTTCTCCCATGACGGATTGAGAGGTAAAGTATTACTTTGTTACGCAGGATTACTTAGTTCAATTGAACTAAGTCACCTCTTTTATTTATATGCGGTTCATTACTTTTGCGACGGGATCTAGTGTAAAGTGTGTTGACAGTCTTGATCCTAGAGGACCTGCTGCTAGTTGTTACGGTACTTATCAACTTGGTTTTACAACTTGGTAAGTGTCGTTATCGTCAATTTAGCTATTGCGGCTAAATTTCTTGTATGCTAAATATTCGTTATTAAGGTGTATATTTGTTATTTCATATGTGATTAGTATATTTTTTTCGTTCTATGTATATTTCCACTATACTTATTAACATCTCTTATGGCCTTTTATTGGCAGGTCATAACTTGGTTACGGACCCTGAGTTTTCTTGTATTCATATATGTTACCATGACACACTTTGTATGCCATGGTTCTTAAGCATAAATACTTTGATACTAAGGGATTAAAACCCTAAGCTCTAAACCTATGGTCTAAACATTATCTATATACTTAAGCTTGGGTTCTTGTCTTGGACTAGTGCATCCTATCGACCATGTATTATCAAACTCATATCATAATGCAAACCTTGTAACTATATTAACACTGTGATAGGTTTGGGGTGGCGACATAACATATGATAGCAAGGTTTAAGCTTGCATGTGGGAGCTGGTCATATGTTGTAATGCAACGAATATTAAACTATAGAGAGTGGGTTTTGCATGGGTTTAATGGTTTCCGGCTAGTGCATTTAATGTGTTTCGAGAAACGTGACATCCTTCCCTTAGGCTTGGCTCACGATGGTTGTGTGTTGTTTGTGATTTTGGGTTTTGCACTTTGGCTTTGCGTAGGGGGAAAACCATGGAGGTGAGCTCTAGACTGTGAGGCATGACCTTGTTGGGTTTATTTGCATGCACATCTGTTTGGTTTATTTCTTGTTATTGTGGCTGTAGTTCTCATCCCTGGTTTTACTTGTGTTTGCAGGCACCGAAAGGTAATGAGGAGTAGTGTGGATTCAACTCTCTGTGGGCTCCAAACGTTTGCAATCATGGCCACAATAAGCATGTGAGAAAAACTCTACTCGCTACCTCTCGACCCTCTTGGGAAAATTGCCCATAGATTTGATTGGTTGGGGTTTTATGCTGTGGGTTTTAATGTGGGGGTTTTTAGGATTCGCCTTTGGGCATATGATTATAGAATTGGGTTTTGAATAGTATCTTTATGGCTTCGGCCGTGGAGTGAAGTCACACTCCCTTTGGTTCCGTGTATAAATTTGGGTTTGAAATTTTACTTGGGTTGTTTAACAGCGAAGAGAGGAAAGTTTGGGATGCTTATCACATTTGGGTTTTGTTTATGCAAATCGTGTTTTTAATTGGTGATTTTAGCCATGGGCTGCACCATTGCTTGCAATGGTGTGTTAGCTCATTGGAATGCTTGTGTAAACTTGGTTATGATATTTATTATGACGACTATGTATTTTATTTGGAAAGCTCTGTGTAAATGGATGCATACTATTTTTATTAATTGTTTTCCCATGGTTTAACTTATGTTGTGCATAGCATGATTTTGCTACGTTATTATGTGGTTATGGTCAATTTATGTGGGCATTCATCGGCTTGAAGGTTCTGTGTATTATGGCGTTACTTAGTTTGTAATGTAAAGATATGGACAACGTGGGTATAGGCCATGCCATGAATGGCATGAGCCTTCCCATAGTCTTGCGATAGTATAGCATAGGGTTAATTTTGGTAGGAATATGTATTAAAATAAAACTTGGCCAAGGCCATGACTTATGTGAGAGTTGTGCAATCGTTGGTTTCGTAGTGCCAAGGTTTAAAGACCCTCGATGGTGTTTGTTGTTTAATATGTATTGGTTGTATTTTATTAACCACATTCTGCATACGATTTGATGTATAGCGTGGCCTATGTAAAATGGTTATAGGGTTTGGTTGTCATTTTGTATATACGTTACTTATGGTTTTGTTATTATGGCTTTGCCATGGGTCTGGAAATTCACGGGAATCGATGTCACGACCTCTGTTGGAAATCAAGGTTTTTAATATAATGTAATGAATGTATTTTGATAAATAAAAACAAACTGGGCTTGCATTCCCACAGGATTCGATTCATGTTCTTGTTTGCAATACATGGTTTTATAATATGATTTTGATGTTGTTTTACTATGATATGTTTACTGTATATGATGTATTATTTTAATTTGGATTTTGATAATTTTGATGAGTGATGTAATTTTGTTTATGGTTATGTATAGATAGAAAAGTTAGAACCGTTGATTCTTTTATAAGAATTATGATCAAAGAATTGTAAAGGACCACATGGATGCTCACGATGCATCCTATGATTATTTATAATGTTGTCTCATTTATGTAGAGTATTTTTAATGTAAATTTGTAATATGGATACAGACCTTGAAAGTTCTTAGATGAGTTATTTAATTTTGCAATTAAATGTATAGATAGTTTTCATAAGTAGTTATGTCTGTAAGTAATACTCTAAGGTATCTATTTAGTATGTTTATTTCTCTTAATCTTACTCTTATGATTAAATCTACTATAATCTGAAACATGTCTCTACTGACAAATGTAATGTGTTAGTAGCGTATTAAATAATAGGTGGGCAATAAATAGCAGTTTGGTTTTACCTAGTTTATAGTAATAATTTCCGAATATTGAATGAATACAGAAACAATCCTTAGAGATGAAATATTAGCTATTTATATGTTAGGATTATTAATCCTCCCTTGTCCAAATTTGGTCATATGTCTAAATTAGGAATCATGTCTAAATCAGGAGTCAATCCAGTCTATTTATAGTCATTAGCACCATTGGTTAAACTTGACCTAATTGGGGCACATGTTTCAGTTACCAAGGTGTGGGGAACACTAATTGAGGCTCACTGCCACTTATTGCACTTGATTGCATAAGTTTAGGAGTCTCTTAGATCAATCCCTACAATTTAGGAAGCAACTGGGAGTGCCGAAACCAACCAAGGTCAGTTCACTTTAGTTAATGACTAGTCAAGCCAAGTTAGGAGTCGGTTACATTCAGTTCTATCCCTCTACATTCAGTTAGCGCTGGGTTAAATTGAATGCACACATGTGGGGCACATTTCTCACCTACGACAGTCAGCTAACCATTATTTAATACTAAATGTAACACTTGGTTGTGTTTTAGAGCTCCGATGAACTCTGGTTATGATTTAGACAAGGACAGTTAACTACTGGGTCCTCCGATAGTGATTTAGACAATGTCCTGGTTACCTACAGTTAAGTAGAGTCATCAATTCGAACTTCCTCATGTGGATTTGAATTGCTTGTGGCTATTAAAGCCATTTTAAATTATTGTAATTATTATTTGAATTACTTTTTTGATTAATGAAAGCATTCACAGCTGCAAGTATTTTGTACTGTTTCATTATTCAATTGTTGAGTAAATTGTGAGATATTCTTTGTGAGTTTTGTTTTTGTCTACAGATCTATATGCTCAAATTTACACGGTATTAGAGCCTCGGTGGACAAAACTCCTCTCCTCCTCAGATCTCCAACCGGATCACTTTGTTTGTTTGATTGTGTGACAGGTTATCAGCTTTTCTTACAGCATTCGCTACAAGAAGCCGAGCTACTTCTCATTGCATTCGCTAAGCTCAGTCTTTCTTATTACATTCAAAATGGCTCATCCAATGGAGCACCTCACTCCCTTCAACTATCACCAGTGGAAGGACGACATGATAATATTTCTCTGCACCAAGCATCTCTTCAGACTCATTGAAGAAACAGAGGAAGAGCCAGAATCAAATAAAGACAAAGCTAAGTACATGAATAGGCTTGATGAAGCCATTGGAATCATGCTCTTCTTAGTCTCTTTAGATCTTCGATTTCACATCCAAGACTTGGACACTCCCAAGAAGGTTTGGGACAAGCTTGCTTCCTTGTTTGATAAGCATGATGAGATGAGGATCCATCAGCTAGAAAGTGATCTGATTACTCTCAATCCATCAGATTTCAAATCTCTAAATGAATTTTTCTCAAAGTTCAAGAACCTGATATATCAATTGAAGCAATGCAAAGTAATGAAGGATGAAGATCAGCTCATTCTTGCTATTCTCACCAAGCTCAATTCAGACTACTCAGTCTTTGTATCCACCTTCCAAACAGTAAGGCTCACTACTCTAAATTGGAAGATGCCCACTCTTGATGCTTTCATTCAATCTCTTATTTCTGAGAATGATAAATTGATCCAAATGGGGATCATTCGATCTCCCAAAGATCTAGCTCTTGTTGAAAGAGGAGATAAGGTAGCGAATGACAGAGGGAAGCAAAGAGATTAGTCTGAACAGTCAAAAGAACCTTTAGGTTCAAAGAGAAGCAAGAAGAATGGAAAAGGCAAGGTCCTCTGCCCTTACTATGAAAGGGGCTTCCATTCAGAAAGATCCTGTATGAGAAGACAACTTGATGAAATGGCTCTTCTTTTGAAAAGGCACAACATTTCTGTACATGCTAGCGCAAGGAAGAAAGACTATGAAGAAGAAGAAGAAGAAGAAGAGTGCCCAAGGAAAGGACATGCACTGAAAGCTTGCTGCACATCAACACCTACCTTCCTCATTGATTCTGGAGCTTCCAACCATATGGCTGCATCCATAGAATCATTCTCTTGTTTTCAGTCTTTTGATGGTCCTAGTATTCAGATGGGAAATAACAGTAAAGTACAAACCAAAGGGAAGGGCTCTATCCAACTTGAACATGGAAGGTTCAAAGATGTGTTGTTTGTTCCCTCACTAGCTTCAAACTTGTTATCTGTCTATCAAATGACCCATACTAGATCTCAAAAGCGAGTGAACTTTGGTCCTGACTCAGTGGAGATCATAGATATCTCTACTGGGAGCATCATAGCAAAGGGTATTGCGAACCATGCTTCAAGAGCATATGATTTCTCACATTTCATGCCTCCTTCAGAACCAATGCACTCTCAGCATCCACCAGCAAGGCAAGGTAAAAACATTGCATCTACTTCTTTTACAGCTTCTACTAGTATTGTAGATCCATCTATATCAGTTTATGACATTAAGATTCAGGGTGACTCAGATCTAGATTCAGTCCCTACTTCCAAACTGGAATCTAGGAAGATGACTGGAAACTCACCTGACACTCAAAAAGGAAAGACTCTTGCACTATTTCATACTGTTTTTCCTCCTTCAGAGAGATGCAATAGACTTCCTGTAAGATGCAATATGTCAAGGGCTCAGTCTTTCTACATTCAGAGGAATGGATATGATCATACACCTCTTCATTCAGCAAGAGACAAAGGTTACATTCCTCCTTCCTCCCATCATCCTTTTCGAAGAAGAAGGAGAAGTCTACATGCCAGGCCCCAGAATACCTGTGCATAGCACACCATGCATGCTGCTTCACAACCTCACAGAGATGAAGATTGCAGCAACATATTTTCAAGTTTTTCAAAACTTGAAACTTGATTCTACCTGCTTAGATAGAAGGAGGGATTTTTTCCCATGTGGTTTTTGCCCTAGTTACTTGTCTTGAGCAGTTACTTTATTTTACTTGATGTAATGGGTGACCTATGGTCTTAGTTACCAGGGCCCATAGTTTGTCCAAGATAGCATTCAAGGGGGGTGTTAGGATTATTAATCCTCCCTTGTCCAAATTTGGTCATATGTCTAAATTAGGAGTCATGTCTAAATCAGGAGCCAATCCAGTCTATTTATAGTCATTAGCACCATTGGTTAAACTTGACCTAATTGGGGCACATGTTTCAGTTACCAAAGTGCGGGGAACACTAATTGAGGCTCACTGCCACTTATTGCACTTGATTGCATAAGTTTAGGAGTCTCCTAGATCAATCCCTACAATTTAGGAAGCAACTGGGAGTGCCGAAACCAACCAAGGCTAGTTCATTTTAGTTAATGACTAGTCAAGCCAAGTTAGGAGTCAGTTACATTTAGTTCTATCCCTTTACATTCAGTTAGCGCTAGGTTCAATTGATTGAACACATGTGGGGCACATTTCTCACCTACCACAGTCAGTTAACCATTATTTAATACTAAATGTAACACCTGGTTGTGTTTTAGAGCTCCGATGAACTCCGGTTATGATTTAGACAAGGACAGTTAACTACTGGGTCCTCCGATAGTGATTTAGACAATGTCTTGGTTACCTACAGTCAAGTAGAGTTATCAATTCGAACTTCCTCATGTGGATTCAAATTGCTTGTGGCTATTAAAGCCATTTTACATTATTGTAATTATTATTTGAATTACTTTTTTTATTAATGAAAGCATTCACAGTTGCAAGTCTTTTGCACTATTTCATTCTTCAATTGTTGAGTAAATTGTGAGGTCTTCTTTGTGAGTTTTGTTTTTGTCTACAGATCTATATGCTCAAATTTACAATATAACCTATGATAATATTTACAATCCTTGGGAGTATTGAAGAGAATGCAAACCCTAGCAGAATCTAGGCAGAAAATCAAATACATAGGGTTAGTAGATACATTGGAAATATTTATCTAACATATTCATTATATAATATAGAAGATAGCATAGACAATCTAGGGTTATATTTTAAGATATGTAACCCTAGGAGATATGGACAGAACCAATCAATTCCAGGGTCAATAAAAATATTTTACATAAAGCAGCCAACATTTATCGTAGAAATGAACTTTGACATACTAAGAACTGATACCTGTAATTTATCTTCTTGAATCTCCTTTAATGGTTGAACCTGCACACTTTTTAAATAACCACCATTATCAATTTAAGACAGATATGACCTCTCATTTTGATGATCAAATCACTTGGTAACTACCATGTTCCTCCCAACCATGAACCGGAACCATTCTTGGTTGTAATCCGGATCCCCCCAAGCTAGACTCCAACATGCACGTAGCTTAGAGATCCTAAGGTAAGGTTTCCTAACTGGTATTTAGGACTGAATCAATCCTCTTTTCCTTACAGGAGAAAGTTCTTCAGGAAAACACTTGAGAGAAAAAACATGCAGAATAATAATTCTCCAAGATACAAATAAGAACCCCAAGCCTTTGCTTGGCTTTAGTCTTTATAGATAGAATTTTTAGTCAAAGGGATAGTTAAATCAAGAAACCTTGGTTTAACCCTTTTTAATTATTGAGGTAATTTTCAATACTTAACCTAGGAACTTTTAACTAGTTCTTAGTTAAACTTTTATAGCTATTATACTATTTATTAATCCTTTAATAATAAATAATAATTGATGGAGCTTCTCTTCTTTATTTTATTTAATTATATATTAAATCATAATTAATTCTTTATACATACTATGCATAAAATAAGTATTATAACACTTGTTAACATTTGTCTTCGGGCATCATATACCATGATCCCTCGACTAAATGACACTTCTTCATTAAGGTTAAGTAGGCAGATGGTTTAGGTCTTCTAGGCTAGGTAGCTCTAAACATCCTTGCATGTTGGATGTCCCTTGTATAATGTGGTATCTCTTTTGTACTTTGATGAGAATATAGAAATTCAAAATTTCATTTAATCACTTATAAATAAGTATGCTGAGATCAATATTTTTCTCGATTCATTTTCACTCTAAAGTTATTAAATTCTTTTCAGTAACCCCTAGCATTTACTAGAGACCATACTCAATGCCTATAGCAGGGAGTTACAAACATAGTGTAATTCCAGAGCTTTTTCTCTACACTAAATGCTAGGATGTACTTGTATAATACACCTAGGGACACAATGTCCAAACATCTGATGCTCCAGATATTATGCTTAACATCAACATGGAAGGCTCTAGGGTTTATGCCCAACACATCCAATTATCTTCTCATGTGTTCCAGAGGTTCTTTCTCAACACAAAGGTAAGTACTCATGTGTTCTAGAGCTTCTCGCTCAACACAATTCATCAATCACTCAAGTGTTCCAGAACTCCTCGCTCAACACAAATTATCATGTTCATATGCAGTGGGTGTTAGGATATTTAGACACTTAGGAGTTAGTTAAGATCAACTTGTGTATTATATCCGTCAGGTAAAAGTGTGTTTCTTTAGTATGCATTAGTATGCATTTGTAAATATTCTAATCCGATCGTCATGATATGTTCTAGACATAGAGTGATCCGATGGTTCAAATTCTCTTAGATCATACCTACCATTGATCTATGGCTTAACACCCGATTGGTCTATGATCTCTATTTAAAAAGCATAGAGGGTCCTTGGCTAGTTGATCGATTATGAGAAGCTCATGTAACTTTCTTTCTTTTTTATTATAAATTGTTGAAAGTAGCTATTTGGCTGGGGTCGTAGACTATTTCCCTCTTGAGGGTTTTAACCACATGACAAACATCGGTTTATTGATCTGTGATATATTTGTGTGAAGTGGTTGCTCAAGGTGTTCGGTATTTTGGGAGTACCCTGTGTACCCGAACATGGTATCAAAGTGTTTATGAAGAGCCACTTTCGGTTTTGATCTAGATCTGGAACGGGTGTTGTCGAAAATTTGAAATGCTTCCTAGTTTTGGATTTTCTATGTATTTTTGGCTTGTGGGAGCTGTTCCATTGCATCTGGAGTGCATTTTCCATTGGGAAATAGTTTTCGTTTCATCAAAAACCATTTCCCTTTGTTCCAGAAACGCCCATTTCGGCAAATAATAAGGTATAATGTTATAGTGACAGATTTGTTTTTTTTTAAATCTCTCATATTTTATTAATTTTATTATTAGATCTTTTTTTTTTAGTCTTGGATTTTTTCCTTCCCTTGTCGCGTATGCTCTTTGTCGTGCACCTTGCGCAATCGCGGTGAATCAGAAACAATGAGGAAAAGTTTTTTTCTTGTCTTCTTGGTTACGTATGCTCTTTGCCGTACACCTTGTGTGATCATGGAAAATCAGAAACAATGAGAAAAATTGAAAACATAGACTTTCTAGGTAAGCTAACCAAGATCTAACCCTATTGTGTGAAATTTTTATTTTTTATTTTTGTGTTTCATTTTTTTGTGATCTGCAGGAAAAGAAAGCAAGCACAGAGAATGAGACAGAAGAGTAAAAAAAAAACCCTTCTTCTTTCCATATTTTTATGTACCTTTTAAACTTATCTCACTTGGTCCAAAGTTGCTTTATTCCTTAATAGGTCTTGAGTTCAAGTCTTATTAAGTTCCTTTTTAGTGCATGCAATTTCTATTTTCAAGTTACTTTATTGTAGAAGTGTATCTCACATAAATAAAATAAAATAAAAAGTGAGTGAGGTAAGTCTTTTAATTTATTATCGCACTATTTAAAAGTAACATTATGTA
Organism: Pseudotsuga menziesii; assembly: GCA_001517045.1. Classification (NCBI taxonomy): domain Eukaryota; kingdom Viridiplantae; phylum Streptophyta; class Pinopsida; order Pinales; family Pinaceae; genus Pseudotsuga; species Pseudotsuga menziesii. Next base: position 84,192 of record LPNX010615945.1, read on the forward strand.
AAAATGAACCTCACTTATTCTACAAAAGTGATTCACTTCAAAGCAACTTTATTTTAAACTGATTGTCAAAGCTTGATCTTGAGAAGAGGGGGGTTCTTTTTTTTTAGTTGGTTAAGTTAATATCTGCCACGTCACTATTGGGGACATCTTCAACATTTTCTTTGATCAAGCATAACGTCATAATCCAGAATGAGTTTTCAGTGCCGTTTTTTTTTTAAACCACATATTTTTTCGAGCTCTTTGCATCCAGACAATTAGTTTCTATTATTTCAGCCATTATTTTATAGTATGGATGCCCCTTCTGATATTATACTTACAAGTTCTAACTATTTCTCATGGAAATATCATATGGAAGATATTCTACAAATTACGGGACTTTTCAGGATAACCTCAGGGAAAGAAACAAAACCCACTAATGATGATAAGAAAATTAAATGGGAAAATAGATGTGATGAAGCTCGTGGATTGATTGGGATGTCAATATCTATTGATTTGTGTTTCCAAATATCTAAAATTGATGAACCTGATAAAGCTTGGGAAAAATTGGAATCTGTGTTTGGTAAACACAATGAAATTCGAGGTCATCAACTCGAGAATGAGTTGATTTCCTTGAATCAAAATGATTTTTCATGCATTCAAGACTAGTTATCTAAGTATAAAACTATTAGACTATTATGTGCAGAATGCAAGATTAAAAAAGAAGACAAACAATGTATTTATCATATTCTTTCCAAACTCTGACCTGCATATTCTGTTTTTGTATCTACATTCTACTCCATGAAAGAATCCTTGACTGCAGCTAGCTATCAAGAGCCTAGTCTTGAATTATTTTGTGATTCCTTAATTAGAGAGAAATATAAGCTCATTCATCTTGTAATAATTAACAATGCAGATACATCTGGGAAATCCTTATTGTCCCAATAGAAAGAAAAGTCCAAGCCTCCCAAGAAACAAAATTTTCGCAATAATAAGCCAAACAAAAAGGGTCCTAAACCCTCTCAGTCAGCTCCTTCTTTAAAAAATGACAAAGGATCCAAACAAAAAGGAAAGAAGACTGAGCGTCATTGCAATTTTTGTGGGAAATATAATCATGATGAATCTAAGTGTTTTAAGAAGATGGCAACCTTGGAAGCAGCAATGAAGAAGCACCACATCAGCTTAGATTCGTCTTCAAAATCTAACTCTCATGGACATGCACTTTGTACTTTTGGTTACTCTTATACTACATCTTCTTCTTCTACTTTAATTGAATGGCTCATTGATTCTGGAGCATCTTATCATACGGCTAAGGATAAAGCCATGTTTTCTACTATGCATGAATGTAACAACAAAAAAATATTTGTTGGTGATGATAGATCTCTAAGTGTTGTAGGATCTGGAACAGTTCCAGTAGAAAATGGTCATTTCAGTGATGTACTATGTGTTCCAAAAATTTCCTGCAATTTGTTATTAGTCTATCAAATTACTCATTCAGGTGAAGTTAAAACTGTGACGTTTACACCTCACCAAGTTGTAATCAAGGATTTTAAAAATCCTCAAAATGTCCTTGCTACTGGAGCTGTTGATGATATTACCAAGTTGTACAAATTTAACAACTTTGGGTCATCACCTTTTCCTTCAGTTTTTGTTGCTCATAGGGATAACTTGAGAAAACTTTGGCATGAGCGATTTGGTCACTTAAATTATCGTTCATTGAAACAACTATGTAAAGACAATATGGTGACTGGTATTCCACTGGTATCATCCAAGGATGGTGTTTGTTCTGGTTGTGTACTCGAAAAAAATCATCGGGATAGTTTTGACAAACGTGCCTCTTGGCATGCCTTGGTTCCCTTGGAGCTTGTGCATAGTGACTTGTGTGGCCCTCTTCCATCTGCTTCCTTTTCTGGTTTCAAATATTTCTTAGATTTCATTGATGACTACCCTAGACGCACTTGGGTTTACTTCATAAAACTTAAGAGCGAAGGATTTGACATGTTCTTGGCCTGTAAGGTCCTTGTTGAAAAACAATCTGGTCATCAAATTATTAAGTTAAGATCTGACAATGAAGGAGAATATGTTAACAACAATTTCACTACTTTCTTCACTGAACAAGGAATCCAATAGCAGCACACTGTTCCATATACACCATAACAAAATTGTGTAGCTGAATGGAAGAACCACACCTTAAAAAAATTACTAATTCTATGATCCAATCTAAGGGACTAAGTCTTCAATATTGGGCTGAGGCCATAAATTGTGCAAATTACATTGTTAATTGCACACCCACTAAAGTTTTATAAGGTATAACATCAGAAGAATCATGGAGTAAAATTAAACCAGATGTAAGTCACTTTCATGTGTTTGGTTGTGAAGCATGGGCTCACATTCTGGATGAAAAACAAAAAGCATTGCAGCCTAAAAGTGAAAAGTGCAGATTTGTTGGATATTCTGAAGATGTAAAAGGTTATATAATTCTTTAGCCCCATTCACATGATATAATCACTAGAAGAGATATTAAATTTGATGAAAATATCTTCGCTTGCGAGCCTAACTTGGCAGGTGTTCCATCTTTGGCCTACGAGCCTGATTCGGCGAGTGTGCCTTCTTCTTCTTCTTACAACTTCCTTGATAGGTTTCCAAATCCACTTTCTGATGATGATAGTGAGGATGAAAATCCACCTCATCCTGCTCATGTTCCCCAATTGCACCAGCACCAATAATTCCTCGATGGGTCCATTCAACATGTGAAGCAGTTGGTGATCTTACCGGTGATCCTAGAGATCAACGTCAAACATGTTCTCAGTTTCAGTGAGCCTCTTCTCTTTTGGCTCAAGTTTTTGAGAATCATGATCCAAAAACTTTTGTAGAAGCATCTAGAAATCCAGATTGGGATGCAACTATGGATGAATAATATCGTTCCTTAATGGTGAACGATACTTGGGATCTTGTTTCTCTTACAAAAGGAAGAAAACTTGTCAGATATAAATGGGTATACAGAACTAAGTATGCATCAGATGGAAGTGTTGAAAGACTTAAGGCAAGGTTAGTTGCCAAATTTTTTTCCCAAGTTGAAGGGATTGACTACAATGAAACCTTTGCCCCTGTAGCAAAAATGAACTCCACCCGCCTTGTTCTTTCCCTTGCAGCCTTACATAACTGGGAAGTCCATCAAATGGATGTCAAGTCTACCTTCTTACATGGTGATTTACATGAGGAAATTTACATGGAACAACCTCCTGGATATGTTCAGCATAACTCTAGCCTTGTTTGTCTCCTTAAGAAATCCTTATATGGCCTGAAGCAAGCTCCTAGAGCTTGGTATGCCAAAATGGATAGCTTTCTCCTTGACACTGGTTTTTCTAGATGCCATTCTGACCCTAATGTCTATACCAAGAAAGTAGGAAACCATCTCATCATACTTGTTCTTTATGTTGATGATCGTATCCTTATTGGTAGTGACACTAAACTTATAACCCATGTGAAATCCAGTCTTAAGCAAAATTTTGAAATGTCAAACATAGGACATTTGCATTATTTTCTTGGTCTCCAAGTCTTGCAAACCAAAGAAGGAATCTTTCTTTCCCAGTCTAAGTATGCTTGTGACCTTCTTCGTCGCTTCCACATGGAATATTGTAAACCAACCCCTTCTCCCTTCCAGTCTGGAGTCAAACTTTATGCCACTTATACTTCCCCTGAAGTATATGCCACCTTGTATGATCAACTTGTTGGTAGTCTTTTATACTTGACTCATTCCCATCCCGACCTTTCCTTTGCCGTTGGTTGTGTTACCCATTATATGCAAAATCCTCATGAAATTCATTGGGAAGCAACAAAAAGAATACTTCGATATATTTGAGGTACAATTCATTTTGGGATTCATTACAGTACAGGGGGGAAACTTTTGTTGGTTGGTTTCACTGATTCAGATTGTGCCGGCGATAATGATGATTGAAAGTCTACTACATGTTATGTTTTCAGTTTGGGATCTGGACTTTTCACTTGGGCTTGTAAGAAACAATAATCTCTTTCTCTTTCTTCAGCAGAAGCAGAATATCAAGCCATAGTTAATGCCAGTCAGGAAGCTTTATGGCTTCGTGAGATCCTTTCAGAGTTTTAATTTGAGGAGCAACAGCCTACTCTAGTTTGGTGCGACAATCAAAGTGCCATCAATCTTGCCAAAGATCCAGTTCTACATCAGCACAACAAACACATTGAGCTACACATGCACTTCATCAGAAATCTTGTTCATGATCATGTTATTGAAGTGCTCTATTTCCCTACAGATGATCAAGTTGCAGACATCTTCACCAACTCTCTTACAGAACCGAAGTTTTCTAAACTTTGGTCTATGTTAGGAGTTCAGGAATGTATCCTTAAGGGGGGATAGGGTCTAATGCCTCTTTCCTTCTCCTAATAGTGTCACTTTTGTAAATCCTTCAATTCTGTGCCAAGTTGTTCTTAAGGGGGGATGTTAGAATATTTCGACACTTAGGAGTTAGTTAAGATCAACTTGTGTAATATATCCTTTAGGTAAAAGTGTGTTTCTTTAGTATGCATTAGTATGCATTTTTAAATATTCTAATCCAACGGTCATGATATGTTCTAGACATAGAGTGATCCAATGGTTCAACTTCTCTTAGATTATACCTACCATTGATCTGTGGCTTAACATCCGATTGGTCTATGATTTCTATTTAAAGAGCATAGAGGGTCCTTGGCTAGTTGATCGATTATGAGAATCTCATGTAACTTTCTTTCTTTTGCATAATAAATTGCTCCAAGTAGTTTTTTGGCTGGGGCCATGGACGATTTCCCTCTCAAGGGTTTTAACCACATGATAAACATCGGTGTGTTGATCTGTGATCTATTTGTGTGAAGCAGTTGCTCAAGGTGTTCGGTCTTTTGGGAGTACCCTGTGTACCCAAACAGTGGGGTCCTTGACCAAATATAAAATAAAACATCAAGATAATAATCATAATCAATAGACACATGCCTATAAGTGTTAGGTCCAAAATTCAGGATATTACATTCATCCTAATAAAATATGGGTGAAAGGTTTCTTTTTTATGGTTACAGATGAGGAGTATGGGATTCATGTATCTCCTTTTGATGATAGAATGACTAGAGTTCCATATTAATTACATTTGTGGAATCATCCTTTGTTACATTACGATGATACACATTCATGCATGCACCTATGATGTTCACTTGAGTCACTTGAAGACTCGTGATTTTCCTTGCTCCTTGCATAGTCCATTTGATGTTGGAGGAACTTCATCCCACACTTGGGTGAAGAGATATATGATTTAATAACATTATTATTGGAAGCAAAATCCTTTGTTATTTCATGATGATATACATATTCATTGATGTATTGATGAGGCTTCTTTGAGTCACTTGAAATCCTCATGTTTTCTTTGCTCCTTATCTGGTTCAGATTTTGGTGGAGGTTCTTAATTCACTTCTTGGAAGAAAGAATACATGGTTGATTATATTGATGCATCTTATATTCTTAGGGAGCATAATTATAATAGATCATATCCTCACCATTGTTAATGGGTCATATTTGATAAAATACCCAATGCTTGTGTGTATGGGCCACATAATGATCTACATAATCAAATGTACAAGCACTTTCATAATTCTTTGATGAGGTACATTATTTATGTATATTTGTATGATGATTTTATGTTCTTTTGTCATTCATATTTTTTACTCGTGATGTTTGGAAGGGTGCGATACAAGCAATGAGATCCTCGTATTACTTTGTTCCAATTTCGGGGAAAAAAAACATAGGTGATACTGATTCACCACATGAGAAGCTGGTTGAAATCATAGTCGAGAAGAAACAATCATGGTGGTTCCTCTTTGAAACTTTCTTGGAATATTTGAAATTCAAGTTTGGAAACTCGGTACCAACTTCAAAGAATTATATAGAAACAAAAAAGGGGATGAAAGTTAAGAAAAGGTTTCCAAATGATGGAGGTAAATCTTATTTGTGCAAATTTTTTTCTGGATTTTATTAATCCTTTTGGTTTTAGTGGTTATGTCACAAGATATATCAATATTTAAAGGTCCTCATATATTTAATTTTGGAAACACACAATTGTAGTGGATGAGTGCGACTACTGAAATTACAGCTAAGGTTTGAAGCAAAGTTTTGGAAGGAAAGGAGGTTATTAAAAATCCATTTTTTAAATTTAATGAGGAAAAGTAATATCGAGTGGGGAGGATTCTAGTGTCCCTAATTAAATAATTTCCAAATAAGACTTATTGCAAATAATGTTCCACCAACCTACTAGTTCCATACATTGTGATGGAGAAATAAAGTTGTAATAAAGGGATATGGGACCCAAAAGAACTTTATTATAACATATTAAATTTTACATGTGTCATATAAATGATAAATTATAAGAAAATAATGTGGCATGGGTTCATGAAGACACCTGGAAGCTTGTGTGGATTTTGGATGACCAGATTCCCCACACACTTGGAAAGATATTCATCCAAATTTAAATTCATGGGTAATGTAACATTATCGGAGAGTGATGGGGCATCAAATATCATATAATGATGCAAGGAATTCAAATACTTAAAGGAGAGTAAATCCCACTAAAGAGGAAGATACTAGAAAATAAGGCCTGTAACTTGGAAGGAGATTTCATGCAGCCTATGACAACAAATGATGAAATATTCTATACAAATTGTGATAAATTAAGACATGATTGTAGACATATGAGAAATATGACATGAAATTGGTAAAAATATCCACCAATAGGTCGACTTTGGAGTTAGATTCATCCCTTTTAATTGTGGAAAGAATTCGAGCACAAAGCGGAATACATGTTTCATGAGAGTTACTAAATGACTAAGTTGAGTTGGAGGAATCCCATGGAGGGAAATCAGACCTTAGGAGGCCTCATGAAGTTAATAAAATTATTTCATGAGGAATTAGAATATATTTTGATCATTTTTTAATTGGAATTTGACATTTTGGAGATCTTTTTCTTATCCATTGCACGACGAGTGTTCACTCTCCCTGCCTGTGAACCAATTTCAAGGGAGTTTGATTCCTTTCAAATTTGGTTTATGGAGACTCCATTAAAACCTCTCATTGGAGCTTAATTAATATGATTTATTTGTAGGTTAAAGACCCATACATTCGAATTCTCGTATATCTCCCCATTCTCTCATTCCTTCTTCTCCATAACTCCACACTCTCGTGACACTCTCATGTTGATGGAACACTTGTTGCAGTGGTGCTTTCACTTTACTGAGTATATTTGATGCAAAAATATTTGATGTATGATGCATGTATCTACAATCTAATGTCCATATTATCTGTAATTCAAAATCTCTAAAATACATGTATGACAGACTTGCATTCCCCATGCTGTTGAATAACTTGTTTTCATGGATTTGGCTTCAATATTGAAGTTTTTTTATATCACAGTTGTATGAGGAGTTTTCTATGAGTTTTATGATGTTTTGGAAGCCATATACTATTTAATAATTTTTATTTTAATTCCCATATTCTATGCATATTGAAATCCAACAAATTCATGTGTGAAAAGCATGGATTCTCATGCCATTATATCACTAATTTTCCAACCAGTCTCTTATACATCATTGGATGAATTTTTAACCCATCATCTTCCTTACTGAGTTTTGTGCCAGCTGCTATTGGAGTTACAGTTGGCTTACAATTTAGCATTCTAAATCTTTTCAATACATCATTTTCATATTTAGACTGACATATAAAAGTACCATCTTCATATTGAATGACTTCAATACCAAGTAAATATTTCATCAATCCTAATCAGTCATATCAAATTTTGTTTTCATGGCTTTCTTGAACTCATCTATAGAAATATCTCCAATGAATATAAAATCATCCACAAATAAGCAAACAATCAGTGTTTTACCTTCTTTATTTACCTTTGTATACAATGTTTGTTCACTTGGACTTCTACTGAATCCTTTACCATTCAAATATTCATCAATTCTATTGTACCATACTCTGGGTGCCTGCTTCAATCCATACAATGCTTTCTTCAATATGTAGAATTTGTCTTCTTGTCCATCCACCTCATATCCTGGAGGTTGTCTCACATAAGCCTCTTCTTCTAAATATCCATTAAAAAATGTAGACATTACATCCATTTGATGTACATACCATTTATTATTAGCAACAATAGCTAATACCATAATTAATGTATCAATTCTGGCTATAGGTGCAAATGTCACATTATAATCAATTCCAGGTTGTTGACTAAATCCTTGAGCTACAAGTCTTTCTTTATATTTTTCAACATCACGATCAACATTTAACTTAGTTTTATAAATCCATTTGACACCAATACAATTTTTATCATCGCACAAATCTACAAGATTCCAACTATCATTTATTTCTATGGCATCAATTTCTTCATCCATTGCTTTTATCCAAACATTCTTTTTAATAGATTCATCAAAATCTATAGGATCACATGCTATAAATGCAAAATTTGAAACCTCATCTACTTCATTATTCTATTCATACAGTTCTCTTAAACTTCTAGTCTTCCGATCTTTGACTCTATTTCTTAATGATGCCAATATAGGATTTGATTCATTTCTTACCTCCGATATTGTTCCTTGTCGTCCACCAACACTTTATGGTTCACCATGTTCATGAGTTCTAGGCATTTTGGTAGGTGTCCTTACTATTGGTGTATGTGGAGTTGACTATCCTCCATGTGTGCCCTGTTCATCTTCTTCATCTTCTGCGTGAGGTGCAACAACGTCCTCACCAACCAATTTATCAATGCTCCCATCCCATGCTTCTTCTTCTTTAAACAACACATCTCTGCTAACTACGTACTTCTTGGTGATGGGATTACAAAGTCTATATGCTTTAGATTCTTAACTATATCCAACAAAAATACATTTCTGACTTCTATCATCTAATTTTCTTCTCATTTCTTCAAGTACATGTACATAAGCTACACAACAAAAAATTCTTAAATGAGATATGCTGCTACACTTACCGCTCCAATCTTGCTGAGGAACTCGATCCTTCATGCTTTTTATTGGGCTTCTATTCAGAATGTATACTAAACAAGTAACAACATCTCGCCAATATTCATTTGAAAGATGTTTCTCCTTCATCATACTTCGATCCATGTTCATAATGGTTCAGTTCTTCCTTTGTGCTACACCATTTTGTTATGGAGTGTAGCGTGCAATAAACTTCCTTTTAATTCCTTAATATTTACAAAATTCCATAAATTCATTTGACATATACTCACCTCCTCTATCTAATCTCAAGATTTTAATAAATTTGTTACTCTCTTTTTTAGCCATAGTTTCAAAACTTTTAAGCACATCAAATTCTTGAGATTTCTGTTTCAACAAATACACCCAAGTTTTTTGACTATAATCATCAATGAAAGTAATAAAATAAAAAATACCATTCAAATAAGGTGTTTGCATCAGTCCACACAAATCTGTGTGTACCAGCTCCAATGGTGCCTTTGCTCTATTCGAGACTCCAGAAATAAATTTCTCTCGGTGATGCTTTCCCAATATGCAACTCTCTCATGAGCTTACTAGCTGCTCAATACTCGGTAATCCTTTTACCATCTGCTTCTTCTTTAGCAAATCTAAACCACCAAAATCTAAATGGCCATATCTCAAATGCCATAACCATGATTGATATAAACTCTTAGTTTTATAAGCATTCAAAGAATTAGTCAAATCATTTCTCCTAGTCAGTAGAAACATTCTATTCTTTGTCATATCTACTCTAGCAATCAACTGTTTACTTGGATATTTATCATAAACAGTGCATACCTTTTTCTTAAAGAATACTCTATGACTCTTTCTCTAGCAATTGTCCAACACTCAATAAATTACACATTAAACCAGGACATAATAAACATCATGAATAGTTCTTCTTTTACCATTTTTTGCAAACACAACAATCACACCTTTACCATTAAATTTTACCTTACACTCATTACCCAACTTTACTTCAGATTGAATACTTGTATCTAGAATTGAAAATAATTCCTTACTTCCAGTCATGTGGTTGTTGCATGCACTATCCAAAAACCATATATCTTTTGAATTTTCCTAGGTGACATTACAAGTCAAAAACATTGGCTCCTCTTCATTTTCAGTCTCCTCTATCATGTGTGTAGACAGCTTAGTAGCATCTGCTTGCTTCTTCCAACACTTGTTAGCAAAATGCCCAAATTTCTTACAATAAAAACATTGAAATTTAGATTTAGCATACCTCTGATTTCCTGACTATCTTGTTCTACTGCTACTCCCCCTTATGCTAGGAGTACTCTATTGTAACTTCTCTTCATTTTCAAAATCATTTATGATGTCACTATGACCAGCACTTTGTCCTCCTCTTCCTTTGTTACTAGCTCTTCCTGTGCCTCTACCTCTAGTAACATTTAACTGAGATTTAAAAGCATTTTCTAATGGTGTATCATCATACCTATTCATTTTGATTCCTGAGCAATCAAAGAACTAGTCAATTCATCAATGTGCATTTGAATGATATTTTAAAATTCTTTAATTGGAACAACCACCGCTTCAAACTTCTTTGGCAAACATCTAAGCAATTTTTTAATCACATGCTGATCTGGAAGGTCTTCACCGTACATCCGTAGCTGATTTAAAACACTCATGACTTGTGTCATGAAATTATCAACAGTCTCACTATCTTTCATCTTCAGATTCTCAAACTCTCTTCTTAAATTCTGCAACTTTACATTCTTCACCTTGGTCACACCTTGATAGCAGGTTTCAATAGTGTCCTAATATATCTTTGAAGACTTAGCACTAGATATCTTAAGAAAAATAGATTCACTCAGACCTTGCTAAATAAGACCAAGAGCTTTATTATCTTTATTCTAATTTTTCTTCAATAGAACATGCTTAGCATTTGTCAAATCCAACTCAGTCGCTTGATTAGTTGGTTCTAGATAGCTAGTAATAACAAATTCCGAAATATCCTAAGCACATAGGATAGTTCTCGTTTTAATAAACCATGTATGATAATTTATTTCATTCAACACTGGAATTTGAGGCTGTACTACACTGCTGTTAGTATCCATTTCAATTAAACTCCAAAACAATGAGCAATAAAACTCAATCAATCTCTTAGACATGAAAGAAAAACTTAACCACACTCTGATACTACTGTGGGGAAGGAAGGAGAGTGTCGCTCTCTTCAACAACATCACTAAAAAAATAACGAACAGTTCAAAATACAACTTACAAGAAATTTGTACTTTGCTAGTTGCGACTCACTAACACAGCTCACAAACTCAATTTAATTTCTAGAGGACTGTTGCAACTTGGCTTCTACTACTAACAGTGCTTCCTAGATGGTGTTGCAAGTAGCTGTTACAACTAGCAACACTTTATACGCCTGTTTCAGCTAGCTGTGACTGCTGATGTCACCTACAGCTCACGCACAACTCTGTTGCATCTCACTATTTAACACATTTTTTTATCACCCCTGTGTCTGTAAATTTATCACAAATATTCTATTCAGTTAATAAACAACATCTAGACAAATAAAATTCAAGATGCTACAACAAACTGTCATAAAAATAAAATCGATTTTTTATAGAAACAAAGTAAAATAAAATTCCCATAAAAACTTCAGAGCTACAACTTTGTTTCTATTACTCTATGCTGTGTACTTTCAGCATTCTCAATATGATTTACAATGTAAGTATTTATAGTATTTGTACCTAAGTCGATCATTAACTGTCAATTGGCCTTTCAGAATACAAAATGGAATTATATGTTAATGCTTATGTTACAGTCTGATAGGAATATAAACTACGCTGCCTATTGAGAAAATAGATCCACTTTGCTGGCATATAAAAATAATTGTTTATGATTTAATAATTTGTTGTTTTGTCAAGCGGTGAGGCAGTGTGGTGATGCTGTGATTCTTCAATGTTGCGGCAATTATATTTCTGAACTGTGTTTACCTTTTCAGAATTCTGCTAGTTGATGTTGCCTCTTCAAAATTTGTTGCAGTCGACGATGAAGTAATTACAGAATTCCCAACAGTCTTTCCTCGAAAAACATGAAGGTTGGGCGATACCTATTACAAGATGCATATAGTTAAACGTTGTTTATTTATGGTAGAAAAGGCTTAGTGATCTCTAAATAACATAGACTCGACCTATGGATTTGGATGAATGATGTTTATTTATGAGTTCAAAATCATAGGCGATTCCTTCGAGCTGATCGAGTAATTGCATTCATAATCAACCCATGTGGATCACCTTTTTGTTATTTAATGCTTTCGCAATATTGACTAATATTGTTTGTGGAATAAGGGTGTTGCATTGGAGACACAACTAATGCCCCCACTAGTTATTTTAAAGTATTGCTTGAGGGTGTATTCCTTTTGTTTTTAATTTGTTTGAATTGCATGTTAATGATATTTTATTTGGATTTATATTTTTACTTTATGATCCAATAATGTTTTTAATAATTTTCTATTTTGTTATCTTTTTTATTGTATGTACAGACATAAAAAATAGTCAATTACCTTTTAAATTTGGCATATAACCTGAGTTATTTATTGTAACTATCTCCCCCATATTGTATTTTAAGCATCTTGTTAATCTTAGTGAATACTTGTAATGTTACACATCTCTCCCATACTATATTGTAAGCACGTTGCCACTCTCGGTGAATACGCGAAATGTTACATGTGTCCCCCATATTGGATTGTAAGGAGGTTGCTACTCTCCATGCACATAAAGTTAAATGACACATATCCTCCATACTGGGTTGTAAGCACCTAGCTACTCTTAATACAATAAAACTCTAGATCATACATTGACTAAAATATTTTTGTAAACTAAAAAAATAATAGATTTTTATTATGTAATTATATTGCACCATAGATCATTGGTGTAGCAACATTTTGGCCTTGAAATCTTATTTCTCATGTATTTCCTTCTCGCACATCTACAAGACTTACAACTAAAGTGAGAGCTCAAGAAAGTATCCTCTTCTTTGAGGAATATCAGGATTTTACCCAAATCAATGAAGGATCTATCAAAGTCTACTAGCTTGTGTGTTTTTCTTAATCATGGATATGCAACTATTGATGTGCTTTGAAGTCGTTTTCCTCATTCATGTGCCTCTCTGATAGTTGTGGATAGCATGATACTTTCATGTGCTTTGAAGTGGTTTTCCTCATGCATGTGCGTCTTTGATAGTTTTGGATAGTATGATACTTTGGTATGGTTTTTTAACTCATATTTTGGTATTTCTTTTATGTTTATATATCTGGTTATTATGATTTTTATAGTTTTTTTTCCACAAAATTCTGAATGTAATTATGACTTTATGTACTTTTGATTTACAGTGAATAACAACTTATAATTTTTCATTTTGATGATTTAGTAAGAACAACTTTTAAATGGAAGCCAATAATAGATAATTATCTCAATAGGCCTATATATCTTAGGATTTTGGGGTGGACTACCATCTATGCCTTTTCATCTACTGACGAGAATGACACAAGTGTAGTGTCCAGATTGATTCTATGGGCATTAATAAATAATAATTTCAAAAAAAATAAAAAATAGCTTAATTAACATGTGATAAGTACAGTTAGTTTTAGTTGTAAAAGTTAAAATTAATATTCAACTATTAGATTATTAGATACTTGACTAAGAGCTAAACTCCATGGATTATTAGATACAAATATTAGCTTAACTCCAATGATTCTGGGACTATTAGTTTAACTTCGACTCTAATCACAATTATATTGGATAACTATTAGCTTAACTTTTAGATACAACTATTATCTTAAATCCAATTATTCTACAACTATTAGCTTTAATCACTTAAGGCTTAGTCGAAGTGTATTTGGAATCTAGGAGCCTAGCTAATGTGCAGTAATGTAAGAGTCGAAGTCCTAATAAAATCATTTGAACTCCTAATAACCTTCTCCAAACACCTAATAAACTCCTGCATCTCGTAGTTGGGAAACTAGCTAATTACGCCCATAAGCCTATATATCTAAGAATTTTGGGGTGGGATACCATCTATGATTTTTCATCTAAGCAGTTTTTGCATTGTTAACTATATTTTGAAGTGGTGTTCACATTCCCATTGTGGCTCTTATTACTCTCGAAATTCGAACTAAGGTAATTTTTTCTACTCGTTTTGCATATTCTTGTTGCAATTTGATTCAAATTCTTTTGTTCTTCCCAAGATTTGGTTAGGGCATCATCGAACGCCTTCGACATTTATCAAAACAAAAATTTGGTAAAGCTTCCACAAACATTGTTAAAATTAACTAAACTCTCATGTTTCTCTAGAGTTTTTAATCCCATGAAGTTGCTAGGCCGGAGGCTTACAGCTTTTTTTTAAAATTAACTAAACTCTCATGTTTCTCTAGAGTTTTTAATCCCATGAAGTTGCTAGGCCGGAGGCTTACAGCTTTTTTTTATCTTCTTTTCAGCTTCCAAGTACCAAGGTATTAGGATTTCCACTTTCGCTAAGATTCGAGTCTTGCCCTAATCCCTCGGATAGTGAAAAATTACTGGATTTTCAGTGAAGATTGTGACAAAACCCTAACTGGGAGTGGATTTGTTAAATGTCATGGAAAAATGCTTAAATACTACAGAATATGTTAACGAGTTTTTTTTATTAAAAGAATGTGATGCATATCTAAAATCCGTGACTTTGAAGGAAACCACTTAGAACTCAAATGCGCTCCAAGATTGCGACCTAAGGATAGTAAAGAAAAAAAGAAATGCTCTCTAACTCTGGTTATAATTTTGTCTGAGATTATAGTTTTTGAGACTTGCGCACGAAATATGTTCAATATCTTTCATTTCGAATTCCAATCAACTTCGGGATTTTACCGTTTTATGCCTTGATTCGTTACAGTTCGCTTCTTGTCTTTCGCGTTTGATCCCTGAGGATACGGCTATGGCAGTGATTTCCTAGAGCTCCTGAGGATAAATCTGCATTTTCTAAACTAGATTTTGTTAAGATCAAACAGTGCTTCAATTTCATTTCATTATTGACTATTTAGAAATTTTTTCGACGTTTTAGTTTTCTGCTGGGAAATGAGTCGATTTCTTTTGCATGTTGTTTTACCATGATTTCTTTGCAATTCCTTGCTTCCCTCTGATTTCAACGGCGGCGACGAGTTCAAACGCTTTGAGCAGTTCCTTGGATTTCTTAATTTAAAAACTTGATGTCCAAATATTTTTCATGGTATTTGAGTCAATTCAAACTGTCATAATTGCAACGTGGATAAAGATTTCTAGAATTCTGGTTTGGTAGGTTTCCGATAAAACTAATTACAGATTTCTAAGAGAGCCTAAGAAACCCTTCCAAACTCGGTCAACGGAAAGTTTCTTTGCAAAACAATGGGTTACATGGAGCATGTACGCATTCGACTGATAGTCAATTAATTAATTTCTTTATTGGAAGACAACTCAAAATCAACAATCAGTTAAATAAATTACAGTGATAAATTTTAAACAATAAACACTATTCTAATATGAGGAACAATGGGAAGTTTTCTATTAAGATTTTGGGGAAGTTTTATATTACGATTTTTTCTTGTGTATTGCAAATTCCTAATGCAGAGTCGTGAGCCAAGGTCCGATTAAAGAACGAAAGGACTTGATCTTGGATTGTTTATTATATTAAGCTAGGATAATTCAAGTTTATATCTAAGTACCATATGGTGGTGTCATTATGAGCAATATGTTATGAAATATAATGCAAAAGTGCATGATGGCTTTGAAGAGTACAAGATGGTTAGGAGTCCATGAGTGGGAAAGATGAAAGGATGATTCAATTTATTTTTAAGGTAATTAGAGAAGTTTTAAAAGTGAGAATTAAGTATTTCATTTTCTAAAGATATTGTATTTTTAACTTTATTATATTAATTTAAATAACTTAAATTTTATTAAACATTTTATTAATTAATTTTTATTATTAATGTAAATTTTTATTAAATTTTAGTTAATGTAAATGTAAATATTTTTATGATTAAGAATCTAGAATTTAGATGAATCTACATGCTCATTTGTTTCACAATTAATATAGTAAATAGCATTTTATATGTTATAAAAACTATTAATGTAATTGTTTTAAGAAGTTCAATGATTATATTAGATAAGCAATTGTATCCCTACAAATTAGATAAGAAAATACATTCTCATGTTATATTATTTTATGTTGGTTTTGAAATTTTAACTTTTACATTTTAGATAAGTTTTATGTTGTTTTCAACCTTTTGAAGATCTTCTAAGATAAAACTCATCAGTACATCAGAATTCACGTTCACTACATGGTTAAAATCTTTCAGAATCCACTTTCACTACATGGTTAAAAGCTTTTCATTGAAGTTAATTGATGGGAAATAGCTTTACTTTATTTGTTAAAATTTAATTTTCAACTTAATATCTATTTATTTTAAAAATAATTATATAAGTATTATGCATGGATAAATTAACTTTATTTAACTTAATTTAAGTATTAAGTCAAGATATTAATAATAGTTTTTATGGTTTTATATTTCAAAGGCAAAGGCCCTTCAAATTCGGCTGATTGCAATTCTCACGTACATGAGCTGGTGTGTATATAACTCCAGAGTGGCGAGCTTTTTCTCAATATCTTCCAAGTTCCAACAGCGTTCTGTACACAACATCATATTCACTTTCTATATCCATACTATCACAATCGTCTTCCGGATCAAAGTCGGGAACGGGACAGAAGATTTTCCGGCGGCAAAAGAAGAACAGGGCGCCTGAGAGTGCGTACATTCATCCCACAGTCTCAGCCACGGAAACCTCAAATTGATATCCGGCGGTAGGCTGACGATTAAGGGCAAATTGGCCTTGGGATTTACCTCATGAAACGTCTCCATTTCAATTTCTCCGTCAAGTTCCATTAAAATTTTCCTCGTTATTGCCGCATCTCGTTCTTCCTCTGCAACAAAAATTCCACCAATGCTTACACGACATCCTGATATGACGGATAAATATTATTCCGGACGTAAATTACAGAGTTTGCCCGCCAATTTAGCGGCGATCTTCCAAATTTAGAAGCTTCAGTTCTGGAATACTCGTTGCACCAAAATTTCCTGGCATGCACGACCCTTCGTTTACCGCCATTGGAATGGGATGATCTACAGCCTGTTGCTTTCTTTTTGTTTTGGCGATTCTGTTCCGAATATATAATTCGGCCTCAGCCATCTTCCTGTACTGGCTGTTCTGCCATATCAGAGGCGTGCCCCTCTTCCTGTATTAGTTCCGCCATAACATAGGCCGAGAGCAGGAGGCACTGGCATCCATGGCAGCTCCGGAAGCTCTTTCAATGGCGTTCAAAGACTGAAAGAGATAATATTGTGGGCCCACACAATCTTATATCTTTCAGTCTTTGAACGCCATTGAAAGAGCTTCCGCAGCTGCCATGGACGCCCGTGCCTCCCGCTCTCGGCCTCTGTTTTGGCGGAACCACTACAGTAAGACGGGAGCGCCTCTGATATGCCAGAAACGGCCAGTAGAGGAAGATGGCGAATTTTATAATCGGCACAGAATTGCCAAAACAAAAAGAAAGGAGGCCTTATATTCTCCCATTCCAATGGAGGTAGACGAAGGGTTGTGCATGTCAAGAAATGTTGATGCTACGATCATGTATTCCAGAACTGAAGCTTCTAAATTTGGAAGACCGCTAACAAAGTCTGCAATTCACGTAGGACGACCACCCGCTCGTATTAATATTTCTCCGTCATATCATGACCCCGTGTTTGCACGGCGGAATTTTTGTAACATAACAAGAACCACACGCCGCAGAAACGAGGAAAATTTCATGGAGATGACGGAGAAATGGAAATGGAGACGTTTCATGAGGGAAATCCCATTGGCTGAGGGAAATCTTCATCATGTTTGCTCAGTTTGCTCATAATGAATTGATGGGATCAAAGGCTAAACCCCGTGCAAGTAATTCTGTAGCCAGTCCCCCCTTAGTGATTTTCTCTAAAAACACTTAAATATGTAGGAAAATTATTTTGTTCTCTAAGAATATTTTGCATACCACTTTAATAGATTCTATAATTGTTTTGGATATCATGTTGCCTTATTATGGTATATTTTTGTGCTTATTAGTGTCTTTTGAAAATTAAGTTGGTTTTTAAGCATGGTTGCCTTTCGAACTTATTGTATTTTCTTAGAATCAGAAATGATGTAATTTGGATGTTCATATTTCTCCTCTCGCTAATTATTAAAGGGTTTTAGCTCAATGGAAGAGACCTGCTTTACAAGCCATAGGTTGGTGGTTCGAATCCTCCATTCGCTATTGATATTAAAATATTGGTATTTTTAATAAAACGTATTTTATTATCATATATTATGGCTATAATGGGGGTTTCAAACCGTCTTTGTATGTTTCTATGAGGGTGGTTCTAAATCACTATGAGGGGGGTTCTAAATCACCTTGATATGTCGCTATGAGGGGGGTTCAAAACTTCTCTTGTATGTTACAAAGAGGGGGGTTTAAAACTGTCTAATAGGTACCTATTAGGGGGATTTGTAACCACCCCAAAAATTTGTAAGAAAGACTTTTAGGGTGGTGGGGGATGAATCCCCCCCCATAGGTCTCTACAAGGGGGGTTTATAATTGCCCCTAAAAGTCACTTTTTTTGGAGGGGGTGGGGGAGGAGGAACAGGGGACAAGAATTCCCCCCAAAAGAAACTTTTTGTGTTAGTTTTTATTTCTTCCCAAACTTCCCTTAAAAGTCCAAACTTTTAGCGTGGGTGCTACTGGGGGGAGTTTTGTTAAGAACGCCCCCAAATGTTCGTAAGATGAAGTTTTAGGGGGGATTTATAATGAAACCCATAGGAACCTACGAGGGGAGTTTCTAACCTCCCCAAATTGTTTGTAATAAGTAATTTTAGGTGGAGTTTGGAACCAGCCCCATAGGTTTCTACGAGGGGGGTTTAGAACCACCTTCAAATGTAATTTTAGGGGGGGTTTAGAAATTGCCCCAAAAGTCACTTTTAGAGATGATTTTGATCTCTTCGACAACTGTCGCTAAAAGTATACACTTTTAGCATTGGTCCTTTTGGGGGATTTTTTGTAAGGACCTGCAATGCACCATATTTTGACTTGACATCTTTACAGATAGAAATGATGCATTTTAATTGTTTAGTATATGTTGGACATAGTTTGACCGAGTAAACCATATTTATGACATGACAGACTTGATTATATGTTGGTAATATGTTTAAGATGTTACTATGCTTATGTTGATACATTGATTATGATATTATGATTATGTTTATGAGGTTACTATGTTCTACTTATCATGAGATTCCTTCTTCAATGTATGTTTAATTGTTGTCCTTGATGAAATGTGATATATATGATGTAGTATGTGGATACCAACCATGATGTGATCAATTTAATGATTTATGTGATCAAAAGAAATGATGTTGATAATATGGACCAACTCATGATTGAATTGAGATGTTGTTATAAATGTATATTTTGAAAGTACTAGTCTGTAGGACAAATGGGCGATGTAATAAACTGGATACTTGATATGAAGTTTGGTATAGTACCTCTTTTGTAGAGAGCCTTGTTTACCAAAGTTGATGATGCGATGACACATACCAATAATATTGATCACATCAAAGCATGTTTTTGATAAGGTATGGAACCCAGGGTTTTGAGAGGCATGGATTTATGTTCCATTGTATGTTTCTATGATACCTGATGTCATGGGAGGGTTTTGTTGAGACACACTTCCCAATTTGTTGTGATGATGATGGTTGGATTCCTAGTAGGAGAGGATAGGTCCATTGTTCGGTTGATGTTATCGCTCTCAGGTTCTTATGTGGTTAGGTCGATGAAGCCGACATCCACTCTATACTAGGAGAAGAAGGATAGGAAGGATGTAAATGTAGGTTAGGAAGGGAGGATGTGATAAGTAGTACTATGTGGAGGTCAGGGGGATCTACAACACTAAAATTAGTAGTAGTCGGTGTCTCTTCCCTGAAAATAATTGATTGAGAAATTGTTATAAATATGAAAATATAATGATGTTATAACTTAATTGGTTAAGGATTAATGATTGATGATGTTGAAATGATTACGTGTTTTTATATTGATCTGGTTAGGTATTTTTTATTGTTATGTCTTGGATTCATGAATTCTCTGTTAATGTGAATCCTTATTATTTTGTCAATTTATACACACACACACACACACACACATACATAGGAGGTGATGTTTCCTTGTGGTATGTGTATGATCTATGCATGCACTAGCCACACATGCACAGTTTGCACATGTACATCAATATCGATATACAAATACTTAAAATGGTGAATAATTTTATATGTTGTCATAGGAAATATGTTAATCAAATAATGAATTTTAAGTTATTGGATATCTATAAAACAAGTCAATAAAGGTATTCAGTACTACTTAATTTTAAGTTATTGGACATTATTTCTTTTATGATAATACTTCTTAATTTAAGTACTAACATTGGATCTAGGATTGAGTAAGACAACTAATATACCCACCTATAAAAAACCTGAAAGGCCAAACAAGATAATTAATAGATTATTATTTTATTCAACATATTTGATTGGAATAGGACTAGCAATTAACCCACCATATCATGAAGGACCTGAAGTGAACATTTCAAGAATAATTAAATGTTATAAAACCAAATGATTCGATTCAACTTAACTATCCTTAATTATTTAGATGCTTGAGAGAAGGACAAGTAAATAGGAAACATATATTCATGATTATAATATTCTACTAGAATTGGAAAGTTCAACAGGTAGGTGCATGGATTCTTTTAGGAAAGGAGGTGGAGTAAGATGGAAGTAAGGAGGAGGGAAATGTGTATTTAGGAAAGGTGTCATAGAGAGATTGGGAGGGGGAAGGGGGTTGGTTTTCTTTATTGAAGAGGAAAACTTGAGGAGGGGGAAAATTCAAGGACTGAGAAATTGTTGGAAATGAAGACTGGGAAAGGAAAGGAAGATGCTCTCGATATTATTAGTATGTGGGATAGGGGGCTAGTAAACCCATCGATTTCCTATGGAGGGTGGTTGATCCATTTTTTCTAAACAAAGGCTTGGATGGGAAGCTAAAGGAGCCTGAGGATCTATGCCAAACTGTGAGATCTACTATAGCCATCGGTGCTAGGTATTTTACTAAATTTTAAATATATTCATGAAATTTATTATATATGTACACTATACCATTTCATATTTATACATTTATATCATTACAGAACTAGGAAATGAGACACGGAATTGAACAATGAGATATGATTAAAACATACTTTTTTCTTACTAGATATTTTGATGTAGGAGCATCTTGCACTCCATTTCAAATTCCAAGTTCAATGTTAGATCAGGCCTAGAAAAGCGTCTTCAAAATTTTAACTGATGGTCTTCGAACCATCACATTGTAAATAACCTATGTTTTAATTGATTCTAGATAATGGTGAGTCACTAGGTGGATGATGAGTCAATTGATGATTCATGTACCAAATCCCTTAATTAGATAAACGAGTCATAGGATATGGTTGATAGTTAGAGTTAATTTAGTATGGCATTGAGAGTATTAAGGATCTAAACCAGAATGGTTCATGACTCCAATTATGTATATATGTAAGCCTGTGAGGCATATATAAAGGTAGATAAGGGACATAAGACAAAGAGAATAGGAGTGGTAGAGACATAGATACAAAGGTTAGTAGGGCCTTTAAGAATAAATTAAGGCCAATCAATGATGTATTGGGCCTAAGGAGATTAGAACGCATGTTCTGAGACAACTATATGTATAGTTTTTGTGTGTGAATGCAAAATCCTATTTCGGCTAAATATTTGTGTGTAAATTCATTTTTGTTTCATTATGTGGTTTCATGAAATGAATGTTTGATTTATTTCGTGTTAATAGATGATAATTGCGTACCTGAAAGATGGCTGATGAGAGGGAGGAAACAGAGATCGATTGATCGAGCCTCTGATCAATCGAAGGGGAGAGTTAAATGAATAATCTGCTTTGTATTTCACGAATGACTAATAAGTGTGCAGAGCTGTTGCAGATTTGGGGTCTGGAGAGATCGATCATTGTAAGGATCGATGAAGAGGAATTAATCCTGTGCGTGTCTTAAATGATCAAAATAAATCATGGAAGGAAGAATCTATATATGAAATTCGATTGTGTAGAGAGGAGACAAGTCAAACCTTGCTTTACTAAATGAGATAGAAAACCTAGATCGATGATGGAGATTGGATCTGTGAAGATCTAACGGGAAAAAATTAGATATGCAAAGGAAAACAAATCAACGGTCTAGATTCATCCCATGGAAGATTAACGGTTTCAACAAAAGTTTCAGGAGAAGGTTTGCAGAAGTCACACTTCGGAAAATGAAAAGGTGTGTCCCCAACGCGCAACCCACATGCGGAAAGACCATTGTGGGCACATAATTACAAAAGGTTTGTTTTAAATTGAAAAATTGTACGCCCATAATCTGAATTCCGCAATTGCGAAAAGGAGTTGCGGAAGACGCATCGCGGGAGGAATTTTGCAGAGGCAACATTGCGGAAGGACTTAGCCGAACAACTAATTTTAGAGGTTATGCTAAACTTAGAACCTAACTATTCCTAGAGAAGTGATTCGAATTGGTTTACTGGTTCAAATAGGTGATTTGAATAAGTACTCTCGTTCACGTTGGCATCATTTGGTATCAGAGAAGGAAAAGACTTCCTGTGTGTTAGAAAGTAGAACAAATTCAAGCTATGACTGAGTAGAAGTTGTTGGTCAATTCCACAATTCAAATTGTGGGTAGAATTGTCATAGGGAGTGAGCAGGTGTAGAAGCTAGCTGAGAACAAAGAATGCTTAGAAAGTTCTATAGGAGAGAACTTATAATACCATAGGATCAAGCTCTGGAAAACACTCTATGTGGTATTAATGGCAAGAAGGAGACTTGCTACAAAAGCTTGAATGCAACTCACTAACTGAGCATGAGGAGAAGCTCAGTGATGCATGAGAAAGGAAGAATGAGTATTTTGTGTGAAAGGTAAATCAATATCTGAGTTTTAATACTTATTTTAAAATTGAAGAGTAACGATTGTGTGAGAAGGTTAGTTAGGTGAGAGGGTATTCAGGATTGATTGCATACAGAGGATGTGGGGTTAAATTTGATGATTAGCCACATGATAATGCAGAATAATCCTTGAAAGGATTTAGCGGTCTTGTGGATTGATGAGACATTGCAGATTGCAACAATAACAAGTAGGAGAGTTGTACTCAAGGACAATTTTGTTCTTGATGAAGAGGAATATTTTTTGAAGATAACAGTGGAGATTTCAGCCAACTGTACAAGGGAAATAGTCGGAAGGTATGGACTGATTTATATTTATATTCTGACTCTAGTTATGTGAATTATTAGACACAAGGAACACAGAAGTTCTTGAGAAGAGAAAGTAGTGGCATAACCCATAAATCCAATAGAGGTTGGAAAGGAGAGGATAAGTGCATGTTCTCAAAATAGAAGTGGAATTATAGAATCCAAACAAAAGAGCAAAGGAGATGCTCAAAAGGTTCTAGAGGAGAAGAACCAGAGATAATGAAAGGACAAATTGAAGGAGAGATAGATTGCTGAGGTATAGAAAAGAAGTATGGAGACTTGTTGAGCAAGGCTTAGTTACAGTTCACAAGTGGACATGATGAAGTTCACAAAAGAGGAGAGGGAAATAGAAACAATGACTATTGAGGGTCATTATAAAGGGTCAAAGAAAAGACACATCGAAGAAGAGAAGGAAAGAAGTCAAGAAGATGATAGAGAGTTGCTAGAGTTAGAAAAAGACAGTTTGTACTTTGAAAAGCATATGCAAGCTCCTGAAGAAGAAAACCAGAGTTATGATTGGGTCATGAAAAGAGAGGTAAGATGGCATTCACTATAGGTAAAGCTATAGAAAAAGATGTTTGCTGGATTGAAGAAAGAACTCAGAAAAGTTGAATCTGAGATGGAGGTTTCATATTGTGAACCTAAACATGGTCCTTTGCTTGGAGAGGATGATGAAGCAGAAAAAGAGAGGCCAATTGAGAGTCTCATGAATTCTCTAAAGAGTACAGATAAACTTACGAAGAAGATCAATATGAGGTAAAATGATACCAAAGGTTCTTATGTTTTTTAGATTGATCATTTGTTTGTGATTGCAAGTTTTGTTGCAGATGATGGGAATTCCTTTGAAACTGTCTTAAAATTTGATAAACTCAAATCTGATGAAGATAGTCTCTCAAATGATCACATGTATGAAGTATTGCAGCAGAAAGAACTCATTTGTGAGTTCGTTGATGGAGGAACATAGTCAGTTGAATATATGAATATCAAGAAAGAAAAATAAATCAGAAAAGACATTTCTACAAGGTAAAATCAAAATTGTATTTTGATGAAGGAGAGAGTTAAAGAGTCAACTTGTACTATCATGGAATCTGAAGAACAAGAAGATGTGCTTTCCCAAAGCATGATAACAAAACATGATTCTATTGTAATAGAAGATGAAAGGATACCATATGAAGGTTGTATGCAGCCTGTGTATCAGATCATTGGAGAAATAGGTGATGGGGACATATTGATGTTTTGTTCAGAGCAACACAATAGGGGGATGCCAGAGGAAATATCAACATGGACTTCAGAGTATCATGCTTTTGAAACTAATTATTGGTGTATGACTATAGACATTGAAGAACACTTAAAAGATGTGTCTATGCAGGTTGTGAATCATAGGATGGATGCTTTGAGGAAAAAAGGAAAAATCAAAATCAAACCATTGACAGAAGAATATGTTCACTGTTGTGAAGCAGAAGATAAAATCATCTTAGAAGAAGATGGTGTAGAATAGGGACTAGCTGGAAGTCTCATGAAATTTTGGGAGAGTTCATACCAGTAGAAGAATATGATGATAAGAAGGTCAATGGGAGATGAAAGTATCAATATTTTTGAAATTAATGAATGGTGTATATCTGTAGGAATAACATGTGATGAACCTTGCAAGGTTTCCCTAGAGGTAAAAGAAGAAGAAGGAGAGTATTCATGTATTCTTGACATGGACCAAAGCCAGAAGTTTGTTCTGTGATTGAAGGACGAGGTGACATGGTCTCATGTAGATAAACCAGAGAGAACACTTGCATATTTGGATGGTGGTGTTGCTGACAGACTGGGGAAAAAAAATTTCATGACACATGAAGGGACTATAGTTTCTCAAGAGGATGATCAATACCTTGAATAAATTACTATTGCAGAGTTGATTAATGAAGACAAAGGAAAGTTTTCTAACTTCAAAAATTATGATGAAGAGTTAGAAATGTTAGAAGACTGGTTGATTAATCCAATGGTTGGTAAACATGACTACTTAATGTTTGATGACAACATTGGAAAAGAGCAGAAAACAGATAAAAGCAATGAATTATTTTATAATTTATTGGATAATAGCAGAGAATCAAGAGGACAACAGTAGTTTCAGGAAAAGAAGATGTAGGTGTACTAGCCAAAGGATAATTGGGACATGGAGATGGAAGAATTAAGATTGTTGAGGGTGAATATGTATCAAAGAAGGCATGAGGAAAGAATGAAGAATTTTATCAGTAGAGAAAAGAAGCAAAGCACCAGAAGAGGACACGTGATAGAAAAATATTGTAGAAGCAAAGCTAGTGGAGCATTAGAACATAAAATTGGGAAACGAGGAAAACTGAAGATGACAAAGACAAAACAACATGATGAGATGGATGATTTGATACAGAATAAAGTTTGGATTCAGCCATACTAAAGATAGAAGGTTATGAACAAGAGGTCATATTTATTTCTTCCTGAGGAGTCTGATGCAGGAGCATCCTACTCTCCATTTCAAGTTCCAAGATCAATGTTGGATTAGGCCTAGAAAGGGGTCTTCAAAATCTGAATTGATGGTCTTAAAACCATCACATTGTAAATAACCTATGTTTTAATTGATTCTAAATAATGGCAAGTCAGTCACTAGGTGGATGATGAGTCAATTGATGAATCATGTACCAAATCCCTCAATTAGAGCAGCAAGTCGTAGGATAGGGTTGATAGTTAGAGTTAATTTAGTATGTTATTGAGAGTATTAAGGATTTGAACCAGAATGGTTCATGACTCCAATTATGTATATACATAAGCATGTGAGGCATAGATAGAGGTAGATAATGGACAACACATAGAGAGAATAGGAGTGGTAGAGACAGAGATATAGAGGTCAGTAGGGCCTTTAAGAATCAATTAAGGTCAATCAAAGATGTATTAGGATCAAGGAGATGAGAACATAGGTTCTGAGACAGTTGTATGTATAGTTGTTGTGTGTGAATGCAAAAGACTATTTCGACTAAATATTTGTGTGTAAATTCATGTTTGTTTCAATGTGTGGTTTCATGAAATGAATGTTTGATTTATTCTTTGTTAATAGCTGATAAGGTCATATGTGAAAGATGGATTTTGAGAGGGAGGAACCAAAGATCAATTGATCGAGCCTTTAATCAATCGAAGGGGAGAGTTCGATGAATAATCCGTTGTGTATTTCATGAATGACTAATGAGTGTGCAAATTTTTTGCATATGCAGGGTCTATATAGATTGATCATTGTAAGGATCGAAGAGGAATTAAGCCTGTCTGTGGATTGAATGATCAAAAGAAATCATGGAAGGAAGAATCCATATATGAAAGTCAATTCTGAAGAGAGGAGACAAGTCAAACATTGCTTAACCAAATGGGCCAGAAAACTTAGATCAATGATGGAGATTGGATTTGCAAAGATCTTACAGTCAGAAATTAGATCCACAAAGGAAAACAAATCAATGGTCTAGATTCATCCCACAAAAGATCAACAATTTGGATAGAAGTTGTGGGAGAAGATTTATGGAAGTCACACTTCAGAAAATAAAAAGGTGTGTCCACAACCCACAATCCGCATCTAGAAGGACTATTGTGGTGTGTAATTGCGGAAGGTTCATTTTAAATTGGAAAAGTGTACACCCGCAACCCACATTTTCCAATTGCATAAAGGAGTTGCAGAAGATGCATTGTGGGAGGTGATGTGACCAACTATATTGGGATCTACTCACGATTATATATTGAGGCTCTCTATACAATGACTAGACCACTCAGGGTCATCATTCTTTTCTTGTACATCCAGCATACTAGAAAACTAGACTGGCCTTCTATGTACTAGATACCTTTACCATCTCATTCTCTTATAATCACTCCCTCTTTCTAGGGAGGCCCTTTTTGACTGCACCAAGCTTGTCTCAAAAGTATTCAAACTTTACATGAGAAAGAGGCTTACTCATCTCATCAACAACTTTTTCCTCTGTAGGAACATACTTGATCTTCAACGCTCCTCTATGCACCATATCCTTGACTTTATGAAACATTGGGTTCTTTGTTATCTTGATGCAACTCTGGTTGTTACAATAAACAATCATGTCAATAATTTGTGAATCCACATTGCTTTGGTACATGATGAACATGCTGCAATGTACTCAACCTATTTCTACTAAGCCATGAGATCACACCTGATCCTAAACTAAAACAACATCCTGAAGTTCTCTTTCTGATCTTAGAAGTTACTCTTTGTATCTATAATGAGTTCATCTTGTCAAATCATTGAAATATCCCATTATTCCTCATTCAACCTTAAAGTAAAGGTTGGAACCCACTTTACTCATGGTAAATCCTTAGTCCATCAGGCATCTTTCCATCTCATCATACCATGTCGAGCTCATAGATATTCTGCAGTCACTCCCTTTGAAGTGGAGAATCATCCACCGTTTGCATTTGTACTCTATGAATCGAAACATGAGTCTACTTGGAGAGACATGTAGCATCCTCTTCTATGGATATTCTATGTATTCATTTCAGTTCACTGGATACCAAGATCCTCTATCTTGAAATTTGTTGAAAATTTCCTCTTTCACTCATCTGTGAGCTTTTCGTCTTCTATAGGCTTCCATATTCAACCTTGTAGAAAAGTTTAACATATTCATCACTCTAGGTGATCTTCAAGATCCTCATGTAACTGGATGCTATTATCCATGGGTTCCTTTCTACAAATCCTTTTGTATACATCTAGTTCTCTACTTGATATACACTTCTAATTTACTAGAATAGTGTGTCTAGTCAATGGAGTATGTCATTCCATAGTCTACTCCCTCTTTACGAGAGAAAGCATGAACCTTGATTTTTATGCCTTGATGATGTCTTATTCTACATACTTGATCTTGTAGATCCACATGGAAGACACTACCAACTTCCATTTAGGTCTTGAAATCATATCCTAGACATCATTGTCCATGATCAACTGGTACTTTTGGATCATAGCGTCTTCCATTTCTCCTTGGTTACTTCTTCATAGATGTAAGTTTCTACATCAATGATGTCACTCAACTGTGCTACATAGCTAGAGTGTATCTAAGGCCTCTTACTTAAATTGGAAGTCCCATCATACTTTTCTTCATATTGAACTATCCTCGTGCCCAAGGTGGTCTTCATCACTCGAGTTGAATCTACCGATCTCTTTAGGTCATATCATGACTCTTGTATTCTTCTGAAGTTATTTCTTCCAAAATGATGTATCTTACCATGGGAGCTTTAGATTCATCTTTATGTATATTTATTGGATTGTATCTTCTAATTGAATTGTGATCACTTGTTCTTTGGAACAAGTCTCATCCTTCTTTTATTGTAGGTGATTGTACATGATTTTTCCTATAAGAAAAATACATTAGTTGCATGGTTAGAAACATTTCATAAGACATATTCACAATGAAAAATTCTTATGCATAAATATATAATCACGCAACTATTTATCCAATACAATGTTCATCCATATCCAGATACACATAAACTTTCCATATTCCTTCCATCTCTACCATAAAATTATTGATATTGTGCACTAATACCAATAGGTCAGCAAAGAGGTTTCATTCTAGATAAGTAGCAATGGAATGTTGTATATTGCCATAGGCCACTTACCCATCACATGCATATTAGTAGTATATTGTTCATTAATGCAAACATTTTATCATGCATAATACATTTCTTTGAACATAGATATGTACACAACTAAAGAATGTTATTTATGAAACTATATATATAGGAAATGACAATTCAAATCCTTACCTTTATTTGTTTGGTGGGTGAACTCCTTCTTGATAAAAATAAATGGAGCCTTCTGCTTCATCATTTGCTTCTCAAAACCTGTGTACTAGTTCTGAGTGTCACTAACTTCATTCCTTCTTATCCAAATACCGATATGGATAAGAGTATTGACTAGTAAAATTCATGTTCTTCATCACTTGAAGAATCGTCCTTATCTTCTTTGAATTAGTTTGTTAATCATATTTAGTGGTGTGAGCATGGTTTATTTCCTTGTTTGACTTCTTGTAGAAGGAGCATGTCTTTCTGGGATAATCTTTGGAATAGATCACTTATCACAAGTATAATATCGAATGTTGGAAGGATTCCTTTTGTTTTCTATTGTGATGATGGTCCTCCTTATTTCTATGATCTCCCCTTGGACTGAATTGTGATAGCTTGATCTTTGGTTGCTCCAATATTCTCTTTTTATGATTTGAGATTCTTCTTTTGTGCATTCTTCCAATAGTCTTTTGAAGGAGATCAAATTTCTTCTTGCACATATTCCTTGAATGAATGAATCCCATCATATTGGGAGTCCATTCGAGGTTGTAATCATTGCTTTTACTTCTTCGACATTGTCTCGAATGGATTCTAGTTTCTTCTTGGTATGAGAGATTCTAGTGAAGTAATATTGAATGCTTTCTGACATTTGGACCTTAACATACTTGAGTTACATTCTAAGGATCATATTCTTGTTGATGTTATTTTTTTCATACAATCTCACCGCTGCATTGAACATATCATTGGGAGTCTTCAAGGATGATACATATGATATCTAATGGAGATGGAAATAATCCTCTTGAATTTGACTAAGTCCTTTTTATTTTTCTTCATCTCGCTCTGGATCTACAACTTCTTCTTTGACATAGTTTTCCACGTCATGCTTCTTCAGGTATGAGAAGCACTCTATGGTCCCATGCTCATAGGTTCTGAGTTCCTTCAATATTTTCCTCAATCTTGGTACTATTTTTCATCATGATAAAAATGAGAATATCAAATGGAAATAGAGAGGATAGAACTTACCAATGATATTGCTTCAACTTGATGCTTGATTGAAAGATTTTATGGAATAATTATTCTTGTGAACCTAGGGTTTGATATACAAATCCTATTTGTTCAATTTAGGTATCTTTTAGATCTGGTTGGATAGAAAGATGCACCTCCTCGAGGTGAGCTTAGAAACATACTCATTTTCCCAAAAATGTGGACATAACTGCAAAATTTATGATGCCCTAATTATCCCCAATAGTAGTGTTGTTTGGGTACAAAGGGTACTCCCAAAAGACCAAACACCTTGAGCAATTGCTTCACATAAAGAGATCATAGATCAAGACACCAATGTTTTTCACGTGGTTAAAACCCTCGAGAGGGAAGTAGTCCACGGCCCTAGCCAAATAGCTACTTGGAGTAATTTATTATGCAAAAGAAAGAAAGTTACATGAGTTTCTCATAATCGATCAACTAGCCAAGGACCCTCTATGCTCTTTAAATAGAGATCATAGACCAATCGGGTGTTAAGCCATGAATCAATGGTAGGTATGATCTAAGAGAAGCTGGGCCATTGGATCACTCTATGTCTAGAACATATCGTGACCATCAGATTAGAATATTTACAAATGCATACTAATACATACTAAAGAAACACACTTTTACCTAACGGATATATTACACAAGTTGATCTTAACTAAATCCTAAGTCTCTAAATATCCTAACATCCCCCCTTAAGAACAACTTGGGATAGAATTGAAGCATTTACAAAAGTGACACTATTAGGAGAAGGAAGGAGGCATTAGAGCTTATCCCTCCTTATGGACACATTCGTTAACTCCTAACATAGACCGAAGTTTAGAAGAATTTTATTTTGTAAGAGACTTGGTGAAGATGTCTGCAACTTGATCATCTATAGGGAAATAGAGCACTTCAATAACACTATCATGAACAAGATTTCTGATGAAGTGCATGTGTAGGTCAATGCGTTTGTTGTGTTGATGTAGAACTAGATCTTTGGCAAGCTTGATGGCACTTTAATTGCCGCACCAAAGTGGAGTAGGCTGCTGCTGCTCAAATCCAAACTCTGAAAGGATCTGTCGAAGTCATAAATCTTCTTCACTGGCATTAACTACAGCTTGATATTCTACTTCTGCTGAAGAAAGAGTAAGAGCTTGTTGTTTCTTACAAGCCCAAGTGACAGGTCCAGATCCTAGACTAAAAACATAACCTACAATAGACTTTCAATCATCAAGATTTTCGACCCAATCTGAATCAGTGAAACCAACCAAAAAAGGTTTCCCCACTGTATTGTAATGAATCTTAAACTGAATTGTACCTCAAATATATTGAAGTATTCTTTTTTCTTCTTTCGAGTGAATTTCATGAGGAGTTTGCATATAACGGTAAACACGACCAATAGCAAAGGAAAGGTCAGAACAGGAATGATTCAAGTATAAAAGACTACCAACAAGCTGATGATACAAGGTGGCATCTACTTCAGGGGAAGTACAAGTGTCAGAAATTTTGACTCCATACTAGAAGGGAGAAGGGGATGGTTTACAATCTTCCATGTGGAAGTGACGAGGAAGGTCACAAGAATACTTAGACTGGTGTTATAGCTGATTTTACCACACCAGGTGAATCACACTTGTATGGCCTTCCCTTGTCCCTCTGCAGATTCCTTAGAATCCTTGGACCATTTTTTGTCCTTTGATGTTTCCTAGACCATCCCTAAAAACATGTGAAAATTGCTATACGCGACTTTTAAACCCCTCGTCGCGTATATACGTGGGATTGACCTATAAAACCACATACATCGGAATGTGTAAAAAAATACAAATCCTTTTGGAGTTTTCCTTGACATGGATCAGACTCACTTGTCTCCTTCCCTTCCAAATGCCTTGAGATCGCTCAGATTCGACCTTTCATTACCCCATTGAAAAGCTATATAAGGAACCCTTTGGATACATTGAAGGCATAAGAGAATTGAGAGCAAAGAAACTATAGTCCATTATTGATGGAACTTGTTCTTGAGTCTGCATCCCTTTCTCCCTTGGAGCACTTTGGTGTTATTCACAAGCTTGCCTTTTGCTTGTGAGCTTGCTATCGAGAGATGGAGAATTGAGGTGGTGGAGGCCCAAGTGGGGGATTCTGTTTCTCCGATTCACAGACGTGCTGGTAGAGGTTGTATTCATTGTAATCTTTGATTTTATATTAATAGAAATATCTTTTCCTATCCAATAATGTATGTTTGAATGAATATTTTATCCATGGATGATTTCAAATGCTTATACATTGTTGATTATATATGCTAGAGTAGATATAACACCAATATATATAGTATGCTTGCCTTGTTTACTTTTTGTTGAGGAAGTGATTCATCAATTCAAGCTGAAGTTGGAAAGCTCAACGGGGATCTACTTCAACCATCCAGAATAAGGTATGAGGTCTGATCCTTTAGTGCTAGATATTTGATTTCTCTTGCATATTGGAAAGGATTGATTTTTGGAGCTATGTTGTTTATTGTGTTACCCCAAGCCATAGGAATTTCTTTTCGTAATAGAATTGGTTTTCTGGGGATTTCCTAGTCATTTTGCCTTTGGGGGTTTTTATCAGCAAAATGGGCTTGATATTCTTGACTTGCTCTTTGTTTCTTCTTGTTTCTGTGTTGCATTTTATAGCATGTTCATCTATGGACACTCCCCTTTATTGGTTTGATCCTTGGCTTGGTTTTTACCACTACCTTCTCTATATATGTAGGTTTTTGGCCAAAAGTTGTGTACATACATGGATTTTTGGCCAAAAGTCGCGTATACACGTAGGTTTTTGGCCAAAATATACGTATACATGTAGCTTTTTGGCCAAAAGTCATGTATATACGCAGTTGTTCTTTAAATAGTCATGTACATCCTCCCTTTTGGTGAGTGTGATGTTGTGGAAAGTTCTTGGGTGGGTTGTGAGTGTGGTTGGGTCTTCCTTGGGTCTGATGTTGTCTGTTAAATGCTTCTTTTGTGACCAGAGACTATCTTTTCATTGATTTTTATTTGAAAGTATTTTTAGTCATTTATCCTTTTTGTTTTTCCATTAGTGCATTACTCTTTTTTGTCTCAGTGTCTTGTTGGGCTTGTTTTTTATACTTGCTGCAGAGACTGATAGTTTTATATGACTTTTATTGCATTTTTCATTCTTTTATATTGAAAAATACAAGGTAGTTGCACTCTTAGTTGCATCTTAGATATGGATTTGAGGAGATACTTGCATTGGATTGCTTGGATGAGAGTTGTGTCTAGGCTTTCATGTAGGAAGGATTGCAATGGCATTCAGAAAGGAATATATATTTTTGCATCTCATGTAGTGGCATACCCTATTTTTCATTTAACAAATATTGCACTTAGCATTGTTTGTTATGGTGTGTGTATTTATTTAACTGCTGAGTCATAATGTCATTATTTGCATGGCCATTTCCCTTTGAGTAATTATAGGCAATTAAAATCAACGCATAATAAAATGAATTACACTCTTTTCTTTTGTAGGGTGCACCAACAAGATTAGTCTTTAGGGTCTTGGAATAGTTCATTGTGAGTAAATTCTCCAAGACCACTAAACAACAACATGTATGTGTCTATCCAGGTGAGAGTGTGAAATTCTTTGGTATAATTAGTGTTTCTGAAGATCCTCCTCTCAAAAAAGAGTTCAACGTGAGGTAGTGTGAATGGTTATTGATTGGGATGACCCCTAGTCATAAGTGAGTAGCACCAGAGATATTTCTAGAATTGTATTCGTATCTATGGGATATTTCGAGAGTTTCGGGCTTTGATACCCTGCCCATACGGTCAATCCCGCATGTGACTGTCCGCCTGAGCATTGATTATATTGAGGTGACCTTAGTTGCATTACCTAGGATATCAAGGGGGTACTTTGCATGGGTTACTCTACAGGTGTCCCAACCAGGTAGAGGTCGGACAGCACAGTCGCTTTATGCGTTGAAGTTGAGGGCCACTATAATTGGTTACATACCTCCGCTTATAGTGTATGGGAGTTTCAAGCCTCTCCTAGGCGAGACATACCTGCTACATTCGGGAGCTCACATATCCTCCCTTTGGTTTGCTTGTATTTTGGCTGTATATTTTCTTAGGAGTGTGTTGTTTGTGTAGTAGTGGGCCTTTGGGATTGTAGTTACTTGAGTATATTTATGCCCTCTTGAGTTTGGGTCCTTTTATTTTTGGCATGCCTGGTATCCTATCACCCATCCTTGGTTCTAGTATGGACCTTGGTGTCAATCTTGGGGGAATAATAGCCCCTTAACGTGCTCATAGATTTGGGAATGGTCATATTCCATCCTCCACTCCATTTGTGGAGGATTTTTTCCCTTCGCTCGGTCTTTACACTAGTGGTCACCCTCATGGGGATGGTAGTGGATGCGTGAATGTTGGGTCTACACCTTACTTTCCTTTTTATGTCCCATCGTTCACTGCATTGTTTCCTTTGGGTGCAGTTGTCATGATCAATCCTCCTTATATCCTATAGTTTGGATTCTTTATTGACTATTTTGGGTTGTTTTGGACTAGTATGGTTATCATGTAGGGTCCAATTTTTGTACACTCTCTCCAAGGTTTTGACCTGTTCATTCTTATCACAGGTATTATGTTTGAACTGGCATATAGGTTACGATATCTCATCCTCTTGCACTTATGCATTACCTTAGGACCATTCCATCTTAACCTTAGGTACGAACCCATTCCATGGTATCACAGAACCTTCATGCTGCTATTAGAAGCGATATTATGTGAATGGTAGAGGTTTCCTATACATGGGTGCCCTAGTTAGCTCTCCTTTTCATTTGGTACCCATGTTGTGAGTCCTCTCTTAGGTCTGAGAGTCCATTGTATAGTATCGCCATGTCATTTCGCAAGAGCCTCATACTCCTCTTGATCTTGTTGCTGGCTTGTGTCCTCAGGACTCCCTTATGTCAAGTTGTAATTGCATTATCATGAGCTTTGCCTGCCTTATTGAGCCTTACGCTGGCTTCCCTAGCTTTGAGTTTCAACCATATAGCCCGTGCTTGTCTCATGTCTAGCCATGCAGAGCCATTTTATATATCCTTTGCAGCTTGATTCCCTACTTTTATCGAGAGGGGACTTTCCCCTTAGTGTCGCTATCCTACACATGTATCCTTGCATTGAACATAGGTATGTTTCACTGCTTAGAACTAGTTTGTTTTCCCATATGACACTCATCTCCTCCTAGTCTGTAACTATAAAGCAGTTTTATTCTTTTTCAAGATTTTTAAATATTTGAAAAAGTCCACAAAAAAATTTAAAAAACCAAAATGTTGAATAAGGAAAGATGTTATCTTTGGCAGCTGTCAAGTCGTGTCGCCTTTGAACAGGGCACTATATATCACATCCCTTGGTTGGGTTTATAGTTTGACTTTAGGAGCTATACTCGTTTATCTGAGTTTATCTCCACCAACTGGTTAAGCTTCCAGTCCTCCTGGTGCCTCTGTCAATGCCTCCTATGTCATAGATATGTCCCAGTTTTTTATGTCGAGTCTATGTTTCCTTTATTCAGTCACCATTCGCCGTTATGCTCTTGTTCGAAGGAAGTTGAAACTTGAGTCGGCCATTCCTTAGTTGTCTTAACTTTGCATGTCGGATGTTCTCAGTACAGTTACTGGTTCGTGCCCTTATGATCGAGTCCTTCCACATTATACAGATTTGCTGAGTACCTCATGTTGGATGATGGGGGATGCTTTAATGCCCTCCTTCCAGCGGATTTCATCCCATTTACTTCAGATCATTTATTCTAGGATTGGAATCTAGAGTCATTTTTGAGTTCCTTGAGACTTGCAGTCATCAGTGGCAGGTTCTCTCACCGTCCATAGTTTTTAGGAATACATTAATGTCCCCTGATTGATGGATCCTCTCAAGTGTTTGACCTCAACACATTTATTCACACTTGTTAGTTTGCACTCTCGTACCTTGATTCCCATTATCATTATCGGTGGGTGATCTCGCGTCTATTAATGGTATACATTTATGACCGATAATAAGACGATGGAGTACTATGTTTGAGCTCGACACCTCTATTCACATAGTAGGACTTGTACTCATAGCGGTTTGTGTAGAAGACCTTCCAGATTGGTGCTATCTCTTATATGCTACCTCCTTGCTCGTGCCAGTGTTCATGAGATTTCAGCTCTCGTGACTTGATTCCAGTATATGTCAAACATTTCCATCTATTATGGAGATCTTGATCCATTGTATATCGTCAGCGATTATGTAGATCATGATCATTTGCATATATTCATCATGGAGATTCTAATCTATGCATATTGTACGTGGCGATGACCACTTATGTGATATTTTGTATCATGCCTATTCATTGCCATTGTACTCTTATGTATCCGGGACTGCTATATGTATTTGCAGTTATGTGCAGAGTTGTATCATTGTAACATGTTGATTGGGTGGTTGGTCTTCCATTTGGGATTCGTCATCACTCCACTTTTGGGATGGACTTATAATGTATTTCGGCCATCGTATGACCCCTCTAACCTCACACATTAGGGGGCATCTGTTATAGCTGATTTTACAACACCAGGTGAATCACACTTGTATGGCCTTCCCCTGTCCCTCTGCAGACTCCTTAGACCCCTTGGACCATTTTTTGTCCTTTGATGTTTCCTAGACCATCCCTAAAAACATGTGAAAAGTGCTATACGTGACTTTTAAACCCCTTATTGTGTATATACGTGGGTTTGACCTCTAAAACCGTGTACATCGGGATGTGTAGAAAAATCCAAATCATTTTGGAGTTTTCCTTAACATGGATCCAACTCACTTGTCTCCTGGCCTTCCATATGCCTTGAGATCGCTCGGATTTGACCTTTCATCACCCCATTGAAAAGATATATAAGGAACCCTTTGGATACATTGAAGGCATAAGAGAATTGAGAGAAAAGAAACTATAGTCCATTATTACCGGAACTTGTGCTTGAGTCTACATCTCTTTGTCCCTTGGAGCACTTTGGTGTTCTTCCCAAGATTTCCTTTCACTTGTGAGCTTGCTATCGAGAGATGGAGGATTGAGGTGGTGGAGGCCCAAGTGGGGGATTTAGTTTCTCAGATTCATAGACGTGCTGACAGAGGTTGTATTCATTATAATCTTTGATTTTATATTAATAGAAATATCTTTTCCTGTCCAATAATGTATGTTTGAATGAATATTTTATCCATGGATGATTTCAAATGCTTACACATTGTTGAGTATATATCCTAGAGTAGATCTAACACCAATATATATAGTATGCTTGTCTTGTTTACTTGTTGTTGAGGAAGTGATTCATCAATTCAAGCTGAAATTGGAAACCTCAACAGGGATCTACTTCAACCATTTGGAATAAGGTACGAGGTCTGATCCTGTAGTGTTAGATATTTGATTTTTCTTGCATATTGGAAATGATTGATTTCTGGAGTCAAGGTGTTTCTTGTGGTACCCCAATCCATAGGAATTTCTCTCCGTAACAACTAGGAAAGAAAGATTTATTCTTTGGTTTGCAAGACTTGGAGAGCAAGAAAATAATGCAAATGTCCTAAGTCTGACATTTCAAAATTTTGCTTAAGACTGGATTTCACATGGGTTATAAGTTTAGGGTCACTACCAATAAGGATAAGATCATCAACATAAAGAACAAGTATGATGAGATGGTTTCATAATTTCTTGGTATAGACATTGGGGTTAGAATGGCATCTAGAAAAACTAGTGTCAAGGAGAAAGCTATCCATTTTGGCATACCAAGCTCTAGGAGCTTGCTTAAGGCCATATAAGCATTTCTTAAGGACACAGACAAGGCTAGAGTTATCCTAAACATATCTAGGAGGTTGTTCCATGTACATTTCCTCCTGTAAAGCACCATGTAAAAAGGCAGACTTGACATCCATTTGATGGACTTCCCAGTTATGTAATGCTGCAAGGGAAAGAACAAGGCGGATGGAATTCATTTTGGCGACAAGAGAAAAGGTTTCATTGAAGTCAATCCCTTCAACTTGGGAAAAAGCTTTGGCAACTAAAATTGCCTTAAGTCTTTCAACACTTCCATCTGACGCATACTTAGTTCTATAGAACCATTTACATTTGACAAGTTTTCTTTTTTTTGGAAGAGGAACAAGATCCCAAGTATCGTTCGCTGTTAAGGAACGATATTATTCATCCATAGCTGCATCCCAATCTGTATTTCCTGAAGCTTCTGCAAAAGTTTATGGATCATGATTCTCAGAAACTTGAGCCAAGAGAGAAGAGGCTCTCTGAAACTAGGAACATGTTCAACATTGATCTCTAGGATCACCAACAAGATCACCAGCTGCTTCATATGTTTAAGAGACCCATCGAGGAAGCATTGGTGCTGGTGCAATTGGAGGAACATGAGCAGGTAGAGATGGATTTTCATCCTCACTGTCATCATCAGAAAGTGGAGTTGGAAACCCATCAAGGAAATTTAAAGAATAAGAAGAAGGCATAATCTCTGAATCAGGCTCGCAGGCCAAAGATGGCACACCCACCAAGTTAGGCTCGCAGGCCAAGAGATTTTCATCAAATTTAACATCTCTTCTAATGATTATATCATGAGAATGTGGCTGGAGAAGTGTATAACCTTTTACATCTTCTGAATATCCAACAAATATGCACTTTTCACTTTTAGACTACAATGCTTTCCATTTTCTATCCGGAATGTGAGCCCATGCTTCACAACCAAACACACGAAAGTGACTTACATTTGGTTTAATTTTACTCCATGCTTCTTTCGGTGTTATACCTTATAAAACTTTAGTGGGTGTGCAATTAACTATTTAATTTGCACAATTTATGGCCTCATTCCAATATTGAAGGCTCAGTCCCTTAGATTGGATCATACAATTAGCCATTTCTTTCAAAGTGCGGTTCTTCCGTTTAGCTATACCATTTTGTTGTGGTGTACATGGAATAGTGTGTTGTTGTTGGATTCCTTGTTCAGTTCAAAAAGTAGTGAACTTTTTGTTAACATATTCTCCTCCATTGTCAGATCTTAACTTAATAATTTGATGACCAGATTGTTTTTCAACAAGGGCCTTGTAGGTTAAGAACATGTTAAATACTTCACTCTTAAGTTTTAGGAAGTAAACCTAAGTGCATATGGAGTAGTCATTAATGAAAGTTAAGAAATATTTGAAATTATAAAAGGAAGTAGATGGAAGAGGACCACACAAGTCACTATGCAAAAGCTCGAAGGGAACCAAGGTGTGCCAAGAGGCACGTTTGTCAAAAATGTCCCGATGATGTTTTCCAAGTAAACAACCGGAACAAACACCATCCTTGCAAGATACCATCCGAAGACCAATCACCATATTGTCTTTACATAGCTGTTGTAATGAGTGATAATTTAAGTGACCAAATCGCTCATGCCAAAGTTTGCTCAAGCTATCACTATGAGCAACAAAAACTAAAGGAAAAGGTGATGACCCAAAGTTGTTAAATTTGTACAACCTGGTAATATCATTAATAGTTCCAGTAACAAGGACATTTTTAGGATTGTTAAAATCCTTGATTACAACTTGGTGAGGTGTAAATGTCACAGTTTTACCTTCACCCGAATGAGTAATTTGATAGACTGATAACAAATTGTAGAATTTTTTTGGAATACATAGTACATCACTGAAATGACTATTTTCTACTGGAACTATTCCAGATCCTACAACACTTAGATATCTATCATCACCAACAAAAAATTGTTTGGTGTTACATTCATACATAGTAGAAAATATGGCTTGATATTTAGCCATATGATAAGATGCTCCAGAATCAATGAGCCTCTCATTTGAAGTAGAAGAAGAAGATGCAGTATAAGAGTAACCAAAAGAACAAAGTGCATGTCCATGAGAATTAGATTTTGAAGAAAAATCTACGCCGATGTGGTGCTTCTTCATTGCTGCATTCAAGGTTGCCATCTTCTTGAAACGCTTAGATTCATCATGACTATCTTTCCCACAAAAATTGCAATGACGCTCAATCTTCTTTATTTTTGGCTTGGATTCTTTGTCATTTTTTAAAGAAGGAGATGACTGAGAGGGTTTGGGACCCTTGTTGTTTGGCTTATTATTGTGAAAATTCTATTTCTTGGGAGGCTTAGACTTTTCTTTCTGTTATGACAATAAGGTTTTCCCAGATGTATTTGCATTTTTAATTATTCCAAGATGAATGAGCTTATCTTGCTCTCTAATTAAGGAATCACATAAGGATTCAATACTAGGCTTTTGATATCTAGCTGTGGTTAATGATTCTTTCATGAAGTAGAATGTAGATACAAAAATAGAATATGCAGGTCCAAGTTTGGAAAGAATATGGTAAATACATTGTCTGTCTTCTTTCTTAATCTTGCATTCTACGCATAAGAGTCTAAGAGTTTTATAGTTAGGTAAATAGTCTTGAATACATGAAAAATCATTTGAATTCAAGGAAATCAACTCATTCTCAAGTTGATGACCCCGAATTTCATTTTGTTTACCAAACACATAGTCCAACTTTTCTGAAGCTATATCAAGTTCATCAATTTTAGATATGTGGAATCGCAAATCAGTAAAGATTCACATCCCAATCAATCCACAAGATTCAACACATCTATTTTCTTATTTAATTTTCTTATCATGATTAGTGGGTTCTATTTCTTTTCCTAAGGTTATCCTGAAAAGTCCCCTACTTCGCAAAACATCCTCCATACGATTTTTCTATGAGAAATAGATAAAACTTGTAAGTATAATATCACAAGGGGCTACCATACTATAAAATAATGGCTGAAATAATAGAAAGTAACAGCCCCGATACAAAGAGCTCGAAAAAATATGCGGTTTTAAAAAAAAGGTACTAAAAAATGATTCTAGATGATGAAGTTATGCTTGATCAAAGAACATGTTGAAGATGTCCCCAATAGTGACGTGGCAGATATTAACTTGACCATCTAAAAATAAGAACCCCCTTCTTCCCAAGATCAAGCTTTGACAATCACTTTACAAGAAAGTTGATTTTAAGTGAATCATTTTTGTAGAATAATTGATGTTCACTTTTATAATAATGTTACTTTTAAATAGAGCGACAATAAATTAAAATACTTAAGTGACTCATTTTTTATTTTATTTTACTTATATGAGATGCACTCTTACAATAAAGTAACTTGAAAATAGAAATTGCATGCACTAAAAGGTAGCTTAATAAGACTTGAACTCAAGACCTATTAAGGAATAAAACAAGTTTGGAACAAGTGAGATAAGTTTAAAAACTATGTAAAAGAATGGAACGAGGAAGGGTTTTTTTTTTACTCTTCTCTCTCATTCTCTCTGCTTGCCTATTTTTTTCTGCAAATCTAAAAAAAAACGAAAACCAAAAATAAAAATAAAAAAAAACTTTTTCCGCACAATGGAGTTAGATCTTGGTCAGCTTACCCAGAAAGTCTACATTTCCAAGTTTTCTCATTGTTTTTGATTTGTCGTGATCACATAAGGTGCATGGTAAAGAGCATATCTAGCCGAGAAGACAAGAAAAAAAAAACTTTCCCTTACTGTTTCAGATTCGTCGCGATCACTCAAGGTGCACAACAAAGAGCATACGCAGCCAGGGAAGGAAACTATCCGATACTAAAACAGTAAATATCTAATAATAAAACTGATAAAATATGAGAGATTTAAAAAAATAAAACAAATCCATCAATGTAACAATATACCTTCATATTTGTCGAAATGGGTGTTTCTGGAACAAACGAAAATAATTTTCGATGAACAAAAACTATTTCCCAATGGAAACGACACTCCAGATGCAATGAAACAACTCCCATAGCCCACAAATGCACATAAAATCTAGATCCACAAACCCTTTCAATGTTTCGGCAACACCGGTTCTAGAGCTTGATCAAAACCGAAAGCGCTCTTCATAAACACTTTGAAACCATGTTCAGTCTTTTGGGAGTACCCTGTGTACCCGATCAAGTGTTAGGTAAAAAATTGAATATCCAAAGAAAGGAAAAATTATTCCATAGACATATGTTCCCTTCTGAGGCGAGTTTGATAGTACTCATTTTTCAACTGATTGGTGGAGGAAAGTTCCTGGTACCGGAAGCCCTAGTTTCTCCAAATTCTTCTACAAAATTTCCTCATCTTGTATCTACTTTATCTCTGAAGTTTATGATCCTATAGGTCTGAATCTTCCTCATAAGGTATCTTGATCTTTCTTCTTTCCAACCCCACAAATTAGAGAAGAATTTCATTCTCCTAGTGCGACTTGTGTGATTTTTCCCAAGGTGACTTATTTGAGGAGTGTTCAACATAGAGAACTTGTATAGACTTCCACGTGTCACTTTTTCACCTTTGGGTCTCAAACCCAGTCAATAATAATTAAATTCTATTGCAAATAGGAAACATCTTGCAAAATTTGATTTGGACCTTCCTATCCTGTGATATATCAATTCTTCCTAGGTCACATGTTTGTGATTGTATTCTTTAGGAGGCTGGAACCCTCATTTGGAGGAATCGTAGGTACTGAAGTATAGAGAATATGAGGCTAAAATTTTCATGTAAGGTACAAAAATATTTCATATTCATCCTGT
Source organism: Pseudotsuga menziesii (assembly GCA_001517045.1). Lineage (NCBI taxonomy): Eukaryota > Viridiplantae > Streptophyta > Pinopsida > Pinales > Pinaceae > Pseudotsuga > Pseudotsuga menziesii. Next base: position 127,048 of record LPNX010615945.1, read on the forward strand.
CAAAGTTTAAGCTCACCCATATTGAATCTCAATTTATAGCAAAAGTACCAAGATGACTAGTTTTTTTCTTTGTAGGGTTTTCAACCATAGAAACCAAATCTCAAGTCACTGCAACTATACTAGTGTTTTGGCTGCAAAAATACTTCTTTCAAGTTGAATATGATATCATGCTAAGTCTTAAATAGTTATACACGATCTAATAACATTTAGAATCATAACATCATAACCATATGCAAAACGATCACTTAAAGACACACAATCACAACCAAAAAAAAGATGAGAGATATTTAACCTAGCAATGTTCATGGGGAAGAAAACCGAAAAAACTTGATCAATATAGAGTTCAACCAAGTACAGTGTAGGGCCCAAAGAATAAGAATTATAATACCCTAATAATAATCCCGGTATGGTTCCTCTCTCCCAGATAGACTTCTTGTTCTCTCTCTTGTGCAACTTCTTTATTTTTGTAATTGTCCAAATGAGGGAGTGCCTCTCCTATTTATATTGATCAAATGAGAGCCCTAATAAACCAACCTGGGTAGAATACTCCTTTCTTCTAGGGCCAACTTGCATTGGGATACTAAAAAAAAAATTTAATAATACTTTTGTTGGTACTACTGACTGGACTTACAACAGAGTTTTTAACTCAAGACTTTACAAGACCAAACACATCAAAGACATCCCTAATCAGAGGAACAACATCTTTGAAAGATGTAAAACAATAATAATACAAAATAGAATATCTTCACATTCCTTTAACATATTTAAAACAAAAGCAAAATAGATTTTACCTTTTATGAAATTAGGAATTCTGTAAAATTATATATATATATATATATATATATATATATATANATTGAGGGTCCTTCATGTAATATACCTCATTCGGAACGGGTATGGGTCCTTTCTTGAGGAGCTACATCGTTCAGAATCTTCCATTGAACTACATGAGGATTAACCGACTTGAAATGACCCATTATCTAACCTGCTGCTAATATATTTCTTTTGTTGGGTTTCCTGCCTAAGGTCCTTCCTGCCAACTATTTTAATTAGTAAAAGGAACAGATAACATCTTCCTGCCAAATTCATGTACTACCTTTCTATAACATCTTCTATTGCAATACCTCTATCATCAAAGGTAACAAGAAGAATACATAAATAATTAGTTTGTCGGTTTCTACAGTTCACTTTACAGGTATAAGCAGCAGCGATAGTACTTCCAAAATGATAAGAAGAATTAATACTGGGAGAAGAAAAAAGTCACATATGCGCTCATTCCTTCCCATGGTATATGTTATTATGAATTAGTAACTCAACTTGTAATAAAGTTATTCTAATATTGCTACTGATGTTCACACTGTTGATGTTCATATTACACAACTACTGCTTGACGAAGTTACCGCATGGCCCATAAGGGGAATTTAACCCATGTCCTCATCCATAGAAAAGTAAAAAGGAGATTCCTTCCTTTATCTATGGTCGACATTTTACAATACATTGTTTTTGATCGATTCTTCATTACGTTAGACACTTAAACTCTCTCTCACTGATTAAATGGACATATCTTCTCTTATTTCTGTATATATGTATTAACAACAACACACCACCTGACTTTATTACGTGACTAGCTAGTTATTTATTGATTGGATCGAAAACAATTCAATTGGTTGGGCGAAAGAGAGTCTTTTCTAGTGGACTAAACCCCAAATAAGGAGGTTGGGGAGAGTTTAAGTCTGGCCTGATAAATACAAAAAACCCTAATTCCCCCCTCTCAACATCACAATTATGGGATGGAGGAAGGAGGAAACTCTTCCTTGTTTTTATGGTCTACTTGGTGGATGAAAGGAATTGAACATGCGCAAGAAAGAGTTTCTCTTATCTGTTGTCCATAAAATGCATTTAGTTTCTTTATTGATAACTTGCATTTTCCAATTTTATACACATAGTCCAATTTTACATATATCATCTATTAAGGGATAATAAATTATGTCATATCGCCTATGCATACCTCCAATCCAAGAAATCACTGGGTAATTAGGATTCCTCGGTCGACCTCTTTGTATTGTATTTTCACCATATTCCTATAACATATATTTTGTCCACTTCAATCGATTTCCAGCTCAACATTCCCTTAAAATTTAGTTAATCCATTTCATTAAGCATATGAGATTTAATCCCAATAAACGAAGTCCACCAAGGGAGGAGCCATTTATTATGTTATTTCTTATTTCCCATTATTTCAAAAAATAAATAAATGGGTCTTGTATCTTATTCAAGTTGGATTTTCAATCAAATTCAAGCCATAATCATCACTCAGCCCTCACATTAAATTCTAGGTCACAGACATCTGAAGATTAAATAAATCGATTATGAATTAAAGTGCTCTATTAAGGAGAATGTACCACTATTACAATAAGGGAGTAGGAACATGATTCATTCCTATATTCCATGAATAAAGTGTTGCACTACTACAGATTGCATATCATTTTGGAAGCAAATTGTTGTTGGCGATCCGAGTAAAGGCCCCTTTGTAGTTTTCCCATACAGATATCTCCATTTTAACTATGGCATAAATTTAAAGGCAGCTTGTTCAAGGGTTGTTATATGTCACGTATTGAATATTATATGCCTGTTTAACTCGAAAATCCATAGTCTGTTTAGTTATTTTCAAGTCCCCCCCATGAACATAAACATAAGGAAAGTTTGTAGAATGGGTAAAAGAAATATGATTGTGTGAAGCAATAGCAGCGTTAGGTGATACTTCTAGCATGTGATTCGCTCTATTTATGTAGTGGCCATGTAGAGAAAGTAACTTCTGAACATGATTGGGACCACCTAAAATCGCTGGCATAAAGAGAATTAGGTTAGATGAGATTCTGCAGTAAAGATCCATGGCATCTAATGGACAATCTGTGGTGAGTGAGGAGTTCATGTCCATGTTTCAAGTCATGTGTGGCTCATCTTCATGGCAATAGCGATGAGTTGGAAGGTGTTCATCTTCCATAGGGGTATTAATACAGAAACATCCCTCGTGGGATGTGCCCACTAGGTTCCTTTGGTTTGTATGTAGTTTTTAGGGATTTTAGTATTTAATTTGTATTTCATTACAATTATATGTTTTACATTTTAATTCTCAATTATTATCCCTAATAATACATTATATAGATTATTATAATTATTTAATTTGATTATTATTATTATTAATTCTAACTCTTCATTAGTTTAAATTTTAATAAGTTAATGAGGTAGTTTATTAACTTTAATTTAATAATTAATTTAAGTATGATGGACATAGTAAATGTATATATGTTTAATATTAATGTTAGTTAGCTATGTAAATGATTTAGTAAATGTATAGGTTTAATATTAATGAGGTATTTTATTTTGAATTTGATTTGTTGGTAATTAAATTTAGTAGATTTAATAAGTAATCTAGTAATTATTAACTCAATAATTTAAATTTAGTTAATTAGTAACAAATTTAATAATTGTTTTTTAGTTTTTGATTATTGTTTTGTATTGTTTTTGTGAATGGATTAAGTTAGATATTAATTAAGTTGAGTTTAATTTAGTGTTTTAACCAACATTTTTAGTTAGTTTAAATGAATAATTTTATTTTTTTAAATTTAATTTCCAATTTTATGTTTAATTTAATTTAATTTTAAATTAATTTAATGTTAATTATAATTATGATTATGATTATGATTTTTTTTTGTTTTTTATGTTGATTTAATTTTATCTTAATTTTTACCTATCTTGTTTGGCTCTCTCATTCTTCTTCTTAACCAATTATCAACTTGCACTAGAACATGCATAACCTCTATTTATAATTGGGTTCTTTGTGTTATGAGAGTGCTCAGTTGACGTTGATTTATGAGTTCTATCGAGGCGGATGTCACCACAATGTTCTTTAACCCTAGTTTGAATAGATTGTCCCATTTCAGAGATGTAGAATTTCTCAGATTCATAAGGAATCCAGTAATCCCCTTTTTAAGACTCCGGTCAATCAAATATTTTACTAAATGTTTTCTTTTTAAGGTGTTTAGCTATTTTGTCTTTAATTGCTTGAATGTAAGGGAGAAATGCCTTGTGCACCTTCTTCTCTTTGAAAGAAACTTTGGGTCTATTCTTGTGGGTTTTTGTTATTTTGGGGGCTTTGTTGATTTAAGCTAGGCTATAACCATTGCTTAGGAATATGTTGCGTAGGTGTTCTTTCTTGGAATCTATGTGGTATTTATGAGAAACCCTTGGGGCTCTAGTGAACAGAGTGTTAAGAACACTGTTATTCTCATTTGGGTGATAATGCGTGAAGGTATTTCTCCATGTGGGTTTTCTTCTTACATACCTTATGGGCTATGTCGCCATCATTTTTTTTTCTGATAACTAATGTATCGAGAATGTGAAGTGCATTGTTTTCTTTAAACTCTTTCGTAAATTTGATGGATTCAGATAGCAACAAAATTTTCAAGTTCTTCCTTCCCATGGGCCCATATTAAGAAGGTATCATCCACAAATATGGACCACGTTTCTAGTTTTGGATTCGCAGACTTCAAGTATTTTTTCTCAAAGTTCTCCAAGAATAGGTTAGCTATATTATGTGAAAGGGGAAAACCCATAACCACTCCACACATCTCCTCATAAAGAGCACCCTTAAAGATAAAAAATGTGGAATTAAGATAGAGGCTTACGAGCTTGGATGCTTAGGGGTCATTGAGGTCTTTTATGACTTTGATGGCTTATTTGATAGGAATCATTGTGCACAGGGATACTATGTCCAAGATAAAGAATATCTCATTTTCATCTATATGTCTTGTTTTTATTTTCTCGATAAAGTATGATGAGTCTTTTATAAATGAGCTTCTGTTTCCTACTAATAGTTTCAATTTGTTTGCGATGAATTTCGTGAGCCTCTAGGTTGGAGAGCCTATGGTGTCTACAATAAGCCGGAGGGAAATCCGAGGTTATTGGATCTTGCGTATATTCTTGGAACTAAGGGATCATAGATAATAAGGTTTTTTTTATCCTTCATCCAAGAATGATTTCAAGAATGATTTCTTTATGGCTTCAGTAACTTCTTTTGTGATCAGATTGAGAGGGTATGAGTCTTATACGAACCACTAGAATCCAAGCCGGCTTCCATTTTATCAATGTAGTCTTCCTTGTTGAGAATTACCGTAGCTCCCCCTTTGTCGCCTCAAGATAACAATATGATCATTATTTTTAAGTTCCTTGAGGGATGTGATTTCTTCCCTCGTGATGTTATGTTTAAGTGTTTTTTTCTCTTCTTAGGGTTACAACACAATCGTCCCTCACCTCTTCAATTTTCTGGTAGGTGTCTAATGATTTCTTCTTTCTTCTATCCTGCAGATGATGTATTCGACCAGAGAAATTTTAGAGGCAATGGAAAAATTAAGACTTTTCTCAAGGAGTTTTCTGGTTGTCAGGTTCAGTTCAAAGGCTGAGAGGTTAACAACCAGTCTATTAGGATCTTGGTTACGATTTTGTGGTTTGTGCTATCCTTTCCTTCAATTCTGTTGTTTGAGTTATCCTTTCATTCAATCTGATGGTCTCCATCCCTTGGCAGCTCGCTCTTACAATATATAGTGTGATGGTATAAATTTTGTGGTCAGCGATAACCTTACCAACATTCCGTTGTTCTTCGTTCCTTGGGGCCGGCACTCTTATGGTACTCTGCGTTGGGGGCATCGCTCAAGTTGGGAGTCAACCAAACGCTGGTTCTTGGGGTTATTTCGTAGTTACCCCAATTGTCTTTGTTGGCTAGTTATCTTCATTGGACAATAGTTCGTTGGTTCCACTCTCCAGGTTAAACGCGTTGGGAGTATCGTCGTTGGACTGCAGTTTGTTGGTTCCTCAGGCACTCTACAGGTTAAAAGCTTTTCCAATCGTTGCGTTGGGAGTATCGCTCAATTGAACACTGGTTCTCAGCATTTCACGGTTATCCATCATATGCAGATCGTGGGTCAACCAAACGCTCGTTCTTGGGGTTTGTATTTCCTCGTTACCCTCGATTGTGGTCGTTTGGTGGTCGTTGGACTGCACTTCATTACTTCCACTCTCCAAACTCTTCTCCAATCGTTGTTCGTGAGTTGGGAGTATAGCTCAACTCATGTATATCGCTACCTAAATATTGCATTATGAAATAAAGATAAGAAAGCTAAAATCCCTAATTCTTTATGAATTTTAAGAAATAATAAAATACAATGAAAATGTGATTATCCATGAGTCAAGCTCATCACATGTTTCCAAATTCATAACTGACTCAAATCACCCAATTGACCATGCACCCAAGCTTCCAGCGTCAATCAGTCGACGAGGAAAGGCTTATTTTGGAACCTCCGTACATTTCTCGTCTCCTGCAACTTTCGTCCTCGTGTGGGTTGTTTGATCAATTTCTTCCTCCATTTTCTTACTGGCACTGGTGTTACTGTTAATATATTACAATTTATCAAACTCAGGGGATCTCCACCTTCGTTCACTCCATAGTTGTCCTTCGTACCCATGATTTCTCTTAATGATTTTGAACAATTCCAGAATTCAATAAGATATAAATAATCTAGAGATGGAACTGCTAGTGATACATCAACGTAGAAATCCCTCAGGAGATATCCCTCCTCCATACTATACAGCTATACATGCCAGAGGGATTCCTACCAGGAGGCTATGTGGAGGAGAAGAAGGGAGTCTGTTGGGGCGAGAGAGGCCGTCTGCTGGGAGGCAGCCTCATATCGGGCGTATTATTGCGGGAAAATATTTGCACAGAGTTTACGCAGTATATCGTGGGGCGGCCATTTCGATTCAAGGGTCACAATCATCTTCCGAATCATCCAGACTGTCACAATCATCTTCCGAATCAGAGTCGAATTCACGCAACGGGATGGAGGATTTTTCAGGTGGGAGACGGAGAAGGGGGCGCCTGCGAGTGGGTACATTCAGCCCAAAGTCTGAGGCACGTAAACCTGAAATTGATATCCGGCGGCAGGCTGAAATCAGCCATGGGATTTCCCTCATGAAACATCTCCATTTCCATTTCTCCGTCATGTCCATGAAATTTTTCTCGTTTCTGCGGCGTGTGGTTCTTGGTCTGGTACAGAAATTCCGCCGTGCAAACACGGGGTCATGATACGACGGAGAAATATTAATCCGAGCGGGTGGTCATCCTACTTGAATTGCAGACTTTGTCCGCCAGTTTAGCGGCGGTCTTCCAAATTTAGAAGCTGCAATACTTGATCGTTGCATCAACATTTCTTGACATGCGTGACCCTTCATCTACCTCCATTGGAATGGGATGATCTACGGCCTCCTTTCTTTTTGTTTTGGCAATTCTGTGGCGATTATAAAATTCGGTTTCAGCCATCTTCCTCTACTGGCCTTTTCTGGCATATCAGAGGCGCGCCCGTCTTACTGTAGTGGTTCCGCCATAACAGAGGCCGGGAGCGGGAGGCACGGGCATCCATGGCAGCTGAGGAAGCGCTTTCAATGGCATTTAAAGACTGAAAGACATACGAAAGATTGTGGGCCCACAATCTTATCTCTTTCAGTCTTTGAACGCCATTGAAAGAGCTTCCGGAGCAGTCATGGATGCCCGTGCCTCCTGCTCTCGGCCTCTGTTATGGCGGAACTACTACAGAAAGAGGGGCACGCCTCTGATATGGCAGAACGGCCAGTACAGGAAGATGGCTGAGACCGAATTATATATTCGGCACAGAATCGCCAAAACAAAAAGAAAGCAGCAGGCTGTAGATCATCCCTGAGGTAGTCGAAGGGTCGTGCATGCCAGGAAATTTTGGTGCAACCACAAAGTATTCCAGAACTGAAGCTTCTAAATTTGGAAGATCGCCGCTGGATTGGCGGGCAAACTCTGTAATTTACGTCGGACGACGGCCGTGTCGGAAAAATATCAGGATGTCGTGTTAGGCTTGGCGGAATTTTTGTTGCAGAGGAAGAACAAGACGCCGCAATAACGAGGAAAATTTTAATGGAACTTATGGAGAAATTGAAATGGAGACGTTTCACGAGGGAAATCCCAAGGCCGATTTGCGCTTAATCCTCAGCCTGCCGCCGGATATCAATTTGAGGTTTCCGTGGCTCAGACTATGGGATGAATGTACGCACTCTCAGGCGCCCTGTTCTTCTTTTCCCGCCGGAAAATCTTCTGTCCCGTTCCCGAATCTGATTCGAAGACGATTGTGATAGTATGGATATAGACAGTGAATACGATGTTGTGTAGAGAACGCTGTTGGAACTTGGAAGATATTGAGAAAAAGCTCGCCACTCTGGTGTTATATACACAGCTGATGTAGGTGAGAATTGCAATCGGCCGAATTTGAAGGGCCTTTGCGTTCGAATCTGAACCGCCCGCCACGATATACTGTGTAAACGCTCTGAAAATATTGATATATTATTAAATTATTAATTACTGGCTTCCGTTTAAAAGTTGTTCTTACTGAATCATCAAATGAAAAATTATAATCTGGTGAGAATTGCAATGCCTTAACCTTTGAATCGAAATGGCCCGCACGATATAATGCGTCTGAAAATAAGTAAAATTAATATGTATAGAATAAGTAGAGAGGTATATCATAAGATTATAGTTAAAGTTAAGCTAATAGTTAGTTCAAGTAAAAATGGTGATTAGAGTTTATATGAAGTAAGTGATCTACAGTGTGAAATTAATACAGATATTTGTAATTAATATAGATATTCAAAGTCTTAAAATAATACATGAAAAGAATTAAATTCTAAATTTAGAATGATAACAATTATAAACATTGAGATATAAAACCATAAAAACTATTTATTAATACCTTAACTTAAAAATTAAGTTAAATAAAGTTAAGTTATCCATGCATAATACCTATACAATTATTTTTAAAATAAATAGATATTAAAATATAATCATCAACTTTTTTGACAGTTAAATTTTAACAAATAAAGTTAACCTATTTCCCACCAATCCCACCAATTAACTTGAATGAAAAGCTTTTAATCATGTAGTGAACCTGGATTCTGATGTACTTATGAGTTTTATTTTTGAAGATCTTCAAAATGTTGAAAACAACATAAAACTTATCAAAGATGTAAAAGTCAAAATTTCAAAACCAACATAAAATAATATAACATGAGAATTTCAAAACCAACATAAAATAATATAACATGAGAATGTATTTTCTTATCTAATTTGTAGAGAAACAACTGTTTATTTAATATAATCATTGAACTTCTTAAAACAATTACATTAATAATTTTTATAACATATAAAATGATATTTATTATATTAATTGTGAAACAAATGAACATGTAGATTCATCTAAATTTTAGATTCTCAATCATAAAATATTTACATCCACATTAACTAAAATTTAATAAAAATTTACATTAATAATAAACATTAATTCATAAAATGTTTAATAAAATTTAAGTTATTTAAATTAATATAATAAAGTTAAAAATACAATATCTTTAAAAAATGAAATACTGAATTCTCAATTTTAAAACTTCTCTAATTACCTTAGAGATAAATTGAATCATCCTCTTTCCCACTCATGGACTCCTAACCCTCTTGTACTCTTCAAAGCCATCATGCACTTTTGCATTGTATTTCAGAACATATTGCTCATAATGACACCACCAGATGGTACTTAGATATAAACCTGAATTAACCTTGCTTAATATAATAAACAATCCAAGATCAAGTCCTTTCGTTCTTTAATCGGACCTTGGCTCACGACTCTGCATTAGGAATTTGCAATACACAAGAAAAAATCGTAATATAAAACTTCCCCAAAATCTTATTAGAAAACTTCCCATTGTTCCTCACATTAGAATAGTGTTTTGCATCTATAACTGTATATTGTTTAAAATTTATCAGTGTAATTTATTTAACTGATTGCTGATTTTGATTTGTCTTCCAATAAAGAAATTAATTAATTGACTATCAGTCGAATGCGTACATGCTCCCTGTAACCCATTGCTTTGCAAAGAAACTTCCCGTCGACCGAGTTTGGAAGGGTTTCTTAGGCTCTCTTAGAAATCTTTAATTAGTTTTATCAGAAACTTACCAAACCAGAACTCTAGAAATCGTTATCCACGTTACAATTATGACAGTTTGAATTGACTCAAATACCATGAAAAATATTTGGCAATCCAGTTTTTAAATTAAGAAATCCAAGGAACTCCTCAAGGTGTTTGAACTCATAGCCGTTGAAATCGGAGAGAAGCAAGGAAGTGCAAAGAACTCATGGTAAAACAACATGCAAAAGAAATCGACTCATTTGCCAGCAGAAAACTAAAATGTCCAAATTTTTTCTAAATAGTCAATAATGAAATGAAATTGAAGCACTGTTTGATCTTAACAAAATCTAGTTTAGAAAATGCAGATATATCCACAGGAGCTCTAGGAAATCACTGCTATAGCCATATCCTCAGGGATCAGACGCGAAAGACAAGAAGCGAACTGTAACGAATAATGGCATAAAACGGTAAGTATCTCGAAGCTGATTGGAATTCAAAATGAAATATATCGAACATATTTTGTGTGCAAGTCTAAAAAACTATAATCCGGCAAAATTATAACCAGAGTTAGAGAGCATTTCCTCTCTTCTTTATGGTCCTTAGGTCGCAATCTTGGAGCGCATTTGAGTTTTAAGTGGTTTCCTACAAAGACATGGATATTAGACATGCATCACATTCATTTAATAAAAAAACTCGTTAACATATTCAGTAGTATTCAAGCATTTTTCCATGACATTTAACAAATCCACGCATTTTTTAATGACATTTAACAAATTCACTCCCCGTTAGGGTTTTGTAACAATCTTCACTAATCTTTTCACTATCCGAGGGATTAGGGCAAGAGTGGAATCTTAGCGAAAGTGGAAATCCTAATACCTTGGTACTTGGAAGCTGAAAAGAAGATAGAAAAAAGTTGTAAGCCTCCGGCATAGCAACTTCATGGGATAAAAAAGTCTAGAGAAACATGAGACTAGTTAATTTTAACAATGTTTGTGCAAGCTTTACCAAATTTCTGTTTTGATAAATGTCGAAGGCGTTCAACGATGCCCTAACCAACTCTTGGAAGAACAAAAGAAATTGAATCAAATTGCAACAAGAATATGAAAAACGAGTAGAAAAATTTACCTTAGTTCGAATTTCGAGAGTAATAAGAGCTACAATGGGGATGTGAACACCAATTCAAAATATAGCTAGCAATGCAAATCCTTCTTACATGAAAAATCATAGATGCTATCCCACCCCAAAATTCTAAGATATATAGGCCTATGGGCGTAATTAGCTAGTTTCCCAACTACGAGATGTAGGAGTTTATTAGGTGTTTGGAGAAGCTTATTAGGAGTTTGACTCTTACATTACTGCACATTAGCTAGACTCCTAGATTCCAAATGCACTTGGACTAAGCCTTAAGTGATTAGAGCTAATAGTTGTAGAATAATTGGATTTAAGATAATAGTTGTATCTAAAAGTTAAGCTAATAGTTATCCAATATAATTGTGATTAGAGTTGAAGTTAAGCTAATAGTTGTATCTAATACTCCATGGAGTTTAGCTCTTAGTCAAGTATCTAATAATCTAATAGTTGAATATTAATTTTAATTTTTACAACTAAAACTAACTGTACTTATCACATGTTAATTAAGGTATTTTTTATTTTTTTGACATTATTATTTATTAATGCCCATAGAATCAATCTTGACAGTACACTTGTGTCATTCTTGTCGGTAGATGAAAAAGCATAGATGGTAGTCCAACCCAAAATCCTAAGATATAAACACCTATTGAGGTAATTATCAATTATTGGCTTCCGTTTAAAAGCTCTTCTTACTAAATCATCAAAATGAAAAATGATAAGTTGTTATTCACTGTGAATCAAAGTACATAAAGCCATAATTACATTCACAGTTTTGTGGAAAAAAAATATAAAAATCATAATAACCAGATGTATACACGTAAAAGAGATACCAAAATACGAGTTAAAGAACCATACCAAAGTATCATACTATCCAGAACTATGAGAGAGGCACATGCATGAGGAAAACCACTTCAAAGCACATGATAGTATCATGCTATCCACAACTATCAGAGAGGCACATGAATGAGGAAAACAACTTCAAAGCACATCAACAGTTGCATATCCATGATTAAGAAAAACACACAAGCTAGTAGACTTTGATAGATCCTTCACCGATCTAGGTAAAATCCTAATATTCCTCAAAGAAGAGGATACTTTCTTGAGCTCTCACTTTAGTTGTAAGTCTTGTAGATGTGCAAGAAGGAAAGACATGAGAAATAAGATTTCAAGGCCAAAATGTTCCTACACCAGTGATCCATGGTGCAATATAATTACATAATAAAAATCTGTTATTTTTTTAGTTTACTAAAATATTTCACTCAATATATGATCTAGAGTTTTATTGCATTAAGAGTAGCTAGGTGCTTACAACCTAGTATGGAGGATATGTGTCATTTAACTTTATGTGCATGGAAAGTAGCAAGCTCCTTACAATCCAGTATGTGGGACACATATAACATTTCACATATTCACCGAGAGTAGCAACGTGCTTACAATCTAGTATGGGGGAGACGTGTAACATTACAAGTATTCACTAAGAGTAACAAGATGCTTAAAATACAATATGGGGGAGATAGTTACACTAAATAACTCAGGTTATGTGCCAAATTTAAAAGGTAATTAACTATTTTTTATGTCCGTTCATCCAATAAAAAAGATAACAAAATAGAAAATTATTAAAAACATTATTGGATCATAAAATAAAAATATAAATCCAAAGAAAATATCATTAACATGCAATTCAAACAAATTAACAATAAAAGGAATACACCCTCAAGCAATAATTTAAAATAACTGGTGGGGGCATTAATTGCGTCTCCAATGCAACACCCTTATTCCATAAACAATATTAGTCACGATCGCGAAAGCATTAAATAACAAAAAGCTGATGAGCTCGAAGGAATCGCCTATGATTTTGAACTCATAAATAAACATCATTCATCCAAATCCATAGGTCGAGTCTTTGTTATTTATAGATCACTGAGCCTTTTCTACCATAAATAAACAACATTTAACTATAAGCATCCTATAGTAGGTATCGCCCAACCTTCATGTTTTTCAAGGAAAGGCTATTGGGAATTCTGTAATTACTCCATCGTCGACTGCAACAAATTTTGAAGAGGCAACATCAATCAGCAGAATTCTGAAAAGGTAATTACAGTTCAAAAATATAATTGCCGCAACACTGAAGAGTCACAACACCGCCACATCGCCTCACCGCCTGACAAAACAACAAATTATTCAATCATAAACAATTAATTTTATATGCCAACAGAGTGGATGTATTTTCTCAATAGGAAGTGTCGTTTATATTCCTGTCAGACAGTAACAGAAGCATTAACATATAATTCCGTTTTGTATTCTAAAAGGCCAAATAACAGTTAATGATTGAATTAGGTACAAATACTATAAATACTTGCATTGTAAATCATATTGAGAATGCCGAAAGTACACAACATAGAGTAATAGAAACAAAGTTGCAGCTCTGAAGTTTTCTTAGAATTTTATTTTACTCTGTTTCTGTAAAAGCTCAGTTTTATTTTTATGATAGTTTGTTGTAGCATCTTGAATTTTATTTGTATGGATGTTGTTTATTAACTCAGTGGAATATTTGTGATAAATTTACAGATGCAGGGGTGATAAAAAAAGTATTAAATAGCGAGATGCAACAGAGTTGTGCATGAGCTGTAGGTGACGTCAACAATCACAGCTAGTTGAAATAGGCGTATAAAGTGTTGCTATTTGTAATAGCTAGTCACAACACCATCTAGGAAGCAATGTTAGCAGTAGAAGCCAAGCTGCAACAGTCTTGTAGAAATTAAATTGAGTTTGTGAGCTGTGTCAGCGAGTCGCAACCAGCAAAGTACAACTTTCCCTTAAGTTGTATTTTGAATTGTTAGTTACTTTTTTAGTGTTGTTGTTAAAGAGAGCAGCACTCCCCTACCTTCCCTAGAGTAGTATCAGAGCGTGGTTAAGTTTTTCTTTCATGTCTAAGAGATTGATTGAGTTTTATTGCTCATTGTTTTTGGAGTTTAATTGAAATGGCTACTAACAGCAGTGTAGTGCAGCCACAAATTCCAGTGTTGAATTAAAGAAATTATGATGCATGGTTTATTAAAATGAGAACTATCCTGCGTGCTTAGGATCTTTGGGAATTTTCTATGACTAGCTATCCAGAATCAGCTGATCAAGCGGTTGAGTTGGATTTGACAAATGCTAAGCATGTTCTATTGAAGGAAAAGTAAAAGAAATATAATAAAGGTCTTGGTCTTATTTAGCAAGGCCTGAGTGAATCTATTTTTCTTAAGATATCTAGTGCCAAGTCTTCAAAGATAGATTGGGACACTCTTGAAACCTGCTATCAAGGTGTGACCAAGGTGAAGAATGTAAAGTTGCAGAATTTAAGAAGAGAGTTTGAGAATTTGAAGATGAAAGATAGTGAGATTGTTGATAATTTCATGACAAAAGTCATGAGTGTTTTAAATTAGCTACGGATGTATGGTGAAGACCTTCTAGATTAGCGTGTGATTGAAAAATTGCTTAGATGTTTGCCAAAGAAGTTTGAAGCAGTGGTTGTTCCAATTAAAGAATTTAAAAATATCATTCAAATGCACATTAATGAGTTGATTGGTTCTTTGATTGCTCATGAATCAAAATGAATAGGTATGATGATGCACCATTAGAAAATGATTTTAAATCTTAGTTAAATGTTACTAGAGGTAGAAGAAGAGGAAGAGCTAGTAACAAAGGAAGAGGAAGACAAAGTGCTGGTCATAGTGACATCATAAATGATTCTGAAAATGAAGAGAAGTTACAATAGAGTACTCCTAGCATAAGGGGGAGTAGTAGTAGAATAGGATAGTCAAGAAATCAGAGGTATGCTAAATCTAAATTTCAATGTTTTTACTGTAAGAAATTTGGGCTTTTTGCTAACAAGAGTTGGAAGAAGCAAGCAGATGCTAGTAAGTTGTCTACACACATGACAAAGGAGACTGAAAATGAAGAGCGGCCAATGTTTTTGACTTGTATTGTCATCCAGGAACATTCAAAAGATATATGGTTTTTGGATAGTGCATGTAGCAACCACATGACTGGAAGTAAGGAATTATTTTCAATTCTAGATACAAGTATTTAGTCTGAAGTAAAGTTGGGTAATGACTGTGAGGTAAATTTTAACGGTAACTAGGTGTGATTGTTGTGTTTGCAAAAAATGGTAAAAGAAGAACGATTCATGATGTTTATTATGTTCCTGGTTTAATGTGTAATTTATTGAGTGTTGGACAATTGCCAGAGAAAGAGTACAGAGTATTCTTTAAGAAAAAGGTATGCACTATTTATGATATATCCAAGTAAACAGTTGATTGCTAGAGTAGAGATGACAAAGAATAGAATGTTTCTGCTGACTATGAGAAATGATTTGACTAACTCTTTGAATGCTTATAAAACTAAGAGTTTATATCAATCATGGTTATGGAATTTGAGATATGGCCATTTACATTGTGGTGGTTTAGATTTGCTGAAGAAGAAGCATATGGTAAAAGGATTGCCGAGTATTGAGCAGCCAGTAAGTTCGTGAGAGAGTTGCATATTGGAAAAGCATCACAGAGAGAAATTTATTTCTGGAGTCTCAAATAGAGAAAAGGCGCCATTGGAGCTGGTACACATAGATTTGTGTGGTCCGATGCAAACACCTTATTTGATTGGTATTGTTCATTTTATTACTTTCATTGATGATTATAGTAAAAAAACTTGGGTGTGTTTGTTGAAACAGAAATCTCAAGCATTTGATGTGCTTAAAAGTTTTGAAACTATGGCTCAAAAAAACAGTAACAAATTTACTAAAGTCTTGAGATCAGATGGAGGAGGTGAGTATATGTCAAATGAATTTATGGAATTTTGTAAATATTAAGGAATTAAAAGGAATTTTATTGCACGCTACACTCCACAACAAAATGGTGTAGCAGAAAGGAAGAACTCAACCATTATGAACATGGATCGAAGTATGATAAAGGAGAAACATCTTTCAAATGAATATTGGCGAGATGCTGTTACTTGTTCAGTATACATTCTGAATAGAATCCCAATAAAAATCATTAAGGATCGATTTCCTCAACAAGTTTGGAGTGGTAAGTGTAGCAACATATCTCATTTAAGAATTTTTGGTTGTGTAGCTTATGCACATGTACTTGAAGAAATGAGAAGAAAATTAGATGACAAAAGTCAGAAATGTATTTTTGTTGGATATAGTTAACAATATAAAGCATATAGACTTTATAATCCCATCACCAAGAAGTATGTAATTAGCAGAGATGCGTTTCTTAAAGAAGAAGAAGCATGGGATGGGAGCATTTATAAATTGGTTGGTGAGGATGTTGTTGCACCTCACGCAAAAGATGAAGAAGATGAACAAGGCACACATGGAGGATAATCAACTCCACATACACCAACAGTAAGGACACCTACAAGAATGCCTAGAACTCATGAACATGGTGAACCATCAAGTGTTGGTGGACAACAAGGAACAAGATTGGAGGTAAGCAATGAATCGAATCCTATATTGGCATCATTAAGAAATATAGTCAAAGGTTGGAAGACTAGAAGTTTAAGAGAACCGTATGAACAAAATGATGAAGTAGATCAGGTTTCAAACTTTACATTTATAGCATGTGATCCTATAGATTTTGATGAAGCTATTAAAAAGAATGTTTGGATAAAAGCAATGGATGAAGAAATAAATAATACTTGGAATCTTCTAGATTTGTGTGATGATAAAAATTGTATTCATGTCAAATGGATTTATAAAACTAAGTTAAATGTTGATGGTGATGTTGAAAAATATAAAGCAAGACTTGTAGCTCAAGGGTTTAGTCAACAACCTGGAATTGATTATAATGCGAGATTTCCACCTATAGCCAGAATTGATACATTAAGGATGGTATTAGCTGTTGTTGCTCATAATAAATGGTATGCACATCAAATGGATGTAATGTCTGTATTTTTGAATGGATCTTTAGAAGAAGAGGTTTATGTGAGACAACCTCCAGGATATGAGGTGGATGGACAAGAAGACAAATTCTACATATTGAAGAAATCATTGTATGGATTGAAGCAGCCACCCAGAGTATGGTACAAAAGAATTGATGAATATTTGAATGGTAAAGGATTCAATAGAAGTCCAAGTGAACAAACGTTGTATACAAAGGTAAATAAAGAAGGTAAAACACAAATTGTTTGCTTATATGTGGATGATTTGATATTCATTAGAGATCTTTCTATACGTAAGTTCAAGAAAGCCATGAAAACAAAATTTGATATGACTGATTAGGATTGATGAAATATTTCCTTGGTATTGAATTCATTCAATATGAAGATGGTATTTTTATATGTCAGTATAAATATGAAAATGATGTAGTGAAAGTATTCAGAATGATAAATTGTAAACCAACTGTAACTCAAATAGCAACTGGCAGAAAACTCAGTGAGGAAGATGATGGGTTAAAAATTCATCCAACGATGTATAAGATACTGGTTGGAAGTGTCATGTAATTAACTGCAACAAGACCTGATATAATGTTTGCTGTAAGTTTGATTTGAATATTTATGGAATCGCCAAAGAATACCCATTAGCAAGCTGGAAAGAGAATCCTAAGATATATTGCAAGAACAACAAGTTTTGGTATCTAATATACATCTAATTC
Source organism: Pseudotsuga menziesii (assembly GCA_001517045.1). Lineage (NCBI taxonomy): Eukaryota > Viridiplantae > Streptophyta > Pinopsida > Pinales > Pinaceae > Pseudotsuga > Pseudotsuga menziesii. The sequence continues at coordinate 144,849 of LPNX010615945.1, forward strand.
AAATTTTAAGTTGATTGGATACACTGAAAATGATTTTATAGGTTCTATTGATGATAGAAAGAGCACATCTGGATATGTGTTCAATTTTGGATCAGGATCAGTAGCATGGGCATCAAAGAAGTAGCCCATACTAACACTATCCTTTTCTAAGGCAGAGTATGTTGTTGTAACAACAGCTGGATGTCAAACTGTATGGATGAGAAGAACTCTTTCTGAGTTACAATATGAACAAAATCAACCAACTCCATTTTTCTGTGATAATAAATCATCTATTTCACTATCAAGAAACAATGTCTTTCAAAAAAGAAGTAAGCATATTGATACACTATATCATTTTATCTGTGAACTTATAAACAACAATGAAATCAATGTGGAATTTTCCACATCAGGAAATTCATTTGTAGATCTATTTACAAAACCACCGGGAGTATATTTGTTTGAACTTCATAGAAAATACATTGGGGTTTATAAGCTGTAACAGAAATCAAGTGTTAGAAAATTTTGTTTTTTGAGTGTAGTAATTAAGGGCGAGAATGTTGTGAATTCTATAATTACTCCACCGCCAGCTGCAACAAATTTTGAAAAGGAAAAATCAACTACCAGAATTCTAAAAAGGTAAACACATTTTAAAAATATAATTGCTGCAACACTGAAGAGTCAAAGCACTGCCACACCACCTGACAAAAAAACAAATTATTAAATCATAAAAAATTATTTGTATATGCCAATAGAGCGGATCTATTTTCTTAAGAGGCAACATAGTTTATATTCTTGTCAGACTATAATAGAAGCATTAATAAAGAATTCTATTTTGTATTTTGAAAGGCTAATTAACAGTTAATGATCTAATTAGGTAGAAATACTATAAATAATTTCATTGTAAATCATATTGAGCATGTTGAAAGTACACAACAGAGAGTAATAGAAATAGACTTGCAGCTGGGAGCCCACAAGAACATGCTATCCAAACATGATGCAATGGGAGCATGCAAGCTGGTCAAAACAATAACGTGAACACACCTACTGGATGTGCACATGCGCTTTTGCTTCGGCAGTGGTGAACCTCCCCACCAGATTTCCAGTGTGGACAATAAGAGTGTCCATGCACCCCTAATTATGCATAGGTGTGCTTATGCGCACATGCATATATGGACACATGCGCATGTTTTGCACAATCACACAAAGGGATGCACATGCGTACCTGTGTTTCAAAATTCAACAATTATTTTGTTTTCTACCCACCCACGAGCGCACAATGGGTCATTAACAATCCCCAAGGAGCCCAACAAAATTTTCCAACCTTCCTAAAATGACATTGGAGTATGGTAAGTAGAGTAGGAATGCAATTTTTTTTATTTATTTCAATGTTTTTTATTGTTTTTCAAATAAAATACAAAATTAAAAAAAAATGAAAATCAATTGAAATGGGAAAAATATAAATCACCTAAACACAATGACAAATACCAATGAACCATGCCAAGAAAGGAATGAAACAAACCAATTAGAGGACCCAAACCACGAATTAAACCAAGAAAACCTCGAATTAAAGCAAGAAAACCATGAAGATGAGTTACACAGGGATTTAAACCAATTAAGAATTTTGAGTGATGAATTGAAGAACACTAGGGAACCCTCTCGGGTTTCCCTCGCCACATCGTTCCAAAATATAATAGAATTTATCAATATTTCCCACAGTGAGATAACCAGTTTGAGCAAATATAGGGCTCAAATGAGAGAGCATCATAGCACTATTATATCCAAAGAGGATATTAAAAACCTGAATATCACAAAATCCCAAATGTGGAGAAATTTTATAGATCCGAGAACAGGACAACCTCCATATGTGAGGAAGAGGCTATTTTGGATGGATAGGTGTAATTACAAGCCATGGAGAGAGAACTAGAGGAAGAGATGGTTCATGGTTTTTGACAAGCCTCCATGCAACAATGTCGAGGTCCCACAATATTTTCTCAAGAAACTATGGGATAATTTTGTGTTAGGGTTCCATGTGAACTATTTCTACAAGATCGACCTCACACCCACTGAAACCCACTTAGAGTACCTCCTGCACCTAGACGAGAGCCTAACCCACTTCCTCAACCCCCTAGGTTAGCTAGTGGGATAGATGATATCCATAAGTACATTAGACATGCCACACGACACCTTCTCAGGCATACCACATTTGTGGCTATGTCCTCGCAGAGCAAGCAAGATCCCCCGTGAGACACACTTCTACACGACCTACTCGTGCTGGGTGAGAGAGAGGAGATACAGATGGTAGGCAGGTTGATCCATCCAGCTCGATGGGATGAGTGCCACATTGTTTTTCTTGTTGTGGGAATCCATGCCATGTTCCCATGCAAGAGCATGCCACAAAGAGCTACCTAAGCCAGGTTAGTTATTGTTTTATTTAATGTTGAAGTATTGATTATACGTTATGCAATATCATAATTTCTAATAAATTTAACTTAGAATTAGATGTTGATGACTTTATTTTTTTTTAATGTACAACTATTCAGTGTTGAGTCTCCAAGACCCAGGTGGGATGATGTTGGTTCCTTCAACCTAGATGGAGCCATGGCAGCTGCAGATGACATCGCAACACCATACACACAGGTAGTTTTCTTTCAGTAATTAAATTTAATGTTAGTAGTTAATCTTGTCTTCCAATGTAGTTAATATTTTGTAATTGAATCTCAATATTTTTATGCAAATGAACAGGTGTCCATAGGATTGACTGACTAGACATCCCCATTGGGGATCAATAGATACCCTCGTGAGTAGGTATATTGTAATAAATTATAAATTTAATTTAAGTTTTGATGGATTAGATTTGTATAGTAATATTTTTTATGTACTAATACACGATTCCATGAATATGTATGTAGGTTCGAGAACATAGGCATGCCGGTGTCACTATCTCTCCACCGACTTCCTTTTTCCCACCATATATGCTAGGTGTAGCCCCTGGAATACATGCCCCTTTCCCTACATCCCTCCCAACCATAGGGTCATCCAACGCTTGCCTCCCACCCACCACCACACTTCCATCCATCTCTC
>LPNX010615945.1:148221-183379 GCA_001517045.1 Pseudotsuga menziesii
CCCCCATATTCCCCAACCACCCTCATTTCCTCTTTCAGGGTGGCCTGTTCCATTCTACATCACTACTTCACCTACTACAGTCCACGCCTTCTCCCACCATGGCCCCTAGTGTTGTATCCAATGTTTATGTGGTTACATCCTCCACTATTCCATCCACCCTAGCATCAGAGCATGTTGTACAACCCACTTCTCCACTTGCCACCCCTGAGGACCAGTCGATTGTTCCACCTGCAAGCCCCTAGGACTAGCCTATTGTGTTCACGGTGAGTTTGATTAGTTTATGAAAATATTGGGTAATATTAACAAAAATTAACATAGGAAGTAAATTGTATGAGTTATCTTACTGTTTAAATGTTGTAGGGTGGCATTTTCAAGAGGCTTTGATCACAGAGGAGGGTAGCCCGCCCACCACTTACGGTCTCATCTCAGGTGAGCTATTTAAAATTTGAAAATGTAATTTTGATTTTTAAATTGTGTTTTATACTTGTATAATTTTTTGTAGGAGTTGACATTTGATTGTTTTCATTTCAGATCCCAAGGGGAGGTGGTCAAAGCGGCCAAAAGAATCATGCTTCCTCTAGCTCAGAGAAGAGGAAGATCAATTTTGGAGTTGCACCTGGGAGCTTCGAGTGTGGGTAGGAGGATTGAGAGACCCACCTATGTACACTAGCCATGGTGTGGAATTTTGGCATGAGTTTCCATATTTTGTATAGGGTACGCGTTGCCATATTTTGTATAGGGAACGAGTTGCCATATTTTGTATATGACATGAGTTTCCATTGTATAGACATTGGGAACAGTGTTCCATTTTTAAGTTCTATTGTATATGATTGGAAAATTTTGTATATTAATATATCATTTTGTACTTCTTTATATTACTTTTCCTTTTATTACAAATTTGCATTCTTCTTTATAATTGTTTCCTTTTATTATATAATAACAGTGATAATTGAACTCTAACTCCTATAGAACCCTAACTCATATTGAACCAACATACTAACACCTAAAATGGTATTCATTGTCCAAATTTCAATAGAAAGCACTTGTTTTCCTTTGGTACTTACATAGTAATTATTGTCTCATTTGGCCTTCTACTCCATTTTCTAACCTTGACTAACCCTAGGACTGTCTATCAAACTAGACTGTAATACTACCTATTAGGCAACCATAAGAAACACCTAAACCATTCTATTCTAGCCTAATCATTTCTAAAACCCGTTCCCTATACTCCTACTTTTCCTTCTCTCTAAAGCAAGGCTTATTCCTTTCATTTCCACACTACTTACACCCCCACATCTCTCCCTATATCTCTGACTATAATATCAATTTTAGACAGCTCTAGAACACAACTAACTCACTTCCTTGCCTTCCTATCTTACCCACTCACTAACTCCTTACCTCAAATTTGTCCATAACCCAATTTAAAGTGGCACAAAGACACCCTAAAGGGACTATATATAAACAATCACTCCCAACCATACTTAAACAAATTTGACAGTGGTATATAAACATCCATAACTTGGAAAAATATTAGAAAAGGACTTGAGATGCTTGCAAGTCATTGTGTCATCAAAAGCCAAGTGAATATACTTCTTGTCATTCCTACCTGACTATAAATTACATCTTGGAATGTCATAAGACATTTTACTTGACTGGAAATTACATCTTGGACTGTCATATCACATATGTGCTATATCACATATGCGCTATATTGCATATGTGATTCATATCGCATATGCGTTATAACGAACATGCATTTTTTTCTTAAATAATTTGGTAGGAGAGTAAAAAAGAGAAATGGCATCCTTATCCCATTATAATACCATTTAGAATCCCCATCACCACCACCACCACCACCATCATCATCATCATCATCACCCTCATCCTCATCATCATCATCATAGTCATCATCATCCTCATCACACTCATCCTCATCCTCATCACCATTATTGTTCATCATCATCGTCATCGTCATTGTCATCCTCCTCCTCCTCCTCCTCCTCCTCCTCCTCACCATCATCATCATCACCCTCATCCTCCTCCTCCTCCTCCTCCTCCTCCTCCTCACCATCATCATCATCACCCTCATCCTCCTCCTCCTCCTCCTCATCACCATCATTGTTCATCATCATTGTCATCGTCATCATCCTCATCCTCATCCTCATCCTCCTCCTCCTCCTCCTCATCATCATCTTCATCACCATCATTGTTCATTATCATCATCATCATCATCACCCTCATCATCATCATCATCATAGTCATCATCATCATCCTCATCACCCCCCTCCTCCTCCTCCTCCTCCTCGTCATCATCACCATCCTCATCATCCTCATCACCCTCCTCCTCCTCCTCCTCCTCCTCCTCCTCATCATCATCATTGTTCATCATCATCATCACCGTCATCATCATCATCGTCATCATCATCATCACCACCCTCATCCTCACCCTCATCATCATCATCATCATTGTCATCATCATCATCATCACCCCCATCCTCATGTTCATCATCATAGTCATCATCCTCCTCCTCCTCGTGATCATCATCATCGTCATCCTCATCATCAGCATCATAGTCATCATCCCCCTCATCATCATTGTCATCATCATCATTATAATCAGCATTGTAATCACCATCATAGTCATCATCATCCTCATAATCATCGTAATCATCATCATAGTCATTGTTATCATATCCACACTATTTGTGATCATCATCATCCTCATCCTCATCATCAACATCATAGTCATCATCCTCATCATCATCATTGTCATCATCATCATTATAATCAGCATTATAATCACCATCATAGTCATCAACATAATCATCGTTATCATAGCCACACTATTCGTGATCATCATCATCATCATTGTGATCATCATCTTCATCATCATCATCATCATCATAGTCATCATCAACATACCGATCCCTCCTCCCATGATTCCCTCCACACCTTCCTCTCCCTCCTTTGACTCCCCCACCTCATAGCCAATGTAATGTTGGGCCATGATCCACCCCATGTAATGTCAAGTTGCATATTTGTTATGGACTAAATGCATATGTGATATATCACATATGCACTAAATCGCATATGCGTTTTGGAGATCAAATAAAAAAATTGCCTATTAATTAAAAAACATTGTATCCCCATTGCATATGCAATATATCGCATATTCGATAAAACGAGGGTGCATTATATCGCATATGCGATATGTGTTATATAAAAAAATGTTGGGTTGCGTGCTGTGGGCCACGTTTACTCTAGAAAAAGACATAATTCTTCTGAACCCGCGCACAGAGAACTGTTCAACCTACAATTTAATCATTACTTACATAATTCCATAGGTTTTGTACAAGTTTCGGTGGATTTGAATGGGTAATGTACATAATAGAGGTCGAAAGTTAGCAAGGAAGGTGCTTACACTAGAAGAAGATGAAAATAAAAAAGAAAAAAAGAGGGAAGATTCAAGAAATCGTCGTCATTCATTAGATAAGAAAATAGTTCCCATTTTCCCTCAACAGATACCTGACATAGAGGTTGAGAAAGATAATGCAACATTAAAGGAGGCTGATTATATGGAAGATGATATTATTGGACCATTAGTAAATGGACAATCTTGTGAAGAGTTCAATAATTATGTTACTCTAGATGCAAATCTGACTCAGCAACAACCATGGTCATTGGTTCAATATCCTAATCGAAGTTGTCAGCCTGTAGTGGATGTAAACGACACTCCAGCATTTCAAATGACAATAAATTTTGCATCAAAACGAAAGAGAACTCCTAAACACATACAAGTGGACGAGAGCGAATTGACTTCCATCGAAGGTAAGGTGGCTAAACACACTATCCTTCACCATTGTTCTCAAATAATGAAACAATATTTTGATAACAAATCTGAAGGCGGTAAATGCCAATTGGTTTTAGCTTTGCTTAAATCTAGAAATATGGAAATTGTTAAATGAAATTTAGGCATAAGAACAATGAAGAATATCGAATCAAGTAATCACATTGTTAAATCTCTTGCTGCTGCATTCACATCGATTGGTAAAAAAACTTGTTCACAGGACTGTAATGTGGCTCATTGTGTATTGGTTGAATCAATTGTCTGTAGATGCACAAAATAACGTCGTTTACTTAAATTCACATCACAAATTGTGCCTTTACATCCAAAGACACTTAAAAAAAATTCAGTAAGAAGAGACAACCTTGATGTAGAGGGACAAATGAAAACGTTATGGGCATTTAGCGGTAGGTTGCCCCGCAAAGACATGAAGTTAGTTAAAGCAGTGAAGGGCCTAGTGCACACGTTTTGGCATGATACACTAGGCCTTCTTCTAACACAAAGGATATGTTAAAACATTGAAGGGGTTCTAGAAACAATGAACCTCATGCTAAAAATTATCTTGACATGCACAAACTCAACTATTTGACATGTTTAAATTTTCCCATGTAGAGCTAAGGCTCAGGAAAATATCTTTTGAAAAATGCAAGCCTTGGTATGTTAGAATCAATACCATCCGAAATACTTGTTGTTGTAGATACCACATAGAGTTTTACCTATATTACCGTACATTTGGACATATACGTCGTTTTTTGGATCCTAACAATGTGCAGGAATGCTCACGTACAGTACCGCCAATGTCATCCAAAGATTTCATCCATATCATAATGTGTCCAAGGCAAGATGTGCATTACTTAGAAAAATGTGTAGATGGTTCTTGCAACAATTGTGGTGGGATATCATTATGGTTTGATTGCATCCATGAAAGTGAAGATCAAGCATTCGGGAATGCAATTGTTGAGAAGCAGAACTATCATGAGACATATCAGATATATGATGGGAAAGAAAGAAGGAAGATTAAATTGGTGACTTCACAGGTAAATTGTTGAATATTGACATATTAATATTCATGTACACATCTTTTTATGTTGTTTTATAACACTGTTTATTTTTTTACACCAAGTGCAAGTATGTGATTTTATTTCAGAGTTTTGTGGAAAGATCCAATAGTACATTCAACAAGTCAATATTGCACAGTGGCAAGATGAACAATTCAGAATATGCCAAGGCACCTTCTATCTCGAAACAATACTATCATTGGTTGAATTTGCGGAAAATTACAACCTACAACCACAAAATGAAATAGAAAGTTAATACTATCACTCAGAGCAGGTGAGCATAATGGTGCATATCACATATCGACATGGGCTAGATAGCAATGAAGAGAAACATGTGATGAAAGAAAGTCACTTTTACATAAGTGATGACTAGACCCATTACATCCATTACGTGCAACATTTCTTTTAATTATTCTATGATCATGTGATAGCTATGGATATACCATTTTATTGTCATTTCATTTGGTCAGATGGTTGTGCTGGACAGTTCAAGAATGCGCGTATATTTGAATTGTTGTGTTTGTTGCACATAAAACAGAAGGTGCTACATGTATGGAACTACTTTGAAACTGGCCATGGAAAAGGAGAGCACAGTGGTGCTGGTGCATGCATTAAAACTTCCCTTCGAAGGGAAGATATGAAGTTTACAAGTGCTCTCGTTCAAGACGTTGCATCTATAGTTAAATGGTGTGCATCTGTCATGGGAGAACAAGCAACAAGGAAAATCCTAGCACAGAGAATATTCTGGAAGGGGACAAATGTGGACTGATACCAAACACATCGGGTGAACACAGTGCATGGAACTCGACAGTTTCATTCAATTAGAAGCTTAGACAACTCGGCCATACAAATTTGGACAATATTGAAAGCTTATTTTTGCAGTTCCTATAGCATCGATGAATGGGATGATTGTGAGTATACATATACTAGTGATACATGGGACAAGTGACACTTGGCACCAATTTCAATGGGGTTAATGAAATTGACCATTTTTAGGTTGATCAGACACACATTTCTAAAGACTATGATCACATATTAGATCTCATACAAGCATGTACATGAGTAGTACATAAATAAGAAAATGCATTTATGTATTGTTTACTCAATCTATGTAGAATTTAATTTATGTATAAATTAGAAATGTGAGACCTTATTTAAAAAATGTATTGTTAACTTGACCTATTTCCTTTCACAGGTCAGATATATGCAGTGGTTGCCCCAAAAAATAATGAATGGGGTTCTGACTATTGGTTGATACGTTGCTTAGAGGGGAAACAAACCATTCTCGAACCTATTATAGATGATGAATATTGAATTCCCAACTGGCTCGATGGTTATAAAATGGGAATACTTGACACTTGCAGCACAACATAAAAGGAAGGGTGGGTATATATATCAGGATTATAGACCAGGAACTATTGTATACCAACTCACCTACCTAGTATCTGGTATAAACATCAATATTTACAAACTTGGTCACAAAAATAGGTCACATATACAATACTTGCTACCTCATATAGAGCATGAACGATTGATGGACACCATCGACACTAGAGATGATCCAGATGGCCTACCTGTATGAGTGCATTGTCAGGTGCATTATTTAACCTTTAAAGTGAATGATGAAGCATAACTTCAATTATTTACCCTTATTTTATTCCCAATGTAATAAACCTATGATTGATAGATACCATTCACATACATAATATTATTCAGAGGATACTGGACACTAGAAACATGATCGTACAATCTCAGGTGAGTTATCTATAAATCATGTTTGCACATTTTCATTGGGTTCTCTTTTTTTCAGATGATGCTACTAATGTCTAGCATTTCATGTGCATAGGACACAAACACCATCTATGCACATTGGAGGTGCCAAGAACGATGTCTTTAGACACTAACAAATAGAAATAAAAAAATAAAATGCTCTCGAGTTGTTGAAATTTGCATTTTTTTATGTTTTTAGTTTAATATACATTTAATTACATTGTTCGTTAAAATATTGAAACTATTTCATTTGGGGATCAACACATGAAAACCCTCGATCATGGTTGTGTTCGTAGGGGTCCCATTGTCATGTCCCCATGTCTCCGACCAGCGAAGAGGACGCGAACCATACTTAATCCGATTGGGCTAAGAGCCCATGAACATGTACAGGCTTAAAAATTGCATAAACAGAATGCTTAAACAAATTTGAGCTAAAATATGCACACAGGATTATTCATCATGCACAGATGCAATTTAATCCTCATACACAGCAGAATTCAACATGCATTCAAAAAGCATTCTTCAACATGTTCATTTCATTTTAATTAACAGTAAATATAGAATTGCAGAAGTAAAATACACAAGATTACTTATCTTAAGATGAATTCGATCCGCAACCAGCTACGTCGCTACAACGTTCCACCCAACCATAGGCCAGCATGCTCCTTAATCTCTCAGCAGTGCTGCCACCCCCGAGCTGGGCATGATTCTCCAAGGAATAAGCGAACAAGCAGGCTTACACCTAGCCATGGATGCACAAAACACAACCAAGCCAACACAGTTGGGTTTATCAGGCCATTAAGGAGTTGGAGAAGGCATATTGCTAAGCTGGTGAGCTCATTCCAAAGCCAAGAACACCTACACTAGAGCTAGCCTGACCTCTAAAACACCCAAACACACCCAGCACAAGGAATCAGTCCCTTCCCTGCTACACAGTCCCTCAGGCCCTGCATTCCCTTCCAGTGCTATTCAGGGGTGATGGAGAAGAAGGCCAGCCCTCTAGCTCTGTTTGTGTGGTTTCCAACCACTAGGTTTATCAAGCAAAACTATGCCAACATCCCTGCTCCTCTCATAGTCCGAAGACCAAACCTTGCACTTAGGCAATTAAGTCAGTTGTCACAGCTTAAATAGGGGAAACAAATTCTGAGTCATTATTGGCCCTATCGTGGCCAAAATGACTCTCAAGTGAATTTACAATCGTTCCCAACATGTAAGGAAGACCACAACGACCACAGCCACAACGTGGGAAAACACAGCCCGTCCTGGGCAACGAGATCACCAAGAAAACATATACAGACCATGCTAGGGAAGAAATTACAGCATCTTAGCCTGTGGGTGAGCGTGAGCAACAATGCAAAACCCACAATCAACCCGTGAGGAAAGGATACGGCCACACTATGCACAGATCCGCAGAAGAAAACCACGTGGGTAAAACCCAGGAAATTCCTATGCGTGAGGAACAATCCGACCCTGTGAGGAATGAACAATAATGGGGGTCCTGTGTGAGGAAAAATGACTCTGTTTTTGTCCATGGGTGAATAGACAACAAGGAGGACATGAAATTTTAGTACGTGGGGCATTCAGCAACTTGTGAAGCCAAGAAAAATGTCTGCATGAGACCAAAACTGCCAAGAGCCTGTGTGTGAGGAGAATCATACAAAATCGTGGTGAGAGTGGAATTGCATGCATGAGTGAAGTCAACAGGGGTGGAGTGTGCGTGGAGGCATGGACTGACAGTCCTACCACCCCACTCCAAAAACAATTAACTGCCATAACTTCCCTCAGCTACCAGCAGAAATTATTAACTGAAGGTGGTTGGGATAAAACAAAGGAAGATGACACATGGGTTTTTCTCTCATTGGCCAAGGTTTGACAAATTTCCCCACCCTTATCCTTGTGAAAAATCACGCCCCTTTCGATTTAGTTGCCACGACCGTAGCTGGTTGTGTTCATTTTAATTAATTATAGATGCATATTTACATGATGACCAATATAATATATGCCGCATGCCCCGATATACCATCCGTGACAATTTAAATCCAAAACATAGCATTACCGATCAATGGCGGGGCCTTGGCCTTTAGCTCCACACCATGATCATTTACGATATATACATCATATACATCTAATGCAACGGGGTCAAAACCGAGGCATTACACCAATATTGCCCTTGGCCATAAATACTTGCAGGAGCCAATGACATGCAATTTTGCTACTCTGTTTGGTTTTTGGCTGCTAGACCGGAAGTCACCAAGTGTCCCTGAACGAAATTTTCATGTGGCTTTCAACTGGACATAACTCAATAACCAGAGGTTGGATCGAAGAACCATCGACTCTGTTGGTCTCCTGGCATGCAATTACCTCTAGATGGCCCTCTCCCTCCTGTTTTCAAGGACCGGTGACTTCATTGTACATTGATTTCGTAAACTACATTTTTGTTGATTTTCCTTCAATGCAATTCTTGCATTGGTGGGTCAACTCTGCAAAACCCTCGACTGTGCCTCTTACAAGTTATGAGATGGAACTATAAACACATGTACATGTACAAATTGGAAACCAACTAGGGTTTCATGAACACCAACCTCCATGCTATCACTAGGGTTGACAAGTTATGAGATGGACCTAGAACCACATGTACATGTAAATATTGAAAGCCAACTAGGGTTTCATGAACACCAAATTGCATGCTATCACTAGGGCTGACAAGTTATGAGATGGAACTAGGGTTTAGTGACCTCTTTACAAGTTATGAGATGGAGCTAGAAACGCATGGACATGTACAAATTGGAAAACAACTAGGGTTTCATGAACACCGATTTGCATGCTATCAATAGAGTTGACAACTTATGACATGGAACTAGGGTTTAGTGAGCTGTTTACAGGTTATGAGATGGAAATAGAAACACATGGACATGTACATATTGAAAAACAACTAGGGTTTCATGGACACCAAATTGAATGCTATCACTAGGGTTGACAAGTTATGAGATGCAACTAGGGTTTAGTGAGATCTTTACAAGTTATGAGATGGAACTAGAAACACATGCACATGTACATAATGAAAACCTACTAGGGTTTCATGAACACCAAATTGCATGCTATTAATAGGGTTGACAAGTTATGAGATGGAACTATGGTTTAGTGACCTCTTTATAAGTTATGAGATGGAACTAGAAACACATGGACATTTAAAAATTGGAAAACAACTAGGGTTTCATGAACACCAAATTGAATGTTATCACTAGGGTTGACAAGTTATGACATGCAACTAGGGTTTAGTGAGATCTTTACAAGTTATGAGATGGAACTAGAAACACATGGACATGTACATATTGAAAATCAACTAGGGTTTCTTGAACACCAAATTGCATGCTATCACTAGGGTTGATAAGTTATGAGATGGAACTAGGGTTTAGTGACCTCTTTACAAGTTATGATATGGAACTAGAAACACATGCACATGTACATATTTAAAACCAACTAGGGTTTCATGAACACCAAATTGCATTCTATCAATAGGGTTGACAAGTTATGACATGGAACTAGGGTTTAGTGACCTCTTCACAAGTTATGAGATGGAACTAGGGTTCAATGACCTCTTTACAAGTAATGCGATGGAACTTGAAACACATGGACATGTACAAATTAGAAAACAACTAGGGTTTCATGAACATCAAATTGCATGCTATCACTATGGTTGACAATGTATGCAATGGAACTAGGGATTAGTGACCTCTTTACAAGTTATGATATGGAACTAGAAATAAATATACATGTACATATTGAAAACCAACTAGGTTTTCATGTACACCATATTGCATGATATTACTAGGGTTGACAAGTTATGAGATGGAATTATGGTTTAGTGACCTTTTTACAAGTTATGAGATGGAACTCGAAACACATGGACATGTACATATTGAAAACAAATTAGGGTTTCATGAACACCAATTTGCATGCTATCACTATGGTTGACAAGGTATGCGATGGAACTAGGGATTAGTGACCTCTTTACAAGTTATGATATGGAAGTAGAAATACATAAAAATGTACATATTGAAAACAAACTAGGTTTTCATGTACACCATATTGCATGATATTACTAGGGTTGACAAGTTATGAGATGGAATTATGGTTTAGTGACCTTTTTACAAGTTATGAGATGGAACTCGAAACACATGGACATGTACATATTGAAAACAAACCAGGGTTTCATGAACACCAATTTGCATGCTATCACTAGGGTTGACAAGTTATGACATGGAACTAGAAACACATGTACATGTATGGTATGGTGTGGTACATGTTATTATGGTATGGTATGTAGAACTAGTATGGTATGGTATGTTAGTATGGTATGATGTTAGGATGTTATGTTATTATAGGGTATTGTAGGGTATGATATGGTATATTACACATGCATGCATGACTTAGAAGTAGAAGCACATGTAAATTTAGTTTTATGATGTAGTGTATGTGAACCACACATATCATTATACTACATAGGTGAACCACGCATATCATTAGAGGAAATTTCAACTCAAAATGGGCCTCCTAAAATGAACTAATAACATAATAGTTAAAATAATAAAATAATATTTATTAATTTTGGAGGAAGAAAAGAAAAAAAAACTACTTTTTTGTTTGTATTTTTGACATATCTCCCCGTGTTTTTACTCAAATTTCGACCAGGAGAGCTCGTTGGATGCAGAATTAAATTCCGCATCCAACGAGTACCCACTCGGCATACTTTTGATGGACCCCGCTACCCCAAAAACAAGAAATACCTAAAAAAATGTAATGATGATGTCATCATTACGTTTTTTCAGGTATTTCTTGTTTTTGGGATAGCGGGGTCCGTCAAAAGTATGTCGAGTGGGTACTCGTTGGATGCAGAATTTAATTCCGCATCCAACGAGCTCTCGCGATCGAAATTTGAGTAAAAACACTGGGAGATATGTCAAAAATACAAACAAAAAAGTAGTTTTTTTTATGATACCTATCCCCAAATTTATATTAAAAAAGTGTTTAAGACCTATACGGTATTTCAAATTTAAAGCAATTTCATTGGCTAACACATGATGACATGGAATTTGAATAAAAGTTAAAAGGCCCATTTTGAGTTGAAATTTCCTCTAATGCATGTTCCAATATCAATTCAACCATATCACGTTCCAAGATCAAGTTAACCATATATGTATAAATTTGAACCTTGCTTTATATCATATATGTATACGAATAATGTTACAAAAATTGGCATGCCAGATGGCCATAAAAAAAAAAGGTGGATCAAACTGTACATATGTGTGCATAAAAAAAAAGTTACATCTATGTATCGCCCCTATACATTTATTCTAGTTATCCCCTCTTTCACTGCTACTGCCAATGTATTCAGAGAAGTTTAGCTTTCTTTTCTGACTGCTCACTAGTGATCCCCATTGTTGAATAAGATGGATTGGTTGCATCAGTGGAGACTACAGAAAAACTAAAATTTGTAATTCAGTTTAGCAACATATAAAAATTCTATGTACTTTTGTTCAAATTCCAAACCAATATAACATTTTTACTTACTGTATATGAGTAAGTAACGGTGGGTCACGGTGCCTCGCTAGCAGCGACCCTGATTGGGTGCTCTTCAAGCACCACTTGCTCACTATCAAGAAGCATAAAAAATATATAAATGCAAATGTCAACAAATATGCATGTACATTGGGGGGAAGAGGTGGGTCACCAATTTGGTGCTCTTCAAGCACCAAATCAGAGAAAGCGATACATAAACCTACAAAGAAAGTGATACATAAATGTACCTGCTATCTCGTTAAAGGTAGGTCACCGATTTGGTGCTCTTAAAGCATCGGTGCCTCACTAGAAGCCTGCATAAAGTAACATATGTCAATTTCAGATAATAAAAAAAATCAGAGACATATATACTACATGGATGGAAAATGACATTTTCAAAGAAAGCGAAACATACATGTACCTGGTGGGGGGGAAGAGGTGGGTCACCAACAAACTCGCTTTGTTGCTCTTCAAGCACCACTGACTCAATAGATTCCTGCATAAAGTAACATATGTCAAAGTGATACATAAACGCACAAAAACGTACAAAGAGAAAGCACTAAATCAAAGAAAGCGATACATAAACATACAGAGAAAGCAATACATAAACGTACCTGCTGGCTCGTCAGAGGTGGGTCGACAACAACCTTGATTTGGTGCTCTTCAAGCACCACAGGATCAATAGATTCCTACATAAAGTAACATATGTCAGTGTTGGATACTACAAATAAAATGAGAAATATCAATGGGGGAAACAAGGAAGAAGATACTTGCATGTACAAAAACCAATATAAGCAAGAGTTACAATATATAAATATACCTAGGGGACATGAGGAGGTGTGTAACCAATGGATCGATTAACTAGAAATGAGAGAAAAGGACTTCTACTTGCATTAGAGAAGAAGTTCACTTTTGGACATATTCATCAAACTCATGTTCCTACGTACAAAATGATAAATATACAATTAGACAATTTCAAAAAATTAAAAAAGTACATCTTCAATCATTAAAAACACAACCAAAAGAAAGTGATACATAAATGTACCTGATGGCTCATCAAAGGTGGGTCATCAATCTGGTGCTCTTCAAGCATCGATGCCTCACTATAAGCCTGCATAAAATAACATATGGCAAATTCAGATAATAAAAATAATCATAGACATTTATACTACATGGACAGAAAATTATGTTTTCAAAGAAAGTGAAACATACATGTACCTGGTGGGGGGGAAGAGGTGGGTCACCAACAACCCCGCTTTGGTGCTATTCAAGCACCAATGGATTAATAGATGCCTGCATAAAGTAAGATATGTCAATGTAAGAAAATACAAAGAAAACAAGACATATACAGGATGAACAAAAAATGATTTTTTCAAAGAAAGCGAAACATAATTAAAATCATAATTAAAAGCATATTTAAAAGCATAATCAAAGGGATATTTAAAATAATACCTACATCTGGGAATCTACTTCTACATGACCGGGACTAGGCTAGGGTTCAATGTACTCATCTTGATCACCCTGCTTAAAACATATTGTATCCAGATTAGGATGCATTGAATCTTACAATATCTACTATAAATATGTAAATAACGTTGACAAATTAAAAAGTATAGTTCTTACAGTTAATGGTGAAGAACCAAACCCATATGCAATATAGACAGCAGGATCAATGTTCTCAACATTAATTGACGGACTATGCAAATTTGGGGTGCCACGACACTAGCTATATATTTGTTCACATAATTTGTTAGATAATTAAATAGAAATAAATTGTGAAAAAATTGAAAATAGTGATATAAAACAAAATATAATATGAAAATAATGATTTTTACTTACAAATCGAAGTAATCCATCGTCCCAAAACTCTGAAGCAGGGCCATAACATATGCATCCACACATTGTGCAAGGGTGTGCAGTAACACGACGCTCTGAACTCTCTATGTCTCCAGTGCGATCTGTAGATGGATCCTTATTGTGTGATGGGTCAACCTTAGAAGTGCCAACCCCTTGGCCTACATTTCCTTGGACATCAGCCCCATGCTAAAGCAATTTATCTGCTAAGTCAAATAAGACCTCCTGTTTATCCTCAATCATAGGACCCGCAGGAGGATATACCCGAGGGGTTTTTGGTGTGTGTGGAGGGTGTGGCACATGGTTAGGATCAATCCTGGCCCCTTCCCTCTATTGGGGCATCTAATGACCAATACCCTAGAAGCCTAAAATATCGAAATAGTTAACATGTTTCCCAAGGATGAATTCTACATACAACTTCTTGAGGAAATAAAATAGGATGTACATATTCCCATGAGGGTCTTCATTGAAGACTATATACCAGCGATCCATCCAATTAGATTTCACATTTGGTTCCATGCACGAGTCTATCGAAATGTGTGCTAGACTAGTGGGTGGATGCAATACGGTGCTAGGGTCCCAAAATAGTGAAAACAATTGGTCTTTTGTAATCTTTAGGTTTTTGATGTCTTTATAACTCAAACCATTGGAATAGTATTGCCTCCTGGATTCTCTGTACGAGCTAATGTTGTACAGAGCTCCTTGGGAATTGGAAATTGTGTTTGTTATGGTGTCCAATTCCTCGGCTAAAGATTGTCTCAAATGATTCCCCCCTCTAAAGGATGACCTAAGGTGCCTCAATGCACCCAAACACACATGAATCTCTGAGTTACGGTCTTCTTCCCCCTCCGGATTTGGGTTTGGGTTCATGTTTGAGTTTGGTTCTTGGTTATTAGTGGGTTTGTTTTCCATAGTATCTCACTCCTTTCTGTTATCTATTAATGTTTAAACAACAAAATACAAATTGTTTTAATTTATCATTCTTTGGTTTAATTCTTTTTTCTTTTATTAAATTTGTTTTAACAAATATAAAAACTATGCAATTAACAAAAACAATAAAAAAATGAAAACAATTTATAATTGATATGAATACTTAATTGCCATTGGAGTGAAGCCACCTCCATGGCCACCTCCAAATTGACCTCCAAATTCTCAAATGCAAATCATTGGTGTGGTTTATCGCTCTCCCAAAACACTCACTGTGAAAATGGCGAATTGAGGCCCATGACCTCTGTATTGTGTTTTGTTTGTTTTCCATATCACATATGCGATATATCACACATTCGTCGTTTGATATATATCACATATGAAATGTTTAACTTTTAAAAAATGCATATGTGATACTGCCTTACTAATCTTAGCCTCATCTTTGGGCTCGGGATTTTCTGAACGTACCATCAATAATGCATATGCGTTATTGATTTACACTTTGCAAGTGCATTTCCGATTTCTTAAGTGGCACTAAAAAGAGAAACCAATTTCGTGTAAGAGCCCTAGAATGATATCATAATTACGTCAATATGTGTTTATATATTAGAATTTTGGGGTGGATTATGGTCTATTTTTTTACTATATTTAAGAAGGACGAGACAAGCGAACTTTTAAGATTGAATCTATGGGTGTTGTTTAATATTCAAAATAAAAAAATTTGAACAATATCAAAAAAGCTTAGTTTACATGTGAAAAATGAAGTGCACTTAGTAGCACTTAGAAAAATAATCATTATTTACTAGTAAATCATGATAGCTGATCCAAATACTATTAGATTAAATTTTAGTTGAACTTGTGATAGTGATAAAAAGTAAAACTTGGTCATTCAAGAGAAGTTAGATTATGATAAAAGAAAAGCTAAAATTGCTATATTAAACTTTAGTGAACACCTCATAACTCCTCATATCTTAATGTGCAAAACCATGACTCCAGTGAATGCATGCACCACCAAATAAAGAGTTCATATGAGAATGCATCCATGCATGATGAAACATGGGACCAATGAGCCTATCTATTTTACCTTTAATGAATTTGTGAAAAAGAAGGAGTGAAGGTTTCTTTTTGAAAATATTTTATGTCATCATCACATTTTTTCAGGTATTTCTTGTTTTTGAGGTAGAGGGGTCCGTTAAAAGTATGCTGATTGGGTACTCGTTGGATGTGGAATTTAATTTCGCATCTATAGAGCTCTCTCGATCAAAATTTGAGTAAACACATAGGGAGATATGCCGAGAATATGAACAAAAAAACTAGTTTTTTCTGTGATGCCTATCACCAAATTTATATTAAAAATTTGTTTAAGACCTATATGGTATTTCAAATTTAAAGCAATTTCATTAGTGAACACATGATGACATGGAGATTGAATTATGGTTAAAATGCCCATTTTGAGTTGAAATTTCCTCTAGTATTACAGTCTAATAAACATCAGCCTATCATTTTTAAAAATGAATAAAGAAATTGAAGTGGGATAGAACTCACCTTGGTGAAAGGGAAGAGAGGGCCAAGGGTCGGATCCTCTGGACCACCCTTATCCCTCATTTGTGAGTCTTTACTACCAAAAATAAAAACTTTGTCAGTATGTTAAATGTTTCAGATATGAATTCAAACAGTAGCAAACATCTTATAAAACTGGAAACCCTTACCTATACAGACAGTTTGATTGATGAGGTAGTGGAAAGGAACGTGTTTCTTTATAGTCCATCATGGAATCCAAAGAAACTCTTGTAAACATGTTGAGAAGGACAAAAGTGAAAACTATTAACATTTTCCTTAGAACCAGGGGCGGCAATAGTAAACAAAAATCAAATCTCGATGGCCTTGATGGAAACATAAAGTTATTAACAAGCCTTTCTACAATTGAACAAAAACTTGATCTCATGCCGACTTCTTATAGAGGAAAGAACCCTCTGTACAACTGCACCATGAAAAAATATTAGCTTTGTGTCTACTACCCAAATCCAAACTTGAAAATGAGGTTTCAAACACTAGTTTTGGAACATTAAATTGGCCAGAAAAACCCTAGATCAAATTTTCATAGATGGAAATTGAATAGAATACCACGTAGCCAATGTACAGGACGTAGATGCACTATCGAATCCCAACCAGGTCACAAGTTAATGCTAGGGTCAACCAAGGACAATACCTTAACTCTCGACTGCAACAATTATTAAAACTCAAATCATTGTAGACCTTTGAACCTTGGAACATGCACAGCATGCAAAAACCATATGATACTCATAGAATCCCTAGGTTATAGCTATATTAAACCCCAATGTTGAACCTTATGGCTTGAATAATGGCATGCGCATTAAATTAACACATGTCAAGAAACTTCATGATTATGCCAAGGTCCACACCCTTCACTTTATAACCCTAGTCCTAGGTTATTCCAAGACCATCAAATATCATCACATCATAGCATACTACTATGCTTTAAAACATCAAATTCCATTGTACTAAATGTATTACTTCAAGTAATTAACCTTGAGTATTATGTATCCATCATATAACCCTATGATATGGTATTTACACCATGAACATCAAGCAAGTCCATTAAGGAGAAAACATATAGTATCATGCCAACATAAAGTATTTAAACCCGCACATTTGATTGATAATAAGAGGTCAGCGTATGGAGGAACCATACGATTTACACACCATAGTCCAAACTATGGTAAAGCCAATGCCTTTAAAATATAATGCAATTTATGGGCTGGGATCAAGATCATGGACAGTCTCCCATGCCTTAGGATAAGTTTCACCTTAGTATAAAGATAAAATAATAAAGAATAGGTATAAACAAAGTACATCATTGGTATAGACATGGATAAAGGTTCTGAAAGGATCTAGTCATTGTAATCATCAACAAAACCTGTTTTAACTAGTAGGACAAAGGTATTAAAATAGCATTTGTAAAACATAGAAATATCCTAAGTAAGTATAGAGGTAATTCATGCAATTCTTTTTTACAACTTTTAGGTGTCTTACGTAATTGTACCATAGAATGGTTACAAAACTAGGCCTAAATCGGCTCAACATCTATACTGATAAAGAAACCAAGTGATATCTCATCATCTGATGATGAGATATCAATGGTTTCACCAGGGTCACTTGATAAAAAACCACTAAGTACAACTTAGGTGGTAACATTCTGGCTCCAACGATGGGACATGTGCTCGATCTGGTCTTTAAGGCAAGGAGAGGATATGAGAACACTAGAATCCCTTGTTTATATACCCTATAAAAACATCTCAACTTGACAAGAAAACCTTAGTAGCACAAGGTTTATATAAAATCGAAATGAACCATTAAGATGATTTATTTAAACAAAATAAATGTAATTAATTAATGAATAAAAATTATTATAGCTAAGTACAAAACATAAATGCAGAAAGTAAATGCTCTCTTTTAGGAGCTTATTTTCCTACTCTAAGCATGATATAAAAAGGCTAGGTGTAATAAAAAATCCAATGTAACCACCTAAGCATTTTATTAACATTAAAAAAATATTTCCTTGTCTTTGGTTTCTAGCCAAAGTAAGGATACCTTAATTAGAAAATGCAAAACTGTGTGATGATTTAGAATGGGCAGCATGGATGGGAGATCATAGGCATGAATAACATCATAAAAATTCTTCCCCAACTTGTATGTGATCATGCAGGTTGCTTCTATCCATGACTGGATAGGACTGATATACCAATCAAAATGATGAGGCAGACTGACTACATCATCATACTGATCACCAGGGCTTATCAAATGATAAGTCGTTGCACAAGACCCAAGTAACTCCAAATGATAAGGAACTTCTATATCTAAAAAAGATGGTTGAGACTGATATTCCACTAACTGCATCACATTTGAATTTTCACAACACTATTCCTCAATGTCTTCATTACTGGTACCCTTGTGCGACTCTACATGATATGACTCTGAATGATCACTTGAAAATTTTGAATGCTCCTCTTCCATACTTAAGTTTTCCCAGGCATCCAGATCGGTGCTCCCCTCTATGGATGTATCGTAGATTGGAATTCCACAAATTTTTGAATAGACACTCCCCTTGTTGGACATACCATGGATGGAATTATTAATAAGATTTTGACAAGTTGGATTATCTATGAAATTCCAACAGTTATCACTCCCATCCATGTCATATGTGATGGATTCCCCATTGTTGATATCAAGTTCCGATATCAAGTTCTCTTTGTCCTCATTACTAATACTGATATATGGGTGAGACTGATCATATGGATAAACTTCATGCTCCTTTTCCATATCAAAGTTTCCCAAGGCCACAAGGTCCATGCTCTCTCCTTTAGATATGCCATAGACAAGAGAATCAACAAAACCATCAAAAGTTTCTGGTTCATTATTTTCCTCTTTATTCATGTCATAGACTGGATTTTCCATGAATGTCAAGGACTCCTCATCAATATCTTTGTTAGAGATAAGGGAGTCTTTGTCAATTGTGTCATGCTCCAAGTTATACGTGTCCTCATTTTCATACTCATCTTCTTCAGAAAAAGGTCATAAGGTAGTAAATCTTCTAGACTGTCATCATTATATGGAGAACAAGGTCTAGTGTCATCACACACCATACTAATCTTATAATAAGTTTTTTTATAGGCTTC
Source organism: Pseudotsuga menziesii (assembly GCA_001517045.1). Lineage (NCBI taxonomy): Eukaryota > Viridiplantae > Streptophyta > Pinopsida > Pinales > Pinaceae > Pseudotsuga > Pseudotsuga menziesii. The sequence goes on from LPNX010615945.1 coordinate 167,931, forward strand.
TATTTTCATATCATCAAAATGATCTTCAATACTATCTTCAATCAAGGAAACTTTTTGAACATACTCAATGGGATCACTTAGGATGTGTTGCTCAGTGGGTTCCTCTAAAGGGATTTCTGGAAAAATATCAGCATTGCAACACACTTGAGAATACCTCAAACCTTCAATGTTTTCAGCTATGGTGAAATGAGGAGAGTCTTCAACAATGTTTTCAATCATGGGCTTCTCATGAAGCTCTTCAATAGGATCATCCTGAGTGTCCTCATCTACAATGGAAGTCATGAGATCCTTTATCTCATTTAGATAGGTGACGGTACTTTCTACAATTGTCATCATATCTCCCTCACCATCATGCCACCTCTCAAAAAACATAGCACACAAATATCCATGGGAGGTAATGCGTTTATTAGGAAGACCACAAAGCCATTCCCAAGCCTTATTTTTCGAAGAATGATCAAATATTCGTATCACATTATCCCCATGAAGTATGTTGAGTTTTGTCACAAATGCAAAAACAAATATGATGTGACAAACAGCTAAATCACCATTTCCATAAAAGGTCAGAGCCTGGGAATATCTTTCATCTTGGAGATATGGTTCATAGTTAGGAAAACCCAAGATGCTCAAGAAATTGATGGAAGGATATGCATTAGAAATTAGAGCAACATAATCTTCATCATCCATAATGGCCTATCAGTAGCATATATCAACCATGTATTTTTCACTAAAGTGGAGCTGTCAAATAATGAGCATTTTAAGGTTTTACTATGTCGTATGAGCTGATCTACACACAACAAGTCTCAACAAATTTATGATAAAGTAGGATTTTATCCCTTCAATGGAGTCACTAGATGAAAATTAAAGATATACTCTAAGCATTCATCAAACAAAGTAAAAAAAAAAGGAAGAAAACAAAAGTCGTACTACGGGAATAAAAATATTTATCCCCGGCAATGGCGCCAAAAAGTGTTGTAGCCTTTCACACACCTGGGTTACATGGCAGAAATCTTCAAGCCACTCGGTGTGTCCCTAGGGGCAAGTCTCGAGTCAAGGCTATCACCTTGTTCTTGACTCCTCCATTTAGGCTCAACTCCTAACGAAGCCAAGGGGGGTAGACCCTATTAAGTTACTAAGGCTAATTACTTAGTTTGATGGTGTTATATTGATTAAGTTGTTTAGGAGCTTTGAAATTAACCAGTGGAAACAAAATATAACAAGATGCAAGATTTAAAGAATACAAGCACATAAATGACACTCAATATATATATATATATATATATATATATATATAATCGAAATAAATAAATCACCAGTTCCTTAAATGGAGTCAACAAAGAAAATAATGTCCTTGCATGCACTTGAAATAATTTTTTGCAAATGTCTCTTGGTAGATTTTAAATTAATGTGGAATGTGAATGAATTAAATTAGGCAAAAAGGGGACTCTAGATATACCCGAGAGGTACTTAGAGTATGTCAAAAATGAACTTTCATGGCTACTTGTAAGGTGTATGTGGGCTGGAATGGAGCCTCGGAGACTATTGTTCATAACGCACCCATTAGGGTGTGACAGAGATTGGCGCCTCAAGGTCATGTTCCAGTTGTTTCCACTCCTTTGGATATTTTTCCACTGCTTACAGTTTGTTCGAGGCGTTGGATTTTTTCCTAATGGTTTGTCAATTTGGGAGATGAAGACTAAATAATCTAGTCACTCAAGTGATTTTGATGCATCTTGACTGATCGAATGAACACCATCCAAGTATAGAGCATACACACTGGAGTCTTCATTATTTTTAGTAGATTTTAAGATAGGTGTTCTTGTTAAAAAGAAAACCCTCCAGGAACCTCTTTCAATCCAAGTGGATCTAAATTGGGGAATCAAGGAGGGGTTAATTTTATTATGTCTAACGAAACAATTGATGAAAAAGGAATCAAAGATACACAATGCCAGTTTTCTAATTAGTCCTACTACACATCTCTTTCCCCTTGTGGGTCAATCGGGAAGTCATGGGGTAAGTAGTATGATTAATTTTGAAATTAAAGTATGGAATAGTGAAAAATTATATCAAAGTATACAATCCTACATGTAAATACTAAACTAGAGCAAAAGAAAAGGGGAAAAAGCACAAAAGTGAAACGGATGCATATCCCCTGTGGGGGATGGGGAGCGTGTTCGAAAGAGCATACTCAGAAAAGATTTTATTTTATTATTATTGGTTAAAATATCAGCAATCTGAAATATCAGAAACCTCTTGGTCCTTGTATGGGATGAAACCAATATCTTACAACCTTCCAAAATTTTTAAATTTTAGTGAAAGGGGGGACCCTTGGGGGGATTTGAACGCTCTTGAGGCCACTTTCGAACAGAATCTTCCTTTACTTTCTATTACACCTTCTAAAAACAAGCAATAATTTTAGAATAACATATGCCCAAAATAAATTTAAGATTACCTTTGGATCAGCCTACCTTAACTCAAAAAAGACTAAGTTAAAACTAGCTAAACAGATGAAAAATGAACCAAGGAAAGCAAGCTTTCCTTGGGATCTTGGCTTGATGTTTGTGCAACTAATGAAATATGCACCAATTGATGGATTTAATCTTTTTTAAAATAGAAAGAAAATCTATAGCATGCAACCTACTGATTTTCTTTAACTTACCATGCAAAATGGACGATTTCCTTATGCTAGATCTAGAATGCTTAATGATACTTTTCAGAACTGAGATCTAGAATATGAGATTTTAAATAGTAGATATATGTAGATTTTAATTTGATATAACATATTTGAAAGATAAAAAATATTTAGATCACAATAACCAAGTAATAAAATTGATTTTTTTTTTAAAGAGAAAGAGAGAGAAAGAGTGTTGGAAGCCTCGGAATGTTGGGCTTTGGAGTCTTCTTTGGTGGAACACCGATGGACTATGTCATTTAGAATATATTGAAGATGAGGAATATGCAAACCATCTCAACCTATTCTACAAGATATATCACCTACAACTTAGAAATCCTTGCACAAATAGATGGTTAAAACATGGGTGTTGCTGGAAGAGATAATTGGAAAGCATGCAATTAAAGTTAAAATACATACAACTCCAATAGATCTAAAACAAGCAGCAGTAAGAGCATAAATCAAATTATAATAAACTCTTACCCTAATAGGAGGGAGCTGTCTCCTTCAAGGCCAACAATTAACCAACAAAAGCAATGATAAATAACACAGATTATACCTCATAAGCATTTGACAATCACCATCCACACATGAAGAGAATTACACCATAGATCTTGCCTCCAAATCTTCTTTATTCCAGAATAATAAATAATAACATATTACAAGAGCAATAGCACCTCAATCCCAGTTCTAACTAGCTTGGAAGAGGCAGCTTGATATTTATTTATACAAAAAACAAGAGATCCATCCCAGGGGGGATGCAAATCCCAAGGAGACAGACCACTACAGCTGAGGGAGAGTCAATCAATGTTGTTCTGAAGCCAAACTAAGCCTACTTGTCAATCAGGGGGCTGATTGATTTGACACATCAACCCATAGACTGACACATCAATCCATAGAGCTTCCAAGAGAGACAACACGTGTGGAGGAGAGAGAGAGGGCACAATTCCCCATAAAAGATGCTGAAGATCAACTCTGGATTTGTCCATATCACCTCCTTCAGTCAAGGATTTGTCAGATCCAGTCAATCTAGTTTAGATCTCACTGATTTCAACCAAATCGACTGAGGATCCATTGATCTAGGGTTTTGGATTTGCTCCATTATTCATCAATTTATTAATTAAAATCATCAATAATTGATTTTTTGGGGTTTTTTGACCTGAGTGATGAAAAATCACTCAAAACCTGAAAAAAGTGGGTCCATGGGTTTACATGGTGCTCTTAGCTTGAAAATGAGCACTTACATGACTGAAACTGATTATTTGGCCCACTTTTATTACAAAACCAATTTTTCGAAATAAACTATTAAAAAATAGCCTAAGTTTTGGAAAAACTAAATTTTAACAAAAAACACTGAAAAATTTAAAAATTTAAAAAAATGAAAAAACCTAGGGGGACTTAGACATGTTCATATGACTTGAATATGATGCCTAGCATGTTTATACATTGACACATAGACTCTAATAACCTCAAAATGCCTAAATGCCAAGCCGACCACCCCAACTTTGGAAGATGGAGTGAAAAACTCAGAAATTATTAGTCGCTTATTCAACAACCAATAATAACCAAGGGAAAAAACACCCTGTGCTGATTGGATTGAAAAAGAAAGTCTAAGAGACTGAGTGTTTTATAGACACTATCATGCTAGAACATCTATTACAATTCCCCCATGGGGGTATGAACATGTGATATAATACAACAAGCACTTCATAGAAGTAAGACTAAAGGTCTTTTGAAGTTCGAACAAGTTATCTTTGTCCAGTTCACTAGGATCACTTGATAAAAAACCACTAAGTACAACTTAGGTGGTAACAAGGCCTTTGGAAATATCCACTTCAACTAAGAATTTTGCCATCCATTTGTCAAAAATAAGATGGAAGCCTCTCTGAAGAGCAACAAAACGCTCTAACAGATTTTCTAGAGCTATAAGAATATCCTTATTCCAAAGAGGAAAGGGTAGAGAAGGTAAGAGTATCCAAAGATGTCTGATGGTCACTCTTTTAGTGAGAGGGTCGAAACCCGAGTGCCACCGATTCAATACTAAGCAACCATCCAAAACAGGCCACAACTTTTCAAGAATAAGGGAAGCATCCAACTCTTCAATGAATACAAATACCAGCCATCTATTAGCCAAGAGACTAATAGAAGGTACGTAATGTATAAGAGGCTTCTAGTGCGAGGTCTCCCATTCAACCCAACCCTCCTTCGACATAGTGCAGTACTCCATCCTGCCTATAAGAGCCCTACGGAATAGTTTTTCCACATTCTCTGTAAATACATCATGCCCAAGAACAAAACGAGATTTGACGCATAGTTAAACACTAAGATTGTAACAAGTTACCATGAGAAGGTATGATTGGGAGGCCTAAAGCTATAACTCGATAACTAGTCACATAGTGACCCGTAATATAAATGCGGATATTTGGATTACAAGTAAATATGTATGCACATTTGGGACATCGATTGGAAGTCTTGATAGGTAATCAAAGCGTGGTTTTGTTGACAATGTGTCTTTGCATTTCTGAAATGTTTCCACCAAAAGGAATATTCTGGTGTCAATAAATTTGTTTGTCTCTATATAAATAGGAGATTTGTCTTGGTATTTAGATAGAGAATCAGTAGGTTGATGGAATGAAAAAAGAATTTTTATTTTGGAGCATATTGGAACACTATGTCTCATTGGTTTAACTCGACTTTTTAGTAGATATAGCATAGCCCATCTTCATGAGACGATTGGCCAAGAATATTGAGTAATCATTTCTCACTAAGTGTGTATAAGTAGTTGTCAATGTAGTGGCATATTGAACCAATTATTATCATCTAGAGTGAGGGAGAAAATGGATATTATTTATTTAGATAAAATTTCTTAATTCGTAAGGTTTTTTTGTAAAAGTTATAATGGGATCCATTCTATTGTGTTTATATGTGTTTTTGTTTTGTGATGGAGAAATTTTAACTATGTTCCTATCCAACTCATACATTAACAAATGTAGCTTTATTTTCAAGATTTATAATATTTACTGTGTTAAAAAAATGTGTGATTGGAAATAATAATGAATGTAAGAATTTTAAAGTAAAAGGAAAATGTGTTTGGAAAGTTATTTAAGTTGTTGACAACTATGTGAATCTAAGTTAACAATTTTGGCAAAAAAAAAATTATAATTTTATGAAAAGTGTATACGTAAATTATTTTATAGAAAAAAATGATTCGTCTCACTCAAGTTTATGGGTTATTATATGATTTCAGATTCTTGAGTACTGGATAGAGTGTGAGTGTAATTATCTAGAGTGAAAATGGTTATTGTAGATGTTGATTCAATTTCTCTAACATTTGATCAAGCTAGGTAACATCATCATTACACCACCATGATTCCTTTATGCTACTTAATATTGTAGCTCCTAAAAGAGCTATAGTTCCTTCATTATTCTATTGTATTCATGTTTACCCTAAAGATGTCACCAAAATTGATCTTTCTACTAATGTGAGCAACTGTGAACATGTCAACACAACAAAGGTAAGTAAATCAACCCCAGAATGTGAAGTCGAAATTATATTTTAGATTGAAGAATTGAGAATTATTGAGGAATTTATGAGGGTTAATCATTTTGTATTGGAGGAGAATGAAATCATGTCTATTCAAGAGAAAGAGTGGCATAAGGTTGTGAATCACATTGTAGTAAGAGAAATTGCAGCAAAGATGGAGTAAGAGAATAAGGTTAGTGTAATTTGGAGATGGAGATGATTTTTCTTGAGGAGTGGTTCTATCGATCAAGGTCATATTTAGACCATACTTCCATTGAAGCAGTCACAAAAAGTACAACAACTAAGGTTCTTAGAAAGACTGAGGATGGCAGAGTTGCATAACTCTTCAAGCATATTGATAATAAGGAAAGAAATAATACTAAAGGGATGGAAGAGTAACAATGTGGGTATAGATATAATTGGTGAAAATTCCATGAGAAACAAGTTTTTGTAGTTGTTGGAAAGGTACCGATTAACTGATCTATAACAAAGTGTTCTAGTTTTAAATTCTAAATGCATTCAAGCTCTAGCAACAACTTTCCCTTTTCATCTAATAGGGGTAGCTCCATTTCAGTTTGTTTGGTCTATACAGAGAATAAGCCACTTGTCCTACTCTCTTTTGTGCTTGATAAGGACCATAGAACTTGGATGCTAGTTTATGATTTTGTGATTTTTTCTTGACTTTTATTCCTATGGTTGGAGATGGAAAAATACCCGATCACCTACTTTGACTTCATGATTAGTTATCTTGAATTTTTATTTCTTATTCATAAGGATATTTACGTGTTCAAGATGGTTGCTCGGAATGCATATGCTTTTGTCAGATGTCACAAGATAATCTTTCAATAATGGAACCTTGAAATTATTAATAACATACTCTATCACTAATGGAACTAGATAATCATATAGGCCTCAAAAGGGGACATTTTTTCATGGTATGGTATGTACTATGGTAGCATCATTATGCAAGGTGTATCCGGTTTATCCCCTGTGTCTAGCAAACGTTCACAAAATTCATTCTGGGAACTTGTTTACCACTTCAGTTTGTCCATCTGTTTTGGGGGTGGTAAGATGTACTAGAGGTCGATAAAGTCCTAACTTGGTGGAAAAATTCCTTTAAGAAATTATTGGCAAATTTGGGGTCCCTATCACTGATGATAACTTTTTAAAACCGATGGAGCGTAAACTTACTTTTTACATAACAATCTACGACTTGACCAGATTTTGACTATGATGAAATTTTGATGAAGTGAGCATATTTATTAATCGATATATGATTACAAATAATCTAACTTTCCTTCAGAACTAGGAATATTGGTGATAAAATCCATGGAAACTTGATACCATTCTTAGTTTGGATATGAAGGGGTTGTAGAAACATATGAGGAACAACTATCTCAAACTTTTGTCATTAACAATATCACATTAAGACACGTATTTCCGGATATCATCCTTCATCCCTTTCCAAAACACGGATTGTTGTATGCTATGGTATGTTTTTGTTGGAGTAGTAATACATCTTTAGTACATATTTTTTACCTTAGGCTAACTTTTTTTTCCTTCATGCAATGATATCCTATGGCTTAAGACTTAGGAGAGCTAATTTAGCAATATAACTAGTTATTTTGTCCTGTTCACACCTACAACAATGCCTTAGTTGGTAAACCTAGCACATGTGCACCTCATTTAATGTCTTGGAGTGCTACCTCCTTGATTTTTGGGGCCCTAGTTTGAATAAGTGTGCTAGGGGTGTATTTGGCATGTTTTAGCCCTCCCAGGAGCATTTATTGCCACCTAGAGAACCCCACTCACCTCTGTATTCTCACCCATGCTTTCCTAGGACCCATTAATGACCCAACACACTTCACATCAGGATTCTTCAATTCTTGGGCTTAGTTGGAGCTCCTTTGGTCCACCTAGGGGGGTTTGGGGTCAATTCTCATCATGACACTTGTACTTTCCCAATTGGCTGCCAAAGCCACTCAAATTTTCACAATGTATTATAAATGTGTAACATAACATCTAAATGATGTATGACAATAATATGATCAGAAATTAGCACCATTCACATGTGCTATTCCATGTATTTTCTATCTCTTTGTTGTTTCTCTTGCACATTTTATCAAATACTTCATGTGTGAACATTGTTCTAGCTCCTATATCTGATTAAGAAGTAAATTCCTACAATTTTGAAAAATCCAACAGGACTAGTTGACGAAGAATCATGGTTCTCTTTTAAGAATCGAGTTTTGAATTTTGAAGAGCTAGGCAAATATATAATTCGTTTGTACCATAGTTTGTCATTATCCCATGAGTATTTGGAGTTTTCTTCCCTGTTACTTTCAAATTGATGTATTAGCTTTCTTGTTTCTGGATTTCTTACATTCTTAGTTTGGACACCTGAGATCCATTAAAGAAGGATTATGGAAATGACACTTAGTGTGCCATCATTTTCATGCTTCCTTAATAAGTTTTTCGTAGCCATATTTTCCTTACCCTTTTTGTACAGAATGTCGAAAAACAAAACATGGATTTTTGTTACCCATTTTTGTTCTTATGATGAGAGATTTTTCTAGGTTTGGAAATACTTTATGTTGTAGTGATCTATTTTTTATGAGAAATTTATCTTTGAGCAAGTATTGCTTCCACTTAACCAAGGCATGGATTATCCCAAAAATATCTTTCTCATATGTAGATTTTATTTTCCCATACGATTTTAACTTTCGAACCTAAAAGGAAATAGAATATTTATCCTATATGAGTACAACTCCTACACCTATCCTCAAAGCATTGCATTGAAGGATAAATGGTCTTTTGAAATATGGGGATTCCAAGACCAAAGTACTCTTTAAGGTTTTCAACTTTTCAAAATAGTCTTTGTCTTTTATATCCCTTATGAAGGCATCCTTTTTTAGTAGTGATGTTAATGGTTCCAAAATGTGTGTGTAGGTTTGAATAAATCTCCTGCAGTAACCTCCCATATCAAGGAATCCCCTTGATGATGTGTCTTATTTATGAGTTTATCCCACTCATTAATTTCCACCATTTTCTTAGGGTCTACGTTGATTGCTTCAAATAAAACTATATGTCCCAAAAAATCTATTTCTTTTTGTCCGAAATTGCACTTGGATTTGTTATCATAAAACTTATTTTCTTCAAGGATATTTAATATTGTCTAAACATGATTAAGGTGTGATATCCAGTTTTTCCAGTACACAAGGATATAATCAAACAACACATGAAAACAAATTACTCTAGTATGGATGGAACAAGTCAATCATCACATCTCAAAATGTTTCCAGAGCATTGTATAATCAAAAGGGAATGACTCAAAACTCATAGAAACCTTCATGTGTCTAAAAACCATTTTCGGTGATATCTTATTCTCAAATTTTGATTTGGTAATATCTTGATTTTAAGTCTAATTTAAAAAATTCATTTGAACGATAGAGTTCATCTAATAGTTCATCGAAAAATGGAATGGGGAATCTATTTTTTTTGTTGGAACATTTCTTCAATGCTTTATAATCAATACACACTCTATATGTAATCAAACCAGAGTCTAATAATTCTTGCACTAGCCCTTCAATCTCTAATTTGTTTCAGCGAGATTGCATGTATCATTTTTTCTGAATTGAAGTTGAACCTAGAATTGATTCTATGATACGATCCCTGGAATGTTGTGGGTGGATTCCACGAGGAAGGTTTTGGAAGTTATTTCTATGTTTTCCCAAAAGTTTATCTAATCCCCTTGTATAATTATTTTGAATTTGAGCACTCATTTCTTCCATAGAATATCAATGTAAGAAAATGGGTTGAGCCCCCTTTTAATCATTTTTTCCATTTTCTTGGATGAAACAATTTGGAGAGGAGGGGAGTTGATACCATGAAGCTTATATTTCTTCCCATTTTCATAAAACCTTATAAATTATTCTTGTAAATTTAATCCTACTATCATGAGTTTTTCCAACCATTGTTCCCCTAAGAAAACGTTAACAGGTTATTTTAACTTGTGGTCATTTATATCTAGCTCTATCTTATGGCATTTCTTGTCATATAAGGTATTTTTGTTCCATACTACTCATCCTTGGACGATGGAGTTAGAGTAGATAAATAATTTTAATTGATTTTCTACCTTTGATTCTATAATATTGTGTGTAATCTCACTCTTAACCTGTTGATGTATTTGTAACTTCGGAATGTATTCACCTATGTATCTTATGTCTAGTACCCCGATGTTTATTCTGGGATGTGTATGTAATGTAATTGAGTCATGTCATGCCCCAATGTTCTGATCGAAAGGATATATAATGTAAAAAAATCATGTCAAGTCATTGTGGGTAACCCTCCTATTGTTCAATGGTTAAATTCCCCGCAGTTCCAGGGAGCTAGGGTTGTTAGACTAACCTAGTGATGTCGGCCCTAGCAGGGTTTAGTCAAGTCAGGAATTAGTATAAATAGAGAGCTGGCCTCTCTATTTATCACACACTCACTCACACTCAGTTGTAGCGCACAACTGAGGAAGAAGAAGACATTGGGGCTAGGAAGAAAGAGGTTACTACTGTCAGGAGATCACCTTATTGTTTTTGGGGCTTTGCTATTTGGTGTTGGTTCTATCTCCGAGGAAGTTGCAGGGTTTTCTCCATTTGATTGTTGTGCTTGTTATTCTCTTAGTTAAAAATCCTAATAATGTTAGCTTAATGTTAAAAATATAACATGGTATCAGAGCTAAGGGTTCAAGAAGATTGACATTACTAGAGATGTAACATTTGACGAAGATTCAGCCTACATCAAATCGAAGAAGAGACCAGTTGAAGAACCTGAAGAAACAATAGAACCCAGAATTCATGATAAAATCATGAATGAAGAAATTCAAGAAGAATATCAAGAATTAGAAGAACCTCAAGAACCTGTAGATCCACCTTTGGAGAAGAATCCTCGTAAGAGGAAACCTTCTTGGGTATGTGAAATTATCCAAGGTGCAGAATTATATGAAGCTTCAGAAGAAACACCTAGAGGAAGAAAGAGAACTAGATCTTGCTCTAGTTACGTAGCCTTACTATGTGACATTATTGATAAAGAACCTTCCAACTATGAAGAAGCAGTAGAACAGAAAGAATGGAAGGATGCTATGATAAAAGAGTATCAATTGATCATGCAGAATGATGTTTGGGATGTTGTCCCAAGACCAGAAGGGAAGTCCATTGTAACTTCCAAATGGATCTACAAGATCAAGCATGCTGTAGATAGCAGCATTGAGAAATATAAAGCAATATTCATGGCTCGTGGTTTCTCCTAGAAAGAAGGAATAGATTATGAAGAAACCTTTGCACTTGTAGCCAGATACACTTCCATCAGATTAGTGCTTGCTTCGGCTGCAGTGATGAAATGGAAGATACAACAGATGGATGTCAAGACCGCTTTGTTGAATGGTGTATTATAAGAGGAAGTGTATGTGGAAAAACCACTTGGTTTTGAGACACATGACAAGGAATCTCATGTGTTCATATTGAAGAAATCCCTGTATGGTTTGAAATAAAAACCCAGGACATGGTATGGTAGAATTTATGGTTTCCTATCTAGTTTGGGCTTTCCCAAGAGTAAAGCAAACTCTAACCTTTACTACAAGGTTGAATATGGAAATCCAGTGATACTCCAACTATATGTAGATGATCTGTTTGTAATAGGTATAGATGGGTGGATTGCTGATATGAAGGGGAAACTTGCTACCAAGTTTGAAATGAAAGACTTGGGTATTATGCACTATTTCTTAGGTATGGAGGTGTGGCCGAATGTGGATGGAATCTTCCTTGGAAAAGGGAAGTATGTAGTAGAGATTCTAAAGAGATTCGAAATGATGGATTGTAAGGCCATAACCACACCTATGGCATCGAACCTGATGCTATTGAGTGAATCTTCATCAGAAGCAGTTGATGCTATGATGTATCATCAAATGATTGGGTCCTTGATGTACCTGAAAAACACGAGACCAGATATTTGCTTCGCTGTGAACACCTTGATCCAGTTCTTGACAGATCCAAGACATGTTCACTTGATTGCTGCAAAGCATATTCTAAAGTACCTGAAGGGTACAGTTGACTATGGGCTTAAGTACGAGGAAAATTAGAAGATTAACCTGGAGGGTTATGTTGATTGATATTGGTCTGGAAGTGCCATCGATAGGAAGATCACTTGAGGATGTTGTTTCAGTATGAGATCAGGTGTGATCTATTGGATTAGTAGGAAGCAATCTTGTGTGGCATTGAGTATAGCTGAAGCAGAGTATGTCGCAACTTGTTCAACTAGATGTGAGGCAGTATGGCTAAGGAAGCTACTGTCTGATTTATTTGATCCCTAGATGGATGCTACTTGTATATGATGCAACAACCAGAGTTGTGTGAAGTGGTCAGAGAACCATGTGTTCCATGACAAGTCGAAGAATATCGGGATTAAGTATCACTATATCAGTGATATGGTGTAGAGAGTAGCAGTGAAGCTCCAATATGATGTGACGGAGGAATACATAGCTGATGTATTGATGAAGCCATTGGCTAGAATGAAGTTTTTGTACTTCAAGGAGAAGCTTGGTGCTCTCCAGATCGAGGTTCCCTCCAAGGGGAAACGATGAGACCTAGATCCATTCTGATATGGTGAGAGGATTAGGTTTCTTCCATGGTCAGATGTAAGGGATGAGCCATTCTATCATGGTGAGAGGATTTGGTTCCTTCCATGTTAGATGTGAGTGCTAAGACATTCTGATGTGACTGTAGGATTGGTTCCTACATTATCAGATGTAAGGGATAAATTCCATTCTTGGAATGGATGCACCTGGTCAGTTACCAGGAATACTCAGTCTGGGATTGAGGGTTGTTCTGATATGACTATAGGATGCAGTCTTACATGATCAGATGTGAGCACATCACCATTCTGATGTGATTGAGGGATTTGTTTTTGCTTGATTAGATATAAGAGTTGATGCCATTCTCTGGGAGAATGGAGGAACCTGGTTAGTTACCAGGAATCCTCAGTCTAGGACTGAGCACCTTTTCATTGTGATGTGTTTACACATGGACAAATGTAAGTGCAAATACTTTCCAACAAGATGATGTTAGATGCAAGTGCTGAGCCATTCTGGTGTGATGTGTTTACACATTGTCAGATGTGAGTGGTGTGCCTTTTTGACAAGATGGGGTCGGATGTAAGTGCAGATCCTTTTCGACAAGATGAGGTCAGATGTAAGTGCTGATCCATTTTGGTGTGATTTGCTTACACATGGTCATATGTGAGTGTTGGGCCTTTATAATAAGATGAGTTCAGATGTGAGTGCTGGTCATGCCTTTCTAACAAGATGAGGTCAGATGTAAGAGTTGGGTGGGCCTTTCTAACTTAGGGTCAGATATAAGTGCTGAAGACCTACATGAATGGTAGGCCTACAAATAGCATGAAAAAGGGTTGGCTCTGTAGAACTTCCTGTCACGAGAAGAATTGAGAGATAGCACCATTCTGAGATAGCACTGATGATGATGATCCAGACTTGATGATGATCTAGATCAAGTGATGATCCATATGTGATGATGATCTAGACTTGATGATGATCCAGATCAAGTGATCATCTAGATTTGACGATGATCCAACAATGATGATCCAGTAGTCGTGGTGATCCAGATCCTGTGATGAAGAAGACTCGAAGAAGAAGATAAATTAGAAGATGAATTGAAGATGAAGAATACTTGAAGACAAAGAAGACTTGAAAAAGAAGAAGACGAAGAAGATGAAGAAGAAAAAGAAAACTTGAAGAAGAAGATAACTTAGAATATGACTTGAAAATGAAGAAGACTTGAAGACTTGAAGACAAAGAAGACTTGAAGATGAAGACAACTTGAAGATGATGTTACCGAGATGATCTAGTCAATACAGAGAAGAAGACCAGTGCTAAAAATTGTGTCGAAAGAATACCTTCCTAGTTAAGAGGGAGTGTTGATGTATTTGTAACTTCTTAATGTATTCACCTATCTATCTTATGTCTTGTACCCCGATGTTTATTTTGGGATGTGTTTTTAATGTAATTGAGTCATGTCATGGCTCAATGTTCTAATCGAGAAGATCTATAATGTAAACAAGTCATGTCAAGTCATGTCAAGTCATTTTGAGAGTTTAGGTTTACAGATACCAATAATTTCAACCATCATAAGCATTGGAATGATATTATATTCCTATGTGTTGGATTCATTGTAATATTCTTCTATTCCTGAAGAAGATATGTCAGCATTCTCCTTGTCATTATCATTGTCATTATTATTGTTTTCATATAATAATATTTTTTTTACAGTTATGTCCTTGATGCCAATTAGGAGATTTACACTTACGGCATGTACTTTTGTTCTTCTTTATAAATTTTCTTAAGTTTAGAGGAATATAAGCAAGTGGTTGATGTGCTCTTTGGTTTTCTTCAATTAGTCTCTTTTTGAAGTGCTTGTTTAACATCCTTGATATCTTGTAATTTAATCTCATTTTGGATACTTGGATCTTTAGGTACATCAATGAGGTGAGTAGCCAACAACAAGATATTATTAAAATACTCATCTATTGTCCCATTCTTTTGTAAATGAGTGGTCTTGGTGTATATTTTTTCCTCTTCAATATATTCAAATCGGTCAAAAAAAATATTTTAAACCAAGCACACGTTGACTTGTCCAAGTGCATTGCCACAATGTTTATTTTGTCACCTTCATAATATATTTGGTGCATGGAGAAATATTTTTTGATTTTATTGACCAATTGAATGTCGTCTCGATTGTATTTACCGTTGGAATTGGGGATGTCAATTTTCACTTGGTGTACAACATTGTAGTATTGCTATGTATTTGATTTCTAGGATTAGTTTGAGTTACTTGCTCCCCTACCTTTTTTGTTACGACTTGATTTTCAACTTGATATGCATCTTTCCAATCACATTTTATGTTGACTACTTGTAGTAGCTTAGAATCTTGTTAGTTATGTCATCAAGGTCATTTTTTGTTTTTTCATGTGTCCTTGTTTTCAGGATGGTTTCTCTCCATATTCCTTGTATTTATGTTGCAAGTGTTTAGAGAATATTTTTTAAAGTTTTAAACCAATAATAATAATAATAATAATATAGATTTCAAGTGGGAAAGGATTTAAATAATAATAATTATTCTTATTATTAATGATAATAATGGTTAATTATAATATTATAATAATTTTTTTTTTTAAATGGGTTGATTTAAGGTTTCAAAC